>BSBK01003493.1:997500-1397500 GCA_027943335.1 Chamaecyparis obtusa
ACCACTATTAAGATTCATAGGTGGTATGCTTAATTCAAGAATCTTACGATGTTTATAAGCTTGATATGAATGGAAAAGATTATCAAGTCGAGGAGGGCATGAATTAGGTAATGAAGGCCAAAATAAATCAAGAGAAGCACAATCTCTAGGGCTAGAAGGTTGATATAAACTATGATTAACCATCTTCACTTCTTCATAATGAACAAATTTAAGACACTTATGGATAGGTGAAGCAATAGCATGCATGGCATTTAACCAAGGCAAACCTAGCTTAACTTGAAATTAATCAGAAGTAGGAACCACAACAAAGGTAGTGTTCACAATTTTTCCACAAAGTTCAACCGGTAAAGTAATAGAGCCAAATGATGGATAAAGAAAACCATTACAAGTTTGAATCCACACATCTGATGTATCATAAGAATCGCGTTGTAAGCTTTTCATAAAAATATTTTCTTCAGTAATAACATTGACTAAGGATGTAGGATCAACAAGACAACCATGAGGAGGTTTCTGAGAAATCCTAGCATAAATGTAAAGTGGACCATCAGGAGCTTTAATAGTCTCAGAATCATCTAAGGTAATTAAAAGTTCCCAAGGTCTTTTATTCTTAGGTTTTTGTTGAGGTTTATGTTGAGTTTTCAATTTAGGCTTAGCTTTTGATTGAGGTTGAGATTGAGGTTGAGGTGGAGATACAGATTGACCAACATGCTCCACTTGATTAACAATGTGATTGAGATCATCCATCTTTGAATCATACACAATTTCCATAGAATATGGGTGAGCAATGGTATTGGTATCATGCGCAGGTAAAGGATTCATATAGAGTTGAAGGTTTTGATTAGGAGGAGAGACATATTTGTTTCCACTACCATCAAGATTATCAATAGATAAGGCATTAGAATCAATTAAGTCTTAAACCTTATGTTTTAAAGAATAACAGTTCTCAGTATCATGACCATTCTGATGATGATATTGACAAAAAGCTTTAGGATCAAAAGATTTAGATGCAATCATAGCAGGTAAAAGAGGTTGAATAGGAGGTAAAGTAATCATATTAGTAGTTAACAACCTATTCATAACAAAATGTAAAGATTCATAAATAGGAGTAAACATATGATTTAATCAAAAAGAAGTGGATGCAGAAGTGGCATTGTGAGATGCAACAACAACTTGATCAGCAACTGCATTTGCTTGTTTGTTTATCTTGACATAGTTGTTGAATTTTTTAAATTTGTTTGGATTAGGAGCAATATCACTTTTATCAACTGGAATAGGAGCCATTGGAGTGTTTCTCTCAAATTGACTCACTTGTAATTGATAATGATGAAGCACTACACAAAGTTGTTGAAAAGAGGTAAATTTAGAAAGAAGAATCTGATCTCTAATATCCTTTTGCAAATTTGAAATAAACATATGTTGAATATCAATATCAGGAATAGGATAGGAAATCTAAGCATACAAATGCTTAAATCTACCAATAAATTTAGTCAATTTTTCTTTAGCACTTTGTTTACAATGCATCAAATCAATCAAAGACACTTGTGAGCCAATGTTGTTTTGAAATTGTTGAATAAAGGCATTAGCAATTTGTGGAAAGGAATCAATAGAATAAGGAGGCAAGGAACAATACCATTGTAAGGCCTTGTCACAAAAAGTTCTAGCAAACATTTTGGCTAAAATCCTATGGTCATGAGCATAATCACTACAAAGGATTTGAAATGTTTTAACATGATGAATAGGATCTCCTTTTCCATTATAATTCTCAAGACAAGGCATATTGACTTGCTGAGGAACATGAGTATGAATAATGTATTGGGATAAAGGACTTCCCATGTCACATGTAGGAACACTAAACTTGTTTTGAGTTAAGGAAGAAAGTTGTTGTTGTAAGGAATACACAATTTGAGCCAAATTGATGATTGTTGAGTCATTAGATGAAATATGAGGAATAGAAACATTAGAAACACTAGGTAAAGTGTAAGAAGCTATAGGAATTGAAGATACAACTGGAGTAACACTAGGAACTACAATTGGAAGTGGATTAGAATAAGTAAAAGGAAAATTATGGTACGAAGGTTGTCAAGTAGGAAGGGACATAGGAGGAACACTCATAGGAACAGAGGGAACCATCATAGTCAGCAAAGAAGGAGTATAAGTAGGAACACTAGGTAAAGGATTAGAAGAAGGTTCTACACTAGTGATAGGAGGAATCAACGCTAAGTCTTGAGTTTCTTGAGCTAAAGATTTAACATTTGAATGCATGAGGTGAGTAATACCACAAAGAAGATTAACACCTTGATCACTATCACGAAGAACTTTCTTAAGAGCCTCTATAGCTTGAATAAAATCTTGATTATAGTTTTCTTGAATAAGCCAATTACCCATTTTATCAAGTTCAATTGAAATTTTTTGGACTTGTTCAGGAGGAACTCTTAAAGCATCATCCTCATCATGAGATGAGTGAGAAGAGCTTTGCTCCATAATAGGATTGGAATCATGAAGAGTCAAACTATCATCCAGGATCCTAAGGAAATGAGAGGAAGATTCAGGATCAAAGGCACCCATGAGTCTACGACTTCTTCTAACCAGAATGTTATAAGTAGGACTACTAGTAGTAAAGATCATAAACCAATACAATGCAAATGAACTAAACTAAGAACACATAAAAGCATGAATTTTTTTTGTATTTTGAAAGAAATTTTGCAAATTTTTTTGTATTTTTGAAATCTAATTAGCATGCAAGATTTAACATAAAAGAGAAATCTAATACCAATAAGAGGAAAGGAAATCTAACACCATAAAACACAATAGGGCATTGAATTCTAGAAAAGAAAGGAGAGTAAGCTAGTCAGGTTCACCAAAATGAATAGGATGAAATAGTGTTCATCCCAAAATGAATGGGAGAAATATGAGATCTACTTCTAAATCTAAATTCCCAAAGGAAAGATCCAAATTGATCAACCAAAAGGTTAATGCACAATTGAATCAATCTATGGAGAATATGAATGAAGAAGAAAACCTTATATTTCCCTATGAATAGTATATGCTTGAAATCTGAAATAATTGAAAGGCAAATACTAACCTCAAAATAGGGAAAATCTGGAAAATGTTGATTTCTGATGTCTATGTGCAATTTTAGGAAATTATGCAACCTATTTTGGACTAGAAATGCCGAGACGAAGAAAACCCAAAAAATTTTTATCTTTTTGACAGCAGGTAGTCTTTGACCCCGATAAAAGGTCAAAAACTACTTTGAGATTTTGAAGGTCATCCTTGACTTTGTTCACAAATCTCAGAAGTTCATCGAAAAGGGTATCCAAATCCCAGCTCAGATCCATAGTTCCACACCTGTACCTACAAGCAAAAGAGATTTTTTGTTGTTTGGATGAGGGGTTTGCCTTGGTCAAACCCCAATTTAGGAATTAACCTTGAAATTGAATTGAAATTGTAATTTACATAAACAAAGTAAATGAAACAATTCACCTTGCTTGTGTTGAAGTCCTTGTAGAGGATTCGAATCCTTGAATCCACAAATAGGGATGCTATAATGAATGTAGGATGTCTCAAATCAATGGCATTTGATCTTCAACACCAATCTTGAATGGATCTTTGCATATGATGAGGCTTGGATGAATGTGGATGGAGAAATCTTCAAGGGGGGGCTCCAAAGAGATTGAATCCTTCAATGGCTAACAATGGACCTCCTTGATGAATGCTTAAATGCTTGAATGGATGTTTAGGCTTGAGGATGAATGAATGCTTTCTTTCTTTCCTTCTTCTTTCTTGCACTTGAGAGCTTGAGAGATTATGAAAACTTGATATGAATTGATGCTTGATAATGGATGTGAAAATGAGAGAGGAAGGCTTCCTTTTATAGTGATTTAGGGCACAAACCTCTAGAGAAGGCTGACATTGGGGAATTAAATCCCAATTAACCTTAACCCCTAGAAATGGACCCAAATTAAATGCAATTTAAGGATTTACCATTCTGAAACCCGAAATGGCTGACTTGGAAGTGGGAAAAAAAATATTTCCAAAACTCGACATCTAGAAATCATGGGAACCTAAAATTTGAAATTTGGGTCAAGGACAAGGTAGACCCCACCCTAGGTCAGGGTCAATGTCATCCCTGACCTAGGTCAAGGTCAAGGTCATCATTGATCCTCAAGGTCTTCTTTGACCTTGAGGTCAAAAACCTCAGGACCTCAATCTAGAATGCTAGGAAATGCATACATAAAGTGAAAATAGGTGGAGAGAGAAGCAGAATGGGGGGAGAAAGCCAGCTACATGTAAAGACCTAATCAAGGCACTTAACATGACCCTAGACCACTCAATCAGAGGGCTAAATGCTCTCATCATGAAAGTGCTTCCATTTTAAGATGATAGAGTGACAGTTATGTGTAAATCAATGGAAGCAATATTCATGCAGTGTTCTTGAGAAGCAATTTGTGGAAATCAGATGATATCTCCTAATTAGGATAGAAACTGATCATGTGAATTGTACAGATGATGAAGACATGATGATTGTGATGTGGACATGAAAGCAAGGTCAAAGGTCATAGGAGTGAAGAATTATCTTAATTGGAAGCTGACAGTTTTATATAATTTTGGAATATTGTGTAACGTGTGGAAGATTTGATTTTGTAATTTTTATGCCGACTCATTTGTAATTATTTGGGTGTGGTATAAAGGAAGGATTATTTTTCTTATTGTAATGTAGTATTATGTGGAAGTGAATTGTGGAATTGAATAATACTTGTTGTAAGAGGATATGTGAAGTACAGAGATCTGGTATTGATATCTAATGAAGCAGTTGGTGGAGTTTGGCACAATCAGAGAAGTAAAAATTTTTTGAGATCACTAACCTTTTGGTATTATTCTATTGAGTAATTCAGAGATTAGTTTGATACAGGAACATGTCAAGTCCTTTTGTCTATTTTTCTCGATTCCTTCTTTGATCGAGTTGGCTCAATATTTGCTCAGTTTCCTTTGTTGACCAAGTTAGTCTGTTATCTCTCTAGCGCTCGATAATTTCCTTGGCACTCGGTGATGCTTATCTAGCGCTTGGCTTTTCCTTGCTCACCGAGTTTTTTATTTTGGATTTCTATTGAGGCTGACTCATGCACTTAATTTGGGTCATGGATTTAATCTTGGTATCCATCATTGGGAAGCATGTGGACCTAGATCTCATCGTCCCTTTCATTGATTGTCGATCTGAAAGATGACTTGGCTTGGTAGCCTCTTGTATATATGTAGTTGTTTGATTAGAGTTTAGGAATCAGTTGGAGGAAAGTTTTTGGATAGAAGATAGAAGATAGGAAATTAGAGATTGTTGGAAAATCCTCGTATGTTGGAGGACTTATGTGCTTAAGTGTAATATCTGGCCTAAACTGGGAAGGCCTTACAGCCTGACATGCATGAATTAATTTGAAGATAATATATGATAGCATCTGCATTCTCTCTCTCAATTTTGTGTTTGTTTCTTCCACGTGTGTTGTTCTGAAAGGTGGATCTAGTTAGGGTGTTCCTTTGGCCCCTCTCCCCATCCTCCCTTGCATCAGCTGGTATTAGAGTGAGGTGAGATCTGGATCTAGGTTTGCGAATCTAGGTTGAAGGTTCCTTCTTGTGAAGCCCTAATTGATTTGTTGTGGGGTAGCAGATTCCGATCTAACCTACAATTCTAGAGGGTTTACAAGATGGTTTGTGGGAGGTGAGATGCGGATCTAGGATTGGCAGACATGCTGAGACAACTTGCTACTAGGTTAGAAGCTGTCAAAATAGCCCAGAGAAGAGAAAGACATCTTTAAGATGTTAGTAATGATGAAGTTGAGGTGGAACAATGTAGAACCTACACTTGTGATGGATTAGGGTGAGGAAAGATTCTTGAAGGCTTTGACAAGTCTAAAGTCCACACCACACTTTAATCCTCCTGAGTATAGTAAAAAATTAGATTTTGATGAATTGGTGGATTGGATCATTGAGCTGGAAAAGTACTTTGAGTATGAAAATGTACCGAAGGAAAAGAAGGTGAAAATTGCAAGCACAAAGTTGAAAAATCATGCATCCTTGTGGTGGGAACATTTTTAGCTGGACAGAAAAAGGAAAGGCAAAGACAAAATCAAGGTATGGAATAAGATGGTGAATAAGTTGAGAGGAAAGTTCTTACCTTGGAATTATTAGATTAACCTAGTTAAGAAAATGCAAAGTTTGAGGCAGAAAGATAGCTCGGTAAAGGAATATACTAAGGAATTATATAGATTAGATATCAAATCTAGACATGATGAAGATGATGTGGAAAGAATTGCTAGATAGTTGAATGGTTTGATAGTTTCCATCCAAGAAGAAATTAGTATGGTTAAATTGGATAACATTGAAGAAGCTTATCAATTTGCATTGAAAGCTGATGAGAAATTGAACAAAAGAAATGAGAAAAGACAAAGAGGTAGAGGTGGTAGATTCCCTAGAGGAAGAGGTAGATCCTATGGTAAAAATAGTAATCTGAACCTAAAAATGCAAATCTAGACAAAGGCAAGACCAAATGGAAAGGTGAAAATTCATCTAGAGGCAGAGGCAGTAACTACCGAGGTGGTTATAATAGAGGTGGTTTCCAAGGAACTTGTTACAATTATGGAGAAGGACATAGATCATTTGAGTGTACACATGCAAGTAAGAAGGCTAGTAGCGGTAGGAATGATTTGGTGCAAGAGGAGTTACCGAATGAACCTTAGAAGGAAATTAACTTGATGGTGAGAAGAGAACTTTGGAGTGAAAGCAATAAGGAAGATCTAGTAACGAAAAGTTTGTTCAAGACCAGATGTAGATTTTCTGACAAAGTTTGGAAGGAAATCATTGAGAGTGGTAGATTGGAGAACCTGGCATTTGAGGAAATGGTCACAAAGTTGTAGTTGAAAAGGTTGGAACATCTGAAGCCCTATCATATTTCATGGATCAAGGATGAGCATACACTTTTGGTAAGTGAACAATGTTATGTGAATTTGAAAATTGGAAAGTATTATGATAAGGTGTTGTGTGATATCATGCCTATGGATTGTTGTCATATTTTGTTGGGTAGACCTTGGCAATATGATAGACATGCTATATATGATGGGAGATTACATAAATATACTATTTGGGCTAGTGGAAGAAGATAGATCTTGTTACCTTTGATGGAAGAACCTATGAATAATGTTTGCACATCTGTGAAATTTTCCTTGATGGAAGGAAGAAAGTTTGTTAAGGATTTGAAAAAGAATGATGTATGTTTTGCTGTGATTCCTAACAAGCCGAGTAAGAAAATAGAGGATAGTGTTCCTGAGGAGATTTATAAGTTACTCACCAAGTACAGTGAAATAATTTTTGATAATGTGCCTAATGGTTTCCACTGAAGAGAAGCATTGATCATTGCATGGATCTAATCCCTAGAGCTAGTTTACCAAATAAGGCACCTCATTGGTTGACACCTACCGAGAATCAGGAATTAAACTGATAGATTCAAGAATTGTTAGAGAAAGGTTTGATTAGAGTGTTTGATTCCTTGTGCAGTACCTTCTATATTGGCACCTAAAAAGAATGGAGAATGGCGAATGTGTATTGATTCCAGAGAAATCAATAAGATAACAATGAAATATAGGTTTCCTATACCAAGAATGGATGACATAATGGACAGTTTGACTAGAACAAAGTATTTTACCAAGATTGATTTGAAAAGTGGGTATCATCATATCATAATTAGAGAAGGTGATGAATGGAAGACTTCTTTCAAGACAAAAGAGGGTTTGTATGAGTGGTTGGTTATGCCTTTTGGTTTAACTAATGCATCGAGTACATTTATGAGATTGATGAATGATGTTTTGAAGAAATTCTTGGGTAAGTTTTTAATTGTATATCTTGATGATATTCTGATATTTAGTAAGACCATAGAAGAACATTTGTTGCATGTTAGACAATTTTTGCAGAGGCTGAAAGAAGAAAAGTTGCTAATAAATCTAAAAAAGCATTTATTCATGAAAGAGGAGATTGTGTATTTGGGATTTGTAATTTTAGCTGATGGTTTGAAATTGGATCATGAAAAGGTTGAAGCTATTTTGAATTGGCCTACATCAGAGAATGCTAGCGAGGTAAGATCATTTCATGGATTGGCAGGTTTTTACCAAAAATTCATTAGGAATTTCAATTCAATTTGTAATGCTATGACTGAGACTATGAGAGGAGATAAAAGAGAATTCAAGTGGACACATGGAGTTGATAAAAGTTTTGAGACTCTAAAGTAGAAGTTTGTTGAATTTCATGTTTTGGCATTGCCTGATTTCAATAAGGTATTTCAAGTGGAATGTGATGCAAGTGGAAGTGCAATTGGAGCTGTGTTGAGTCAAGAAGGTAAACCTATTGCTTTCTTTAGTGAAAATTTGAATGATGCAAAAAGGAAATATTCTGTGTATGATCAAGAATTCTATGCTATTATTCAAGCACTGAAGAAATGGAGACATTATCTGATACTGAATGAATTTGTGTTGTATACTGATCATAAGGCTTCATAGTATTTGGGTAGTCAAAATAAGTTGAATCAGAGACATATGAAATGGGTTGAGTATTTGTAGAGTTATACATTTGTGATAAAGCATACGAGTGGAGTCACTAACCGAGTTACTAATGCATTGAGTAGAAGGAGATCTTTGATGACCAAGATGAAAATTGAAGTTCTTGGCTTTGATGAAATGAGAGATTCTTATGAATTTGATCCTGATTTTTATGAGCTGTGGAGAAAGTGCAGAGCACCTATTCAAGATCAACCGAGTACTAAATGGGATGAATATTTTATTCAAGAAGGTATGTTTTTTAAAGGTATTCAGTTGTGTATACCGAGAGGAGCAATGAGAACTAATTTAATAAAGGAGAAACATAGTAGTGGTTTGGCTAGACATTTTGGTGTTGATAAGACATTGAATTTACTTAAGGAGAAATACTTTTGGCCATAGTTGTATAAAGATGTTCAAAAATTTGTAAGAAGTTGTGGAGTTTGTCAAGTTGCAAAAGGAGTAAGTCAGAATATTGGATTGTATACACTGATTTTTGTTCTTGAGAAACCTTGGATTGACATCAATATGGATTTTGTTCTTGGCTTACCGAAGATAGTAAGAGGTAATGATTCTATATTTGTTGTTGTGGATAGATTTTCTAAAATGACACATTTTATACCTTGTAGAAAGACATCAGATGCAGTATATATAGTAGAGATTTTCTTTAAGGAAATTATCAGATTGCATGGATTACTGAGGAGTATTATCTCTTACCGAGAAAGTTTGGCACTGAGTTGAAATATAGTTCTACATTTCACCCACAAACTGGATGACAAACAGAAGTTGTGAATAGAAGTTTGAGAAATCTTTTGAGATGTTTAGTTGGAGACACACTGAGTAATTGGGATTTAGTATTGGCACAAGCAGAGTTTGCATACAATAATTTAGTGAATAGGAGTACTAGAAAAACACCCTTTGAGATTGTAAATGGCATACAACCAAGAAGTATATTTGATTTGAGGGATATTGCTGATGAAAGAAATAGAAATGCTAAAGGAGTAAAACTTGTTGAGTGCATGAAGACATTGCATGAAGATGTGAAATATAAGCTAGAAAAGAGTAATCAAAAATACGAAGATAGAGCTGATAGATCAAGGAGACATAAGACTTTTGATGTTGGTGATGAAGTGATGGTTCATTTGAAGAAAGGCAGATTTCCTATTGGAACATACGAGAAGCTGAAAATGAAGAAGTTTGGACCTTGCAAAATTCTGAGGAAATTTGACAGTGGAAATGCAAATGAGATTGAGTTACCTGATGACATGGACATATCACCTAGTTTTAGCATTGCTAATTTGTATGAATATCATGAACTAGATGAAGACATGATAGTACCGATGGAATATCCTAAGAATTGGATAGAAGAAGTTGAGAATATCTTGGAGCAAAGAACTGGAAGAAGCACAAGAGGAAAATAGTATATGAACTATCTAGTAAAGTGGAAGAATAGACCAATTGAAGACAGTTCATAGATCTCACAATCTAAGTTGGATGCAGCTCAGATCATACCTGTTCAATGATTTGGAGAATCATTTCAAATAACCCCAGGTGTCTAATGTAGGAGCATCTCAGGTCGTTCATAATCTTGTGTCACCAAAAACATGTTTGAAGTTTTGTCTATGTTGCTTGGTTCCTTCTTCAACCGAGTTGGTCAATTATCTCTCTAGCGCTCGATGATGCTTATCTGGTGCTTAGATTTTCCTTGCTTACCAAGTTGTTTGTTTTGGATTTCTATTGAGGCTGACTCATGCGTTTAATTTGGGTCATGGATTTAATGTTGGTATCCATCATTGGGAAGTGTGTGGACCTAGATCTGGTCATTCCTTCTGTTGATTATGGATCTGAAGGCTGACTTGGCTCAATAGCCTCTTGTATATATGTAGTTGTTTGATTAGAGTTTAAGAGTTAGTTAGAGGAAAGTTTTTGGATAGAAGATAGAAGATATGAAATTAGAGATTGTTGGCAAATCCTTGCATGTTGTAGGACTTGTGTGCTTAATCGTAATATCTAGCCTAAACTGGGAAGGCCTTATAGCCCGACATGTATGAATCAATTTGAAGATAATATATGATAGCATCTTCATTCTCTTTCTCACTTTTGTGTTTTTTGCTTCAGTGTGTGTTTTTTTGCAAGGTGGATCTAGTTAGGGTGTGCCTTTGGCCCCTCTCCCTATCCTCCCTTGTGTCATAGTTGGAAAATGTGTTCAGTGATCTTTCCTTTGAAGCTATTTGGACAGTGGGTCCTTTTGTCTTCCATAACTCCTAATAGGGTCGGTGCTGAGGGGGAGATTGTTGACTTGGTGGTCAGCACCTCCTTGGAGATTCATGACATGGCTTAACTACCTCCTGTGGATCAGGTTAAATCTGACATTTGTATCAGGCATTGACAGTTCGAGCTTTTGGTACAACAGCAAATGAGTCCAACACTTTTGTGGGCATCATTCTCATCGGGGTTTACTCTTTGATTAAGAGGTTCCCTAGTCAACATATCTTGTGTTATTATTTTGTTGTGTATGTATATCTTTTTATGGTTGTTGATTACATTGCTTACATGTTGAAATCTATTAAAGGTGATAAAAGTTGTATTTATTTGATAACTAATTCACCCCCCCCCCCCCTCTTAGTTATCTTGGTGGACTTTACTTTCTAACAATTGGTATAAGAGCAGCAGGTTCTTGAAGGAAAATTTTAACAACTTAAGGAGATCCATGGTGAATCATTTTAGGAAAGAAAACCCTAAGTTTGATGGAGTGAACTTTGATAGCTGGAAAGAAAAGATGAAGACACGTTTTCTTTGTTTAGGACCATGTTACTGGTTAATGACAAAGAAAAACAAGACTATCATTGAAGAAGACAAAATTGAAGAATGTACTAATGAGGAGAGAGATCTATTCATGTGTAACATACTTTCCAGAGAAGCACTCTTGTCAGCCCTTCTGGAAAATGAGTATAGTCAAGTAAAATATCTAAAAACATCTCATGAAATTTGGTTAGCTTTACAATCTACTTTTGAAGGTGATGAACATGCAATGAAATCTAGATTACATAATTGGATATGTGCATTTGAAGATATAAGAATGATGGAAGATGAATCCATTAGAAGCTATATTGGTAGAATGTCAGAAATTATTGCAAGTTTTAAATCCTATGAAGGAATCAAGATAGAGAATGAAGTGATATGGAAAATTATAAGGACATTAAATCCTACATTAAAGCAGACAACACAGATGATTGGGCAAGTTATACCTTGTACTGAGAACTTCACTAGAGAAACCCTTCTTGGAAGACTAGAAGCAACAGAGATGAACTTGAGACAATCAGGAGATCTACCTAGAATGGAGACAACATTCAATGCACTTAGTATTTGTCCTACTTTGTCAAGAAGCATTAGTGTAAGCAGAGATTATGCTAGTGGTAGTAGATTGAAGAATGAAGAAGATGGGAAGATTGAGGAAGGAATTGCCTTGCTTGTGAAAAGATAACCAGACGGTAAGAAAAATTTTAAATGTTGGACTTGTCAAGAATATGATCATTTTGCATCTAAATGTCCTAAGAGAGTAAAGAAGTATAGAAAGAAATTTAAACCTAGAAGATCTAAAGAATGTTACTATGCTAATGATGAATAATTTGATGCTAGTATGTAAAAATCTCTAAGTGAAAGTGATAATGAGAATGATGATATAGGATTTGTAGCAATAAAAGAAGAAAACCCTGAAACAGAAGTTAAAGAAGAAAAAGCTTTAGTTTCTCAAGTAGAAAAGAGATCTGATTGGATTATAAACAGTGGTTTTTCACATCATATGACTGGAGACATGAAGAAATTCATAAAGTTTAACAATTTGATGGAGGAATTATTAGAGTTGGAAACAATGCACCTTGCTTGATAAAAGGAATAGGATCTATTACTCTTGATGTAAAGACTAATACTGATGATGTTTACTTTTTGAATGGATTGAAACATGACCTTTTGAGTGTTGGATAGCTAGTTGATAAGGGATATCAAGTTTGGTTTACTGAGAAAACTTGTGTAATCAAAGACAAGGATGGTAATTTGATTAGAACTAGATCAAGAACCAGAGGTAATGTATTTCAGTTGAATCCTACTAAGATGACATGCTTGATTACTAAGATTGATGACAATTGGTTATGGCACAAAAGATTTTTTCATATAACTTTGATAACATTGTGAAAGTGAGTACTACACTTGCAGTAAGAGATTTGCCTAAAATTATGAAACCTACTAACATGATTTGCAAGGAATGTGTTATCGCTAAACATAAGAGAAGTTCATTTCCTAGCAAGAAGTTTACAATAAAGGAGAAGTTGGAAATTGTTCATACAGAATTGATCGGTCCCACAAGGACTAGAGGATTCTATGGTGAAAGATATTTTATGATTATTGCTGATGACTTTACAATAATGATGTGGATTACATTTCTTAAAGAAAAGTCTGAGGCATTTGATAAGTTTAGAGTAATTAAGAACAAAGTTGAGAATGAATATGAAATGAAGATTAAATGTTTGAGATCAGATAGAGGTGGATAATTTACTTCAAAATAATTTAACACATTTTGTGAAATGAATGGCATTAAGAGACAGTTTTCAGCCCCTAGAAAACCTAAACAAAATGGTATTGCAGAAAGAAGAAACATATCAGTAACTGAAGGAGCAAGATCCATGCTATTCTAAAATAACTTGGAAAAGATATTTTGGAGAGAAGTAGTGAATACAAAAGTATATACAATGAACAAATTATAGATCAAAGAAGATAAAGATAAGACACCTTATGAACTATGGTTTGGACATGCACCATTAGTTAAGTATTTCAAAAATTTTGGAAGTAAATGTTATATTAAGAGAGATGATGACATTGGAAATTTTGACCCTAGAAGTGATGAAGGTATATTTCTTGGTTATTCATTGAAAATAAAATCTTATATATGTTTCAATAAAATAAATAAAACTATTGTTGATAGCACATATATTAAAGTTGATGAAAAGTTCAAAATTCAAGAAAGAATGCTTGATTATGAATCAAATGAAGGAACTCATCCTAGAATTGATCAAGAAAATGTTGAATTATTCTATGAAACTGACAGTGATTTGAGGAATGAAATTTGCATTGAGGAAATTATAGAAGAACCTAAAGTTGAAGCAAGAATTGAGACAATGACACCTAACAAGAATCTAAAAAGAAATCATGATGTTGAGAAGATTATTGGGAGTATAGACAAAGGAGTTCTGACATGAAATAAGGTACAAGAACAATTGTGTTCAATTTCTCAAATTGAACCTAAATCTATTAGTGAAGCCTATGAATATGACTATTGGATTAAAGCTATGAAGGAAGAACTAGATCACATTGAAAAGAATAAGATTTGGGAGCTGGTCCCTAGACCTAAAGATCATAATCCTGTAGGAACTAAATGGGTATTTAGGAACAAGATGAATGAACAAGGAGAAGTTGTAAGGAATAAAGAAAGATTGGTATGTAAAGGATACTCACAGCAAGAAGGAATTGACTACGAAGAAACTTTTGCATCTGTAGCAAGAATTGAAGCAGTAAGAATGTTTCTGGCTTATGCAGCCTATAAGAAATTTAAAGTATATTAGATGGATATGAAGTTAGCATTTTTGAATGGAGAGTTAGAAGAAGAAGTTTACATTGAGTAGCCTAAAGGTTTTCTCTTAAATCATGAAGGAGACATGGTATGTAAACTGAATAAAGCTTTATATGGACTTAAACAAGAACCTAGAACTTGGTATGCAAGACTGGATAAGTAATTGATAAAATTAGGATTTACTAAAGGCATAGTAGACAGTAACTTGTATATGAAGGAAATTGAAAATGGTTTGTTGGTTGTAGTTATTTTTGTTGATGATATTATCTTTGGAGGAGAAGATGAAGCCAGTGATAAATTTGCATATGAAATGAAGACTGAATTTGAAATGAGTATGATTGGTGAGATGAAATATTTTTTAGGATTGCAGATAACACATAATAGTGATGGTATCTTCTTATGTTAAACAAAGTACTTGAATGACTTATTGAAGAGATTTGGAATGGAGAGCTGTAAGCTAGTTGGCACACCTATGGTAACTGGACACAAGTTATCTAGCACATATGAGACTCTTGCAGTTGAACAGAAGAAGTAAAGATCTATGATTGGAGGATCGCAATATTTAACTCATACAAGACCAGACATATCACATGCGGTTGGAATCATTGCAAGATTTCAAGTTGACACTAAAGAATCACATTATGCAGTAGTAAAAAGGATACTAAGGTACTTGAAAGGCACAATTGAATATGGATTGTGGTATGAAAAATCTAATGACTCTACCCTATGTGCATATACAGATATAGATTGGGGAGGTAGTGTTGATGACAAAAAGAGTACAAGTGGAGGAGCATTTTTCCTTGGAGAAAGATTGGTTTCTTGGCTAAGAAAGAAACAAAACTATATTTCACAGAGCACAACAGAAGTAGAATATGTAGCAGCAGCAAACAATTGTAACTAGATAATATGGATGAAACAAATGTTGAAAGATATTGGATAAAATTTGATGAGCCTGTTGTTATACACTGTGATAACACCAGTACAGTTAGTATGTCTAAGAACCCTATACTAAATTCTAAGACAAAGCATATAGAAATAAAGTATCATGTAGTGAGAGAGAAAGTTGTAGAGAAAGAAGTCAGACTTGAGTATATAAGTACAAAAGAGCAGATTGCAAATATATTTACAAAGCCTTTGCCTAAAGATACATTTGAGTATCTGAGAGGTATGCTTGGGGTTATGCCCCAGCGTACTTTTGAGAAGTGATGCAGATTGTTGCATTAGTCCAGTGGTATATGAGCCTTATCTTTTTTTGGACTAGATGTTGGTAGTTCCTCTATAGGGGAGTATGTGTTTCCGATCTGAGTCATGAGGACTCTAGTGAAATGTATATTCTAAATAGTGTCTTTTGGCCTTGAAGTTGTTGAACTAACATAGTGATGTAGCATTTGTCATTGATGTCAATGGTGGAGAAGGATACATGAAAAACCATCTATTGATGATAATTTGAGGGAGAAGGATACAAGCAATATAAAATGGAAAACTAAATGAATTGAGTAGGAAAATGAAGCAAAATTTGATTGATGAAGAGAACTTGAAAATATTTCAGAGCAGTAGTTTTGCAGTGTTGGTATTCATGGAACTCGGATGTTTTTTCATCTATGTTTCCATCAATTCCAATGGGGGAGATTGTTAGGAATGAATGATAAATATATCCTATGGGGGATTCTTTGCATCCATTCTGTAATAGTTGTTGTTGCATTCATGACTGTGATTGTCATTGATGTCAACACAGTGATCTACTGAAGATTATCAGAGAAGCAGACAATGTTTGTATTAGCGCACATGGGATATTGAAGATCAATCTATGCGGAGTTGAGGACTTAATCTAAAATGTTTCCTAAGATCATGGTTAAGAGCGCATACAGAAACTATTCATAACAGTTATCTGTGGACGCAGTATTCAGACAGTGTTCCTGAGAAGTAGTTTGTGGAAATCGGATGATATCTCCTAATCGGGATAGAATCTAAGCATGAAAAGTTGTACAAATGATGAAGACATGATGATTGTGACATGGACAAGACAACAAGGTTAGAGGTCATACGAGTGAAGAATTATCTTAATTGGAAGCTGATAGTTTTATGTAACTGTGGAATATTGTGTAACGTGTGGAAGATTTTATTTTGTAATTAGTATGCCAACTCATTTGTAATTATTTGAGTGTGGTATAAAGGAAGGATTATTTTCCTTATTTTAATATAGTATCATGTGGAAGTGAATTGCAGAATTGAGAAATACTTGTTGTAAGAGGCTATGTGAAGTATAGAGATTTGGTATTGAGATTTGATGAAGCAGTTGGTGCGGTTTGGCACATATAGAGGAGAAGTAATAAGTTGTTGAGATTAGTAATCTTTTGGTATTATTCTACTATTTAATATAGAGATCATTTGGATAGTGTGTTCAGTGATCTTTCCCTTGAAGCTGTTTGGATAGTGGTTCTTTTTGTCTTCCATAACTCCTAACAAGGTTAGAATCCTTTCACTGGGATTCAAAGTCTCCTAATAGAGATTCATATGTATTGAATGTATTTCATAAGACTCCTAATAGATTCTATCCTCTCACAAGGAATTTTCATATTAGTGCATTTTTTGTGGGCATCATTCCCACCTGGGTTTATTCTTTGATCAAGAGGTTCCCTAGTCAACATATCTTGTGCTATTGTGTTGTTGTTTATGTATATCTTTTTATGGTTGTTGATTACATTTCTTACATGGTTGAAATCTATTAAAGGTGATAAAATTATATTTATCTAATAATTGATTCACCCACCCCCCCTCTCAGTTATCTTGGTGGACTTTACTTTCTAACACATATTACTAAAGATTGCAGGTATAGAGGCAATGGAACAAGAATAAATGGTTCGGTTAATATAAATAGTGTGCAAATAAAAATGATGAAGGAAATAAAATTGAAGTGATGTTAGAGAGAAGATGAACAAATTTGGATGAAAATAAAAATAAATTGATGCTTCTGGATAGATCACACTGATTTATGGTGAAGATGCTTCATCGACAAACTAATTAGGTTTCAAATCTAATGGGGAAGCTTTACAAAAATATCTTGAATCCCCTGAAGATGGCATCATGAGATGATGTGATAGAAATTTCAATTGGAGATAGACTCTATCTAGCCACATTTTAGATCACACGTAGAAAGACTAAATTTTTGGTGTTTGCAAAAGATTTTTTATTTTACTAGTTTATTGAAACCCTAGGAACAAATGACAATGAATGATCAAATAAGGAAGATTGATAAGATAAGAGGAAAATTTTATGATTCATTCTTCACATTGCAACTTGAAGAACCTAAGTGGAGGTAATTCACAAGAGATTTGATGATTGAGATGAGTAGCCGACAGATTTGATGAGAAAACCCTAGCAACACTTAAAATATATTTATATCATATAAAATCCATCTATTTCATCAGAGAATATGGAAGCCCCTAAGATTTTGAGTGTTTTAGAGAATCCTAGATATGAATTTAAGAAACACCCCTTCAAATATATGGAAAATGATCTTGTTGGTGCATTTTTTAGTGTGTCCCATGGTGTTCTTCATGTTGAGGATATCCACGTATATATTGATTGCAAGATTGAATAATTAGGAGACTGAGATTATAACCCAATTTGATTTGATATTTTTCAATGGAGTTCTGAAGGATGAGTACAAGAAATTGGAAGAAGTTAATCTTGCGTAGTTTTGGAACTTTCACGTGTTTGATAAACCGAAATGGGTTTGGATAGTACTGAGCCAAATTCATGAATAGTTTTTCTAGTTAGATAATAAACTGATAAAGATCACAAAGGAACTTATGCAAGAGGTCACTGGATTCAATGTAGTAGGAGAGACACCATAGTTGAAGTCTTCAAAGAAGAATGTGGTTGAGAAATTAACAAACTCTAAGTGGGATAAGAGAGGATTAACAGTCAATGATGTAACTTAGCCCGATGTGAAAGTGGCCTCTATGATACTCGATTACAAAGTTTACTATAGTAGAAGGATGAATTGAATTTCATCTATAGTCATTCACAATACATATCGAATGCTAAAGGAGAATGCAAAAATTGATCTATATCAAATTCTTAAAGATCAGTTAATGGAGAACATTGTAAAGATAAGTAATGGGAGGTCACAAATATTTAAGTATGGTTCCCTACTTATTCATATTTTCTTCTACATCATGAACTATTTTCTTGGTATAGGAGATGTCACATGGAAAAAGGACATACCAGTTGCATTTCAAATTAGTAGATACTATTGAATGCAAGATGTGAATGGTGTAACAAAAGAAATGCATGGTTACTTTAAGATGTTTTAGAGGCAGATGCAACAAATGGAGAGGATACCAAAGAAAATTATTGAGAAATATGCAGACTCTATATGTTTCATGGTTGAAACTGATGCATTTTGTATGGAAGCAGTTGAACCTAGGATAATATGGATAATGCCATGGGATATGAGGTAGAACTAGACATTGTGACTACATATGTTGATAATATGCTAAGTCAACGTAGAGATGAGAAAGTAGAGAGGTTCAAAACATACTTGGAGAAGTATAAGAAGATTAGGACATATAAAAATGAAGCAGCCTTCACAAGGAAAATTAAGATGGTTGAGAATATGGGTGAAAAGGAAGGCATTTCTAAAGGGCATATGGAGCATCTAAGAAGATTGACTCATCACCGGTATATGTAGAGGAGGAAGCTGTACCACTTGCTAGTAGACCTTCATCTCACCATACCATAAGGATTTCTATCAAGATTCCATTGAAGGCTCCCAAGATCAAAGTAGAGAAATCTGAACCATCAATAAGGTGACCAAAATCCAAAATCTCTAGTCCACTAAAGAAGAAGAAGAAGAATGGAGATGAAGATTCATCAACTAATTTAGACTAGTCAAAGAAGAAAGTTATAGTTGAAGGTGCTATGACAAAAAAATTTGTGATGCATAAGCCTAAAACACTTGTTAAGGATGATAGTGTGCTTAAGAAAGTCATTAATGATATAGAAATGATTAGAATTTTGAAAATTTTGGTTAGGTACTATGAGATGTTTGATGAGAAGGATAAGGAATAAATCAATCATGTTTTGATCATATTTTTAAATAAGTTCAATAAAAATTTAGTAGAAGTAAAAGGTTAGATCCCTGATGAACTATATAAGATACTTAAGGAAAAGAGATTAGTAGCTCTAGATGAGGACAAGAATATTAGAGAAGGAACAATTATGAAGATTTTTCTTGTAGCCCCATGACCTTGATGAAATCCTTGAAAAAGTAAAGAAGAATTTATCCAGAAAGAAGAGAGTAAATATGTTAATGGTAGCTAAATCAGAAGACATTATAGTGGAAATAGAGGACATCCTAAGTAAAATGATTATAGAGACTTGTGCAGATGTGCCAAAGAAGATGGATCCTAGAACTAAAAGAAGGAATGACAAGTTATAGATCAAGGCTGATAGTTTCCAATCCACAGTCAAGGAACTAGATATATATATTGGACTAGGAGTTCCTATTGTTCTTGATGCGCATGATGAGATAGATAAGGAGACAACAAACAAGGTTGGAGTATTTGATGATAAAAAAGGAGAAAAATATCCCTACACAAACCCTAAAAATATCATAACTAGGGAGGAGTTGGACAAAATCATGATAGAGAAAGGATTCTTTGAGGACAAACCAGTTAAGATAGAGCCTGAATTGGAAGTAGAAACTCATGAGAAAATGAAAAAATAGAATAATTATAGAGAAGGTCAAGAAGATAAAACTAAAAATATTCATGACATTCATGAGGTAGTAGAAAAAGAAGAGAAACCAGATGAAGCAAAAGATGACGGAATTGGAACCAGTCATAAGACATTGTTGGCAAGGATGATTTTACCGATTGAATCATTTGAGAGAGAGCTCAAATGACCAATTAATTTGGATAGTTGTGATGAAGATCAGTTAATGATACTTTTAGTTTTGGCAACAAAGAAGGCCAAGAAAAGAGCCTTCCATAAAAGTGAGAAAGGAACAAAACTAATGACTAGATCAATAATTACTTTTGAGAAGTTGTTACCCAACTATCAGGTTAAATAGGAATATTCTATAATTGATTAGTTGGGGAGTATACTTGATACCTTTGAATCTCATTTTCAATTAGTTGAGAAATTAGGAATGAGAAAGGTACAAACATAATTTTATGATAAAAGGTTTTAGATTCTTTTTTCATTAATTTTGCAAGATAAAACCTCTTTGGATATCAAAGTAAAGTATATCAAGGATGCTATTGGAGAAGGAAGTGGGATATATAGGATGAGCATGGATTCTTTTTCTCATGTATAAGATATAGACAAATTATAAAGTAAACTGAAAGCAAGTTATCGGTTAAGGCAAAGACTTTTGATTCATCAAAAGGATTTGCATCAAAATACATGATAGAGGTAGTAAAAATGAATGATAAGATAAAATCTTTGGAGGATGAGAGGAGAAGAAATATAGGCAGGCATGATAACTTAAGGGACCTAATCATTCCTAATTTAGATGTTCTTCAAAGAGAAATGAAGGAGGAAGAGAATGTAGCCTATGCCATATATGGGCAAATCCAGAATCTAGACAGGTTGAAGAAATCATGGGATATTGATTTGGCATCTTTGAGAACAAGCTTCTCAGATATCTTAAAATATTTGTAAGTATGGAAGTTAATTATGAGGCATGTATAGGATTTTGGTAGAAGATTTTTGTTTTTTGTGTGCCCCACCTTTGCCATTGATGTCAAAGGGGGAGAGATTCAGTGAAAAATGGATAGTAGATGTATAGGAATGATGCATACCGAAAGGGGGAGTTAATTTGAGTATGGAGTATTGGCATATTGACTAGAAACTTAGTCATTTTTCACTAAGTTTTGCCATCAATGTCAAAGGGGGAGATTGTTGGCAAGAAAGCACTTTAGAATGGACATTATGTTTTCATTGATGGAAGCTACATATATTTTTCTTAGTTTTGTTAATAGATTTTAGCTTACCGATACAGATTTGATTGAAATCAGCTAAGTATAATTAAACAAAGTAGTATAAAGGTTTGGTAATTGCATCAGTATAGCCAAATGGATTAGAATTATGATTTTTGATTCTATACAATTAAATGGATATAAATCTATGACCGCAAGTGTGGAGTTTTGGGATATAGGAGATATTAATGTCTAAGTTTTGGAGTTCACAATATTTGACATGAACAAGACAGAGATGAAAACATAGCATTGATTAGACTTAATTTTTGGTTGGTGGAAATGTTTTGAGTATTGTTTATGATTGATCTAACTATGGAGAGATTACATTTTGGTTAGCACCTTGTGGAGTGAGTTAAAATAGGTTCGATTTACACATTTCTTGTGGCAAGCAAACAAAGTTCTATTTTTGAGTTATGACTTCATATAAGAGATTGAGTCTTATTTGTGAAGGATTGTAATATTGTAATAATGTAATGTGATGCTATGGAAATATTGTCGTGATAAGAAGATACTATTAGATGTGCATGTCTATGATTGGAGCTTCATTAGAACTGTAATGGAATTATTGATGCTATTAGTTAGTTCAGTATATGACTGTAAGTCCATCCTTTGTCTATGTAATTGATAGTGAGCCTTAATTTGGTTATGTAATTGAGCAGTGAGCTCTAGAATATAAGCTTGAATGCAAATGCATTCCCATCTATTGTACTTATGCTCTTAACCGAGCATTTATTTCTATAACTTAGTGAGTTATTTATGGGTATCATCCCCAGCAAGGTTTTTCTCTTAAGAGACTTTTCCTCAAAAATAAATAATGGAGTTGTGATGTTCATGTTATGTGCTATATTTTGTTTACTTGCATTTAACTTCAGCATTGTGTTATGATTTCAGTTTAAATTGTTAAATAATATTGTTGCACCAATTCACCCACTCCCCCCGCCCCCTCTTAGTGTTCCCTAATCCTAACACAAACTAGTAGGACACCATCATTGCAAAGAACAATAGTGAGATCAAGGCTGATTTCTTAGACCCAACACCATCAATAGGATACCTCATACGACATCTAGCTTTGCAACAAATTAGCAGGTTTCCCCTAGTCGTACTTATTTTAGGAGCATGAGGGTGAATATCACAAAGAGGAGCAAGTGTTTCTTGTTCAAAATGACAACATTCCAATGTTAGAGAACTTATTTTTTCTCAGCATTGGAAGGGAATTCTAGCAAGCTATTGTATTCTTTTCATGCTTGTTTCCCTAGTTGGTTTCCCACATGCATGAAATAAACAAAGAATTAGTGAGAAAGGGAAGCTTTACTTGTACACAGTAGAGTAGATTTTCTATTATTTCCAAGAAGTGCATGAGCACAACTATGTCCTCTTGGAGATAGTAATTTTTTTATTTTTTTTAGTTGCAAAGGTTACAATTTTTTCATGAAGTTACAAGTGGCTAACATGTTATTCCAACGTTGGTGACTCCATGCCCAATGGATTGATTTAAGGCCACTGATCTCATGCTCAGCAGGCAAGCATCCCCTCTGAGTTTCCAAAAATGTTGGCTATTTGTGCCAACATTATCCCATCACAAATTATTGATCTAAGATATTTCATTATGGATTGAACTCTGTTACAATGGGTTAACACATCTTGTTTCTTGATTGCTGATATGTCGTGTTATCCTTCCCATGAAAAGGTCAAATATCATTGAGAGTCTCTTTGATGTGTAGGGAATCTAAGGTTATATTTAGAAGTAGAACATCAATAAGACATATTTTGGGTCTTGTTGATATAAAATTTCATCATGGTAACATTTATTAGTGGCATACCCTACTAGTGATGTCTCTTGTGTGCCCTAAGTGCAAAAAACCGTTGAAGTTTGATGAAATTTTTCTTAAAAATTGTGGCACTTGCACATGATCTATTTAAACCTATATGGTGTATTAGTTACAATAAACCATCTTGGTTTTTGAATACTTAGAGTCATTTTTGTAGGGTAGCAATTTTTTTGTTCATGCAAAAATTGTCAAATGCACTTAGTGCAAAGTTTCCAAGTAACCCATATCACATTTTGTTCATCATGGGCACAAATTAACACCTCGATCGCATCTGGTTGGGTGGGTTTACGTTATGCATGGTCCCACTTTGCCTCTTAGAATGCTGAAATGCTCATTGGCATACCCTACTAGTGATGTCCCTTGTGTTCCCTAAGTGCCAAAACATGTCAAACTTTGATAGATTGTTTCTTGCAAAATGTGGCACTTGAGCATGATCTCTTTGAACCTATAGGATTGTGTTAGGCCCCTCTACAATAACCTGTCTCAAGTTTTGAAGGATTAGAGTCATTTTTGTTAGGTGTAAAAAATTTTGTTCATGCAAAAGTTGTTAGATGCAGTTAGTGCAAAGTTTCCAAGTAGCCCTTATCATGCTTTGTTCATTGTGGACACTAACCAATACTTCAATCACATCTTGTTGGGTGGGTTTACTCTAGGTATGGTCACACTTAACCTCTCAACATGATGGAATGCTTAGCAACATACCCTACTAGCAATGTCCTTTTTGTGCCCTAAGTTCAAAAAATCATCGAACTTTGATAGACTATTTCTTACAAATTGTGACATCTACACATGATCCATTTGAACCTATAGGGACAAAGATGTTGAGAGAGAGAGAGAGGGATAATTAGGGCTCAAAATAGACAAAGATGGGGATGGGGAAGGAAGATATGAGAGAGAGGGAATGAGGAGAGACATGTATATCTAGACATATATACATATATCTATATAAATATATGTATATATCTATACATGTGTGTGTGTGTGTACGTACATATTATATGTAAGTATATACATCTGTGTAGTGTATGCTAGGTTTACAAGCATATGTTTTTAATTTTGTAAAACTTGATCAAGTTCTACAGAACTAAAAATATATACTTTATCTCTACATAACTTTTATGGTTATGGAGAGAGAGAGAGAGAGAGATGAGGCATGGAGAGAGAAGAGGGAGGTGGAGAGAGATGAGATAGAGCTTGATAAGGTAGATAATTAGGGCTCAGAATAGACATAGATGGTGATGGGGGAAGGAAGATTATAGAGAGAGGGAACGGGGAGAGACACACATTTATAGATATACATACATAAATGTATATAAATATATCCTTATATATCTATAGACACACACACACACACACACACACACACACACACACACATATATATATATATGCACACACATATTATATATGTAAGCATATACATCTATGTAGTGTCTGCACCATCAGGTGTCACCTTTTAGGCTAACTTATCAGCACAGCTGAATTTTAGTATTTCTAACTAAAAATTAATTTTGGTCAAACATATGGTCTAGCTAGATTCATTCTAGCTAAGTTAGATAAATGCTTTAACTTTTCCAATGGGAAATGTCTATTAAATGCATGTTTTATACCACTTTGGGTCCAATTACCATAAAAATAAAATTATTTCAGAAAAGTGATGTTTCAATAAATCCTAATATTTTTAATGATATTTTTAAAAAAATAAAAAAAAACCCTTTTATAGAGATCAGAGTCAAAAATTCCTCATATAGATTTTATAGTGTTTTAATTAGACATAGTTTATTGTAATTAAAAAATATTGCAAGTAGGTATTTTAACAGTCAAGGAGATGTTGATTTGAAGAAAGAAAAAAATAGTAAATCATATTAAATAAATTTTAAAAACATATGGTGCACTAGAGGAGAGAGTTCTCTTCAAGAATAAATATTTCTTTTTTTTATTGAGATAAATTTTTTATGAAAAATATGGTGCGAGATGAAAACTGTCAATTTCAGTGAGTTGGAATTTGAATTGTTATAAAAGAGAAAATATAGGTCACAAACCAATTTTTATTTCTTCATACAGTAGCTATATATGTCATCTATGACATATTTTGAAATTAGGGGAAAAAATATTTATTTACATATAATTTTTTAGTGGGAACTAGACCCCTAATTTTCAGCAACTAAAAAATTTCTTTAAAAATTAAAAAACATATCAATTCTTATTCAAAAAAATTATTAAAAATATTAATCATAAACTTCATCTATTTTATTAGATTTAATTATTTTACATCATCTTCAAATTCCAAACATAAATGTCATTTTTATACTATTGAAGTTGAACAACTTTGATTTTGTTAGCCTTTTCCTTTGTAAAAGGGTGACAGCTTATTGTGACAAAATATGATTGTGTTCTGTATAACTAAAAACATATTCTTATAGTTCTACATAACACGTACGGGTTATAAAGAATTAGGAAAGATTTTCTTTCTCTTACAAAACCTGATCAATTTCTTTAATAGTTAGGAACCTGATTGTGTTATGGTTAGGTAAGAGGTTTGGACAATGACCCTAAGGCTTGGGAGCCTTTTTTCTCTCCATTTCTCTCCCTTTACACGTCTTTTGTTCTTCTAGGTTAATTTCTCAACTTCCTCATCATCAAATTTACACATCATCAAGTGTGTGCCTGTAAAATTATAACCATAATCTGACACATTTTCTTAGCTTTCTAACCATATAATTGTTTCTATGTTTTGACAAAATTAGCATACTAAACTTTAATTTTCTTTACTAGTGTCTTCATAGTTCTCAAAGACATGTCTACCATTTTCTTAATAACTTTTGATCTACTTGACTAAATTCAAAACAAATTACATATTATTGTTCTAGACTTGATTCTATACACTTCAAAAAAAAGTTTGAGTTTTTTATTGTTTTGATGCAAGTTATACCTAGCGTACAAACATACACTTGCTTTTTAGGATGCGGCCACTTAAAAAATCATTAAAAATAAAATACACAATAGAAAATTACAAAAAAAATATACTAATTCTATGACTCACACTTACCTATCATTCTACTGAAGGGTTTTTCAAAATACTAAATCTAACTATATCTTTTGTGTTGCACATATAAAACACTATGTTATATTTTTTTGAAAAAACCAAGAACAATTTTTCATGCATAGAAAGTTTTACCCTCTTAATCTTATCAATTTTTAAAAAAAATTAGTAGTTTAGAAACTAGATTCATAGTACTACAATTCTTATTCTTTGTACAACTCCTAATTTTGAGTGCATGACCATCGAATTTCTCTTCGAAGTTCAAGTTTACGTTATTTCAAGAAAAAAGTGGCCACTTATACCTTCTTTTTGCACACCATCTCGGTGCACTTAACCTAAATTGAATATCAACAATTATGGGGTGGTGATTGAGTAGATGATCACCATACCCAAATGCTAAAATAATCTTTATTCACATAATATATGTGTTGAGCGTCATTTTTACACGAAGACAACGGCTAGGAATTTACAAGAGCAAATTCCCCTCTTGGAAGACTGATGGTATAAATCTCAAGGTTCCTTCTGGTTGGGTCTCAACCACTTGGATAGCACAATGGAAGATAAATTTGGATTTTTTAACAAGGAGGCCTTTGCTGGTTCTTCTCTCAAGGGTACTACAAAACAAACTTTAGGGAACCAGGATATTTCTTTTTTGATGCAATTTTTCAGATTTAGAAACGAAAGCAATGTTGATTTAATTAATCTATTGAAGATAACTTGCAAGGAAGGTTAGAAGATATAGGGTAACAAGAAATATGAATGGACTTGCTAAATAGAACTCTAATGGACATATGCTAGCATCACACCACCATGTGAATTAAATAATCAAGAAGATGAAGAAACCCACAAAATAGAGATCAAATCATATCACAATCTTCAGCTGAATAGATGCAATCATCAATGGAATTGAACAAATGCAGACGTAGGATAAGCCAAAACTCATCAAATCATGAAGCCACTCTAGATGTGCACACACATGAGACAAGTTAATCTTTAAACACCAAAGAATAATCTTCTTAGGAATTTGTAACAACACAGCAATGCAATACCAACAAACACCAAACTAAAAGATCGTAGACTTAAAATCATAAAACAACCAATTAGCTCTTTGAAATAAAGAATGAGACATTCACACATTCACAAATTTTGCATAGATAGCAGATAAATCACACCATGAATGAAGCACCAATTGTGTTTGTTGTATTAATCATCAAGTCAACCCTTATTACATCATTTTATTACAATTTATAGAGCCATGCTCTTATTTTCACAGCTAGGATTTTGCTACAATTAAAAATTGAAAGTAGATCTAAACTAAAGCTTGCATTAAAGAAACTACATCTAAAGCTTAGCTAAACTATCCTTGCATGAAATTAAACCTTATGTATTACAAAGATTTGAATAAATTATGCATTAGAAAACTCAACAATGGAGCTGGAACTTGTGCATGCACTCAATAATCTTCATGTTTTTGCCCTTGATCTTTAACTCTGGCTCCTCCACGTAGATCCAGCTGAAAGAATTCCCAAAATTATGCACAAACGATCCCAAAAAGGAAGCCCAAATAACTGGAAAATGATCTCTGAGACAACTGGAGTTAACTTTCGGACATGCCAAAAAATGCCCAAATCCTAACAGTTGGTCTGAAAAACTCAAGCTCCAAAAATGACCAAGTACTAAGCCCCCCCTCCTAGAATTTCAGACTTGTCGGTGGCTGAAATGCTAAAAATCAAGCTCTACAAAAATGGCTAAGTGTCGAAATTGGATTTTTTATACACAAAATTTGGCAGATCTTGGACTAGATGCTCACTAGTTGGGAGGCACTTCTAGATGTACTTTCTTAAATCTATCTACTATTTCCAGCACCTCATCAAATTTCAGCATCTTAATCCCTTGAAGCACTTCTTTCTACCTATCTCTGAAGTTAATCAACTCCTTTGCAAAAGCTTTTATTTCTTCTTCACAAGATAGTATTTTCTAAATTCCTCCTTCTGGTAAAACATTTTTTGGAGGTCTTCCTTAGTCTTCACCCCTCATAATATCCCTAAGTACTGATTGATGATGTCATTTACTAAATACATGGTCTTCTCATCATCCTCATCAAACAGATCTAGGTCTAGGCCTTCAAAGAACTGTTGCATCTCCTTTGCAAAAAGTATGTTGTCATCCCTTCTCTTGTTTAGTCTTTTGAGAACCTTCTCAAACATGGCCAATGCTGCTAATATTTCTTGGATCCATTCTTCAAAACTATGCAATTATGAGCCTTCATATATTTTCACCAAGACTTGGAAGCATTGCTTCCTTATTATTGTTAGCTCATCCAACACTTTTTTCCTGTTAAGGATGGTTTCCTCTACCCCATTTTCCTCACTCATGATTTCCTCTAAGGAAGTTACTCCTGCCAAAATGATTTGAAAGGGCCTTAGGATCCTCTTGAGGGATAAGCTAGCCAACTATTCAAAATCAAGCTTCCACTTAGCACAAGCCAGTACAAAAGAATGTGGAACATATGTATCTATTTCCCCCTTCTCCAAAATTGTCTGTAATGAGGCCTCGGGGTTTTCTCAGTCAATTGGACCCGCTGTCTTCAAAATGAATATCTTCATAGCTTCATTCTACTCTACCAGAGCCTTTATCCTCTCTTCATCCTTATCCATGAAGCCTGAAGCATGCTTCAAACCCAAAGTAGCCAAAGTTTTTCTAACTTCCCTGGTTGGCTCTACCAAATCTATCTCCTCCAACACATAGTCATCCGAAGTGATCTTATTTCCACTGAAATCCATTGTAGGAACAACCACCTATTATTTCCACCTACCTATTTGGTCTTGTGTTACATAAGCCATTGTCCTTACTTAGGGAACTGGTATCATTTGGTGGAAGGCATGCCCTAGCATGGTTATATTAGCCTCATCATCTATATACACCCTGACCCTTGGTTGTATTTCCTTGGTGAACCATGTGAGCTTTGAGAACGCATTCAATGGCTCATAGGGAGTAGCCATAGTGGAAGAATTTGGTAGATGCTCTATCCTTATTTCTTCTTGACTATCTTCTTCTTCTCCTATTTCCTATTCATTCCCAGTGTTCTATTCACCCTCTTCCTATGTATGTTCCTCCTCATCAGTAGTTTTTTGTTCATCATCCATTTGCCCCTCTGTATCTATTTTCTATTTTTCTTCCTCAATATGCGGCTCTTCTTCTCTTATTTATTCCCCTTTGACATCGGACTCCTCAGAGCCTGTATGATCTTCCTCCATCTTCTCTTCACCAGTGACTTCTGCTTCTTTTTCTGGCCTCTAGGAGCTCTATGGAAATGAATCATCGTGAACCTGTGGTAAAGGCATGGGGACTTGCAAAGGAATGTTAAGCAAGGGAGGCATGGGAGACACATGGGGAGTGGTTGAATGAGCTGGTAGAGTTGGAGTTGGAAGGGGAACATGGGATGAAGAGGGTTGCTGAGGCAATGGAGTGGTTTGTACTCGAGTAGAAAGTGGAGTGGTAGGGGGCATTTGAAGTGGAACTGAGGGTGGAGTCAGAAATTTTTGAGGTGGAGGTAGAGATGGAAAGGATGAAACTAATGGGACCTATGTAGCCACATCTTCTTTTGAGGTGACCCCAACAGAAGAATCATTTCCTGGCTCTGCAGTTTCCTTTTGGGCCTCAGCCATCTTGACATCACGTTGTCCTTGAGGCCTTTGTTGTAGGTCCTCTCCCATGCCACTAAAAAGACTTGTAAACTGCATATGAACTTGTTTCTTGGACTCCTTGAAGCCATGTAATCTAGCAAAATCTATGATGTCAAACTCATCATCACCAGGGGCATCTAGATTTACTAGTTCTCCCTATGTAGCCCCTCCCATATTTTCAGGATCATTGTCCATTACTCTTCTTTTCTTCATGAATCCTGGATACTGGATCCTCCTACTAAGGGGAACTTCATCAAGCTCATCTTCATCATCTTCCACTAGGGTATCTATTTGTGTGGGCGTTGAGCCTTTCTTCCTTTTGTAAACATTCCCCTTGGTGATCCCAGGCAGCTTGGGTCCTATGATCTTGAATTTTGTTTTCTTTGTCAAGCTTGGTGAATCAAGGTCACTGGAGGACGGTGCTTCTAGTGGCACAATACTTTCGGTCATCCTAGTTTTTTCCTTTTTAGAGTGTGTGGCCAGACCATATGCAGTAGGGTGCTCATGCCGATATACAATTTCTAGCTTCAGAGGAGTAGCCTCTTTGAATTATGGCTTCAACACCTTTTCTCCCTTCTTCTTTTCTCGAGAGGGCTTCTCCGGGAGTTGTTTCATCAGAACTGGCTGCATTTGGAAAGGATGAGCAATCCATGATTTAGTCAACTTAATCACATGTTGGGCTCTAAAATCCATACTATCATTTTCATCTTGGTCTACCTCTACATTCAGGATAGCCCTTATGTACACCTTATTCATGTTGTATATAGAATCCAAAATTTTGTATGAGTCAGCATCTACTGCCTTCTGCAGAATCCTCAATGAAAGGGTGCCCTGTGCCATCTGTAGACTCATTCAAAAGTAATCATGGACCCTTCCCCATAATCATCAACACAGTTTGCCCAATGGTCTTCCACGTGTGGTTCATGGACATAGTGCCTCCCCATTATGTGGTTGTATGTACCAATGGGATCAAACTGAGGCCTTACAAGATTGTAGGTTGACAATGGGAATTCATCCCATTCTCCAACCATAGACTTATAGAATTTCATGTCTGGTACATAGTGGGGGCCAATGGAAATAGGAAAATCCCAATAATTCTTCTTCTTGTGCTTGATATGTTCATGAGCATCAAACCGCAACCTTGCTATCTCTAGGAGAATTACCCTGTCAGGAGGGTATCATGGTAACTTTTTGGGCACCAAGGTGCTTCCTGCCACCTGAATCTAAGTGAAGGTCCAAAATTGTATGTAAAACACCTCAATGGCATTTACTTTAGTTGTTGCTTTAGTGGATAGCCTTTTGGCATTGTCTCCCTCAATGGAGCGTATGATGGCAAAAATGAAAGCATCATTGACTATTTTGAAATCTAGGCTATTGTGTGTGTAGAAGTCTTTCCTCACCAGTTGAGGATACAAGGTAAATGGCCATGTGTTCTGTTCACCTATCACCCCAACCTTAGTTAATCCTAGATGCACTACCCATGCAGCTAGCAAATACATGAAATAAGATGTCGTGTAGAAATTTGGGTCTATCTTAACCCGAACTAGTTGTTCATCAAGTTGGTCACTTAGGATGGTAGCCCAATCAAACCTTTCTTGCCTTTCTCTTATCTTTTGGATCATGAAAATCATCCATGGCTCTAGTTGAGAGGACTTAGGCAGCTTGTACACCCTGTTGATCATCATTATGGCCACCTAGATATCTTCTTGCATATACCCTCTTCTCATATCAATCCTATCTAGTTTGTTCTTGGGAAATGACTACATCAGGTACTCATAGTTGACAATGTTGTGATCCCTTTGTATGTCTTTATTGTAGAGCTTCATTCCCTTGTTGACTTTGAAATTAAAGAACTTGTCAACCCCTTTGGGTAGATGGAAAACATCCTCAATTTTGTCAGGCCTCACGTCCAAGACCACTTCACCAACGTTGTTCTTTACCATGCGCTCATTAGGTACTCATTGTTGACAATGTTGTGAGCCCTTTGTATGTCTTTATTGTAGAACTCCATTCCCTTGTTGACATTGAAATTAAAGAACTTGTCAACTGCTTTGGGTGGATGGAAAACATCCTCAATGTTGTCGGGCCTCAGGTTGAAGACCACTTCACCAACATTTTTCTTTACCATGCGCTCATCAGGTACGTAGTTATTGGCCAATGTGTTGATTAGGTTTGCCAATTCGATGGAAACTAGGTGAGCTTTTGCATTCACCAGAGAGCAATGGACTAATGAAGTGTAGTCCTCTGAATGTCCTACTAGTTGAGCACATTTATTCAAGTAGTCATTCCAGCTTACATTCCCAATATCGGTGTCTATTATGCCTACATGCAAGTTGGTCACTCTAGAAGGTGGATGATAGCCTTTGAATTGATATTTCACACTGGTGATGCTACTACCTTCTTGGCCATATCTACAAATAGGACAAGACATAAATCAATAACATAGTAGGAGAAAAAACTCAAAAAGAAAAGTATGTTACCAAAAATAAGTTCAAAAGGGTGCACAAGAGGTATTTTTAGCCTTTCAGACTTTGGAGGGTGTTGGACCTCTGAAATGTCAAAAAGGCCAAAAATGTTGAAAGAGGCCACACTATGCTAACAATACACTCTCAGCTCTTTCAGTGAATCAGAGGTGAGAAACCCCCATAGGCCGACAAGGTCACAAAGGCCAAAAAGGGTTTCTTGGTAGCATCTTGAAGAGTTCAGCGATCTGGGATCGATAAAACTTCAGTGTGCGATAAGGCCAAAAATGCCAAAGGTGCACTTGAGGACTTTTGGGTAGGATGGTCTACTTTCGGCACTTCAGAGGTATGAATGTATTAGTGTGTGACAACATCAAAACATTGAAAGGTTCCCTCAACACTTGGGAGAATTCATCCTGATGTAAGTTGCTTGAAAGTTTTGGACCTTGAAGGTCCAAAACTAGGGTTTCTCAGTCAGACTCAAAGATGAGTCCAATAATGAGTTTGACCATAGAATCATCAAGGGGATACAAGGCAACTACCTTGATGATCCCCAAGGCCAAAAAAGCCGACACCAAATAACCTAGACCTAAAGACAAGTTTGAAAAGGTCGAAAAAGGCTGAAAGGCAAGGACCCTAATCTAAGACCCAAAAAACAAAAAAATGAAGGAAGAGGGAAGAACCACCAACCAAGAAGATGATGAACTCAAGGATGACTAGCGAAGACAGGAGACCAAAACGGTGAAAAGGTGATAAGCAGTGAGAAAAACTAGTTGGAGGCGGAGGAGTGAGTGTGAAAGTGAGGGTTTTAAAACCCCTTTTCTCTTTATATAGGCTACCCTGACGGTTGATGTCATCACCCCGGGTGATCAGCCTTTTGAGGGTGTCAGACTGTCGAAAAGGCCAAAACTTTAAAATGCCAACTCCTGCGAGGGGTCAGACCTCCAAAGTCTTGGACATCCAACAAGTCCAAAAAAGGTACCATGGCCAAAAAAACCCTAAACAATATTTAACTCTTTGCTCCTTCAACCTTTTCGCGCTTTCAGACATCTGAAAGTGTGAAAGCTCAACAAGGCCAAAAAGGCTGAAAACTAACAAACAACTAAGGACAAGAGAAACCAAGAACAAGAAGCAAAACAAGAAGAAAGTAGAAGGGGGGCCTCTAAGGCCAAAAAGGCTATTAGGGGAGTGTGGTTGTGTGACCACAATAAATAGCCCCGACAAAGTAAGGGAAACAACCCATGCTTCCTATAGTCAATCTGCCAGGAGAGAACCCCACCCTATAGTGAGCCAAGTATGAAAAATCTTCAGATCAAACATATCTCTTATCATCATCAAGATGGAGAAAACCATAATGTCTACATCTAGTGTGTGAGCATATGTGTTCAAATTTCCATGGAAACCCTTTTCTATAAGCTTTTTTTGATGGTCATCCTGTCATTTTCAGATTACTGCCCACTAATTTGAAGTTTGCCATGAGTCAATTTAACCTTGATCTATTGCCAAGCAGGTGTTGATAGCCCCAATAGAGGTTGCTAAAGTCACCCTTTCCCAACTATAGACAAGCTCTGGGAGAAGTTCTTAGACTTCATAGGAGGGCTCTTAGACTTGATTTGCTTCAACTTTAAGCCGATCATTTTGAAAGCATCTTGTTATCAACAAATTTTGTTCAATGTGGACTACTTCGATGCTCCTTATAGCTTTGTAAAATATCATTTTTTGCTCTTATTCTATTCTTTTTTAAAACTGGGGCGGCACTTAGACTGTGTTGTCTTGGTTTTGAGCATTCCTTTGTTTATCTCATCTTTATGCATTCCTCCTTTTTAATTTTCTTGCTCTTTTCTTTTAGTCTACATTTTAGCTAGGAAAGGGTTCTGACTTTTAGGCTTCATTCATGACCATGGACATCTCCCAACACAGATTGAAATCCTATCTTGAGAAGCTAATGGCTTGAGATTTTCTTTTAAATGCGCTTTAGTGTTGAGGAAGGTTGATCATGGTAAACTCCCTCGAGAAGTCTGAAAAGAAAGTGCCTCACCTGATCATTGTCTCTGGCTCATTGCAAAATGGAACTACTTCCAAGGTTTTGACCATGGGAAACTTTTAAATACCACCTGGACTACTTGGAGTGGACCACTAAAACTAAAAACATCCACCTCCTATAAACAGAGACCCAAAGAAAAGACAAGGATGACAAGACCAACAGAAAACAAAGAAAAGGCAATAAAGTACAAGAAAATACAGTAATATACACAAGGGCCAGTCAAGACCCAAAATAATTCTTTATAAACTGGTCATTGCCTGGCAATGGGACCAATTCTCGGTCAAGAGAACTAATCCAAAAGGTATTCTCTCCCAGGATCTCTGCGATCTAGAATGGGCCTATCCACAAATGTTGAAACTTAGTGTAGCTATCAGGTTTTTCTTTTGCTTTGTCCCACATCAAGACCAGATCAAAAATTTAGAAGGCTTTTATAGTTTCTCTTTTGTCAAACCATCGCTTGAAAATAGCTTGGTGCTTGGCTACATGTTCTAGGGCCATAGTTTGTTTCTCTTCAAGTTTCATCAAATCCATGAGAAAAATTTGCACCCGATCCTCACCCTCAATGTATTGATCCATAAATATTAAAATTGGTATCTTTAGGTTCATTGGAAAGATGGGTTACAGACTATAAACTAACTAGTAGGGGGAAGTCCCTAGGGCATTCTTGACTCTCACACGATTATTCCATAAGGCATATTTCAACTAAGTGTGCTAGTCTCTAGGATTGTCATCCAAAAGGTGTTTGATTACCATTGTTAGGTTCTTGTTGGTTGACTCAGCAACTCCATTCCCTTGTGGGTAGTAATTGTAGGAGAATTTTAGAATTACTTGGTTCTTGAAGGCCCATTGAATGAGATTTACCAATGAGAAATAAGGAGCGTTATCACATACCAAGAAAAATGGCATGCCAAACCTTGTGATGATGAACTCCTCTAGGAACTTGGTGATCACCTCAGTGCTACATTTTTTTAGGATTTGTGTTTTCATCCAGCATGTACAGTAATTAGTTGTATTCAAGATGTATTGGTGTCCTATAGAAAATGATGGATTGATTATTCCCATGAAGTCCAGCCCCCACTGAGAAAAAGGATGTACCTCCTAAATAGGCTGGAGGGGCATCATTGGGTGTCTCTCTCGGATGGTGCTGGTCTGACAAACATGACAAGAGCACATGTGTTCATGGGTGTATTTGAACAAAGTTGGCCAGTAATAGCTAGATCTCATTATTAGATGAGTTGTAGCCTCTGCTGATCCATGTCCGGTACCATACTTATCGTGAAACTCTGTGAGAACATGTCTAGCTTTTGTTTGATCCAAACTTCTTAGGTACAATCTGTCATAATTGTGTTTGTAGAGCTTTCAATTTTTCAACATGTATGAACTACTCTTATTTTTCAAAGTTCTCCATTGGGAACCATTCAATCCATCTGGGCAACAATTTTGTAACAAGTAGTAGACCACATCTTGATACCATATGTCAATGACTATTCCTTCATTGGTGTATACCTTACACACCAGACCATGTTCTTTTTCAGCCATCATCTGGGTGAGGCCTTGACCTCTTACCAATTTCATCAGTTGGATCTCAATGTTGAATTCCTACAATATTTCCATCCACTTTCCCCTTTGTTCCCCTAGTTCATTTTGCATCAGCATAGAATTGACTACTAGATCTGGAACAATAGCAATGAATTTTCTCTAAAGGATGTAGTGTCTGATTTTCTTAATAGCCTTAACCAAGGAAAAAGATTGCTTATCCAGATTTGGATATCTGAGCTCTGTGTTCTTTAAGGGGTAGCTCATGAAAGTGATTGACCATTCCTCTTCTCCTTGTTTTTTCTGTGTGAGGATTTCTACACATGAATGTTCTGAAGTAAAGGAATAAACTTTGAACGGTAGAAGATAATCAAGGCTGACCAAAACTAGAGCAGTGACAATGGATGTTTTGATCTCTTCTAAGGCTTCTTTAGCCTGAGTGCTCCATTCAATTTTAGCATCTTTCTTCAACATATCATTCAATGGATACACTATCTCTGCGAACCCACTAATGAACTACCCAACAAAGTTAATTTTCCCAAAGAAGGACTTCAACTCTTTTTTGCTATTTGGCGGAACCAATTTGAGGATAGCTTTGACCTATTCGAGGTCAATTGAGATGCCCATCTTAGAGATGATGTACCCAAGAAGCTTTCCTTGAGTCACCCCAAAGACACACTTCTTAGGGTTTAAAGAAATCCCATAGCGTCGACACCTTTTCAAGACCTTTCATAAATCCTCAATGTAGTCTGCATGGTTCCTGGAAAAAATTGTAAGATCATCCATATAGATAACAATGCATTTGTTCACTAGAACCTTGAATGCCTCATCCATAGCTCATTGGAAAGTGGCTCCCGCATTGATTAGACTGAATGACATGTGATGGTAGGCAAATGTTCCCCATTTTGTAGTGAAGACTATCTTTAGGCGATCCTTTTCTTTTACCATGACTTGGTTGTACCCTAAGTAGCCATCTAGAAAATGTTGGAAAAATGGTCAGTGCTCCCCTTGGGATTCATGACAAGGTTTAACTACCTCCTGTGTCCTTTTTAAGTCTAGTGGTTGTATCAGGCATTAATAGGTTGATCTTTTGGTGCAATAGCAACCGCTACTTGTAACAAGTGGTATTAGAGCTTGGTCATAGGTTCGAATCCCCTCTGGTAACACTGAGGGGGAGATTGTTGGAAAAATGGTCAACGCTCCCCTTGGGATTCATGACATGGTTTAACCACCTCCTGTGTCTTCTATAAGTCTAGTGGTTGTATCAGGCATTAATAGGTCAATCTTTTGGTGCAATGGCAACTGCTACTTGTAACAGAAAAGACATCATTTGAGAACCATTAACTACCTACAACACTTCATCGAGGGATGGAAACGAGTAGTTATCCTTTTGATAGGACCTATTCAAGTTCCTAAAATCCACACAAAACCAAACCTCTCCACTCTTCTTCCTTACAAGGACAAGGTTAGCAACCCAAGTTGAATTTCAAATGGGAAAAATTATCTTGGTGTCAAGCATGTTTTGCACTTCCTTTTGGATCAGTGGTTTGATCACAGGGTTCACAGGCCTTTGCCTTTGGTGGAATGGTTTAGCATCGGGGCTCAATGGAATGTTGTGAATGATCACATTAGGATCATAGGTTTTCAAATCTTCATGGCACCATGCTATGATGTCTTTGTATTCAGTGAGTAGTTCGACCATCTGTTTCTTTTCTTCTGGTGTGCCTACCTTGCCAATGCAGACTTCCCTGGGTTCGAGTTGCGTTCCCAAGTTGTAGAGTTCACAATCATCTCCACCCACTTCTAGTGTTTTCCCTCTCTCCTTAGCATGTTTATCTTTGTCAAAAATCCTCTCCAGATCCACCATGCCTTTTGGAATGGAATTGGTCTTTAAGTTCAAAATCCCTAAGTCGTGTGACTCTTCTATTTCATCTTCTTCCTCATCGATACTTTGCTTGTCAAAAATCCTAGCATTCATGATAAACTCCAATATCTGCTGGTCATCTTGAAATACTTGGAATTTTTTGATGTTATCAGGGATGGCTGGCACTACCACTAATTCTATGGAGAACTTCTTCAACTTGGACTTCTCTAGCAGTTGTAAAGAACTTGCAAACATTGCTAAAGCATTGGCAATAGTATTCCTTCTTCTTGGGATGCTTTGAATGCTAAAAGCCTTAAAATCTTTGACTAAATCCCAAATGTGGTTGTGGTATGAGGTCAATCATTTATAAGTTCAGGCATATTGGCTCTTGATCTGTTGGACTATCAATTGTGAGTCACCTTCTACAGCTACTACTTTTACTTTCTTCTCATGTGTGAAGAGGAGACCCCGAACTAGAGCCTCATATTCGGAAACATTGTTAGTGTAGTGGAATTGCAATTGATAGGCAACATAATATGAACCCCCACAAGGGTTGATTAATTCAATCCTAGCTCCTACTCCTAGCTTACACTTGGAGCCATCGAAACAAAGTTGCTAGACTGAATGATTCTTTTTGAGAGACGTCTTAACTTGGGGTTCACTAGGAACTCAGGGTGGTAATAAGTCTTTAGCATTTGGGGTGTTAGATATCCCTTCGTCGTGACATTCCCAACTTGAAAGTGGAACCCATTTCATATTTTTCTTTTCCTCAGCCTCGTGCCAAACTTCATCGCATGGGAGTAGGCAACCATCATCGGAGGAACTCCATTCCTCCTGTATAAAGTCCTCAGTCATGGAGATCTAGGATTATTCATGAAGAGGAGGTCCATTCTCACTCAAGCTTGTCATCATGTCTTTTGTAAGCTAGGGTGTGACAGACATCTGGCTTACCACTTGAAACACTGCTTCTTGGCAATCCTGGGACATGAATTTTGAGTGGTTTGTTTGGTGGAGACGACAGTAACCTGGTAACATTAGAATATTTGGGTCAGCATCCCGACCGAGATGTCTCATGTTCTTTGACATATTTATTATGAAATCTATGAAAACTTCTTCTATAATCTGGGTACCTACCAACCCTTTCACCGGACTATCATTCAAACTCTCCTCTTCCTTGAGGTGGAATATAAAGGCTTTATCAAAGCGGTACACTCCCAAATCGGCTTGTGAAAACAAAACTTCACTTGGAGTGTTATACTCCATTATCATCTATTTAACCTTAGGCTCCACATCAGTCTTGATTTGATTGTTGAGGCCTTCCCACGACAGCCAAAGTTGAGTAAAATTAGTGGAAAACCACCCCCTCAAAGATCAGGTCCATTCCCAGCTGAGTAGCATGTCATAGGTCTTTGGGATGTCCAGTACATAAACATCGATGCAATCTTGGATCCTAGGATCATTCATCAGTTGAATACGTGTGTCCTTCAAGACCCTGATGACTTTGACTTTTGTTTTATCAAGCTAGATCACCACGCGGTTAGTTGGCTGAGGATTCATTCCTAGCTTTTGGCATATAGACAATGGCATCACATTACATGAAGCACCCGAGTCGATTAAGAAATTATGCAGGTTCTTTCCAAAGATCTTAGTGCTGAGTAGGATGGGGGGTACCTCTACCATATCTTTGAACATGGTTGGCATTGCTTTTGCTGCATTGACATTGGATACACCTTTGGCACTAGTGTTAGAAGAGGCAAGTCTGGAATGATCCAATGATTTTAGGAGGGCTTCTCTTTGAGTGGGACAACTTTGTAGCATATCATACATTGACATATTTGTTCTAACTTTCTTCAATTCCTTTACTACACTATATTTTTCATTAGCCCAGATTGGATTCTTCAACATAGTAGGATGTTGTGTTGTCTGAACAATAGTGGGATTCGGCCCCCTCAGGGGTATAGAATTGTTGTTGGCCTTTGGGTTAGGCAGAGTGGGCTGCATCCCTAGTGGAATGTCATCCATCTAAGGTTCTCTTCTTCTTCTTAGGTTATGGGTATTTCTGTTATTGTTTTGGAAAAAATGGACCTAGGAATACTCCGGTTGACTTTCTTGATTGAACGGAAAGTTAAATTCTTCCTCTGCAATGTTATTGGGGGTTTCTCCTGAACTTGGATCATATGAATCAAAAACCATGGCACTAAAGTGGCCTTGGGAACTGTTAGGATCCTAAGCTTGTTGATTTTCAGACTCCCCCATGTATTCATAATCTGGTTAATGTATGCTTGGACATTGGGTATAGTTGACTTCTGGAAAACTGAAGAAATTGGCATTATCCACTGGAATACTACCATTATTTGGATGTGTGTTCCATGTCCTATTTGTCCTCTATTTCCCAAATGAATTATCTTGAGAGCCATTCCTATAACCCCCACTATTTTTATTATTGTTGTTGCTATGGTTTCCATAATTATGGTTATGATTTTGAGAGTAAGTATTCAGGTCCGCAAGTGGGTGTTGGTAGTTTCCTTGATTCAGAGTTGGGTTGAGCTTCATCCAGGTAATCTCTCTAGCTAACTAAGATAATGTCTTCTTCATGGCATCTAACTCATTGACTAGAGCTTGATCTAGTTCATTTGGGACAGTGGCCTTTTGTTTGCACAAGGAAGCCCTGTGTGTATCATATCTTAGGTATGTGATGGCTAGTGGTAGGGCAGTAGCATATGGAGTTAGCACTAGGTTGATCCTTAGGGCTTGTTGTATTGGAAGTTGATTATTTTTTGTGAATGGACCAGTCACAATGGTGTTCCCTAATGTTTGCGGGACACCATAATTTCCACCCGCTTGTGGGTCCATCTATTGGGTAAATAAGGTAGCTTCATTACACACTTTCTCCAAAGTGTCAATTTCTCCTGGAAGAAGCCTCTTCAAAAATATAGCCATTAAGGGGTCCAGGGTGTGCAAGTATACTTGTATGGCAACACCAACAGGCATGGTATATAGAGGCTCAAGCTTCTAGTACATCTTGTGAAAATTATGATTGAACATAGTGGCTGATTCATTGAGGTCCTTTCTCACTAAGATGAACTGGTGATGAAGAGTTGCTAGATCCACATACAACTTGAATTGATTAAGGAACTTTGTTTCAAATTCTCCCTAGGTAGTAATGGATCCTCGTGGTAGATTTAAATACCAATTATATACAAATTCCCCTAGGGTGTAAGGGAAAAGGTGGCACATGACATCTTGATGAGCAATCTCTTTTCGATTACATAACTCTTTGAATGCATGGACATGTTCTTCTGCTGTCTTGGATTCTCCATAGATGAAACATGGGTAGAATTTCTCATGATTCTTGGGTAGCTAATGGAGCTATCCTTGTAAGTTCAATGGTGAACTTTGAGCATTTGAAAAAAAATGCCATTAGAACTGGTGGTGGAGGAGCAGCAGGTGGGGCAACAATGGCTGGAAATGGAGGAAGATTCGAGTGATCTAAAATATCATCTCTATGCTTTGTTTGGTTGCTACGAGGTCTACAAAACTCTATAAGTTCTAGGAACTCCCCTTTGTTTGGTAAAGATCTGAGGACTCATTGGAACTTCTCAGAGGAGAATGATCCAATGTTCCAGGGTGTCCCTTTCTAGGGCCCTCCTTCTAGCGCCACTTCTGTTGAGCGTCATTTTTACATGAAGACAATGACTAGGAATTTACTAGATCAAATTCCCCTCTTGGAAGATTGATGGTATCAATCTCAAGGTTCCTTCTGGTTGGGTCTCAACCACTTGGATAGCACAATAGAAGACAAATGTGGATTTGTTAAAAAGGAGGCCTTTGTTGGTTCTTCTCTCAAGGGTACTACAAAACAAACTTTAGGGAAGCAAGATATTTCTTTTTTGATGCAATTTTTCAGATTTAGAAATGAAAGCAATGTTGATTTAATTAATCTATTGAAGATAACTTGCAAGGAAGGTTAGAAGATGTAGGGTAACAAGAAATATGAATGGACTTTCTAAATAGAAGTCTAATGGACATATGCTAGCATCACACCACCATGTGAATTAAATAACCAAGAAGATAAAGAAACCCACAAAATAGAGATCAGGTCATATCATAATCTTTAGCTGAATGGATGCAATCCTCAATAGAATTGAACAAATGTAGATGTAGGATAAGCCAAAACTCATCAAATCATGAAGCCACTCTAGATGTGTGCACATGTGAGACAAGATAACCTTTAAACACCAAAGAATAATCTTCTCAAGAATTTGTCACAACATAGAAATGCAATACCAGCAAACACCAAACTAAAAGATCGCAGACTTAAAATCATTAAACAACCAATTGGCTCTTTGAAATAAAGAATGAGCAATTCACACATTCACAAATTTCACATAGATAGTAGATAAATCACACCATGAATGAAGCACCAATTGTATTTTTTGTATTAATCATCAAGTCGACCCTCATTACATCATTTTATTACAATTTATAGAGCCATGCTCTTATTTTCACAGCTAGGGTTTTACTACAACTAAAATTTGAAAGTAGATCTAAACTAAAGCTTTCATTAAAGAAACTACTTCTAAAGCTTAGCTAAACTATCCTTGCATGAAATTAAACCTCATGCATTACAAAGATTTGAATAAATTATGCATTAGACAACTCAAAAATGGAGCTAGAACTTGTGCATGCACTCGATAATCTTCATGTTTCTGCCCTTGATCTTTAACTCTGGCTTCTCCACGTAGATCTTGCTGAAAGAAATCCCTAAATTATGCACAAACGATCCTGAAATAGAAGTCCAGATGACTAGAAAATGATCTCTGAGACAACTGGAGTTAACTTTTGGACATGCCAAAAAATGCCCAAATCCCAACAGTTGGTCTGAAAAACTCAAGCTCCAGAAATGACTAAAACTGAGTTCCCCCTCCCAAAATTTTGGACTTGTCAGACTTTTCGGTGGCCAAAAACACCTCATGGCCGAAATGCTGAAAATCAAGCTCTACAAAAATGGTTAAGTGTCCAAACTGGATTTTTTGTACACAAAATTTGGCAGATCTTGGATTGGATGCTCACTGGCTAGGAGGCACTTCTAGATGTACTTTATTAAATCTATCTACTATTTCTAGCACCTCATCAAAATCTGGCATCTTAATCCCTTGAAGCACTTCTTTCTACCTATCTCTGAAGTCACTCAACTCCTTCGCAAAAGCTTTTATTTCTTCTTCATGAGATAGTATTTTCTAAATTTCCTCCTCATAAAATATCTGTTAAAGGTCTTCCTTAGTCTTCACCCCTCAAAATATCCCTAAGTATTGATTGATGATGTCATTTACCGAATACATGGTCTTCTCATCATCCTCATCAAACAGATCTAGGTCTAGGCCTTCAAAGAACTCCTGCAGCTCCTTTGCAAAAAGCATGTTGTCATCCCTTCTCTTGTTTAGTCTTTTGAGAACCTTCTCAAACACGGCCAATGCTGCTAATATTTCTTAGATCCATTCTTCAAAACTATCTAATTTTGAGTCTTCATATATTTTGACCAAGACTTGGAAGCGTTGCTTCCTTATTACTGTTAGCTCATCCAACACTTTTTTCCAGTTAAGGATGGTTTCCTCTACCCCATTTTCCTCACTCATGATTTCCACTAAGGAAGTTACTCCTACCAAAATGTTTCGAAAGGGCCTTAGGATCCTCCTAAGGGATAAGCTAGAAAACTATTCAAAATCAAGCTTCCACTCAACATAAGCCTGTACAGAAGAATGTGGAACATCTGTATTTATTTCCCCCTTCTCCAAAATTTCCTGTAATGAGGCCTCGGGGTTTTCTGGGTCAATTGGACCCATTGTCTTCAAAATGAATCTCTTTGTAGCTTCATTCTCCTCTACAAGAGCCCTTATCCTTTCTTCACCCTTATCCATGAAGCCTAAAGCATGCTTCAAACCCAAAGTAGCCAAAGTTTTCCTACCTTCCCTGGTTGGCTTTCCCAAGTCTATCTCCTCCAACACATAGTCATCTGGAGTGATCTCATTTGCATTGACATCCATTGTAGGAATAACCACCTATGCTTTCCACCTACCCATTTGGTCTTGTGTTACATAAGACATTGTCCTTTCTTAGAGAACTGGTGCCATTTGGTGGAAGGTGCACCCTAGCGTGGTTATATCAACCTCATCATATATATACACCCTTATCCTTGGCTGTATTTCCTTTGTGAACCATGTGGGATTTGAGAATGCATTCCATGGCTCATAGGGAGTAGCCAATGTGGAAGAAGTTGCTAGATGCTCTGTCCTTAATTCTTCTTGACTCTCTTCTTCTTCTCCTCATGTTTCCTATTCATTCCTAGTTTTTTGTTCACCCTCTTCCTGTGTATGTTCCTCCTCATCAGCAATTTGTTGTTCATCAGCCATTTGCCCCTCTATATCTATTTTCTATTTTTCTTCTTCAATATGTGACTCTTCTTCTCCAGGTGATTCCTCTTAGACATCTAGCTCCTCAGACCCTGCATGAGCTTCCTCCATATTCTCTTCACCAATGACTTTTGCTTCTTTTTCTAGCTCCTACGAGCTTTGTGGCAATGACTCATCATGAACTTGTGGTGAAGGCATGGGGACTTATGAAGGAATGTTAAGTGAGGAAGGCATGGGAGACACATGGGGAGTGGTTTAATGAGCTAGTGGAGTTGGAGTTGGAAGGGCAACATGGGATGAAGAGGGTTGCTGAGGAAACAGAGTGGTTTGTACTGGAGTATAAAGTGGAGTGGTAGGGGGCGTTTGAAGTGGAACTGAGGGTGGAGTCAAAAAATTTTGAGGTGGAGGTGGAGGTGGAATAGATGAAACCAATGGGACCTATGTAGCCACATCTTCTTCTGAGGTGACCCCAAAAGAAGAATCCTTTCATAGCTCTGTAGTTTCCTTTTGGGCCTCGGCCATCTCGACATCACCTTGTTCTTGAGGCCTTTGTTGTAGGTCCTCTCCTGTGTCACTAAAATGACTTGTAAATTGCATAGAAACTTATTTCTTAGACTCCTTTAAGCCATGTAATGCAGAAAAATCTATGATGGAAAACTCATCGTCACCAAGGGTATCCAGATTTACTAGTTCTCCCTGTGTAGCCCCTCCCATGTTTTCAAGATCATTGTCCATTACTCTTATTTTCTTCATGAATCCCGCAGACCCGGTCCTCCTACTAAGGGGAACTTCATCTTCATCATCTTCCACCAGGTTATCCATTTGTGTGGGCATTGATCCTTTCTTCCTTTTGTAAACATTCCCCTTGGTGATCCTAGTCAACTCAGGTCCTATGATCTTGAATTTTGTTTTCTTCGCCAAGCTTGTTGAATCAAGGTCACTAGAGGACAGTGTTTCTGGTGGTTCAATACTTCCAATCATCCTAGTTTTTTCCTTTTTGGAGTGTGTGGCTAGACCATATGCAGTAGGGTGCTCATGTCAATATACAGTTTCTGCCTTCAGAGGAGCGGCCTCTTTCAATTGTGGCTTCAACACCTTTTCTCCCTTCTTTTCTCGAGAGGGCTTCTCTGGGAGTTGTTTCATCAGAATCGGTTGCATTTGGAAAGGATGAGAAATCCATGATTTAGTCAACTTAATCACATGTCGGGCTCTAAAATCCATACTATCATTTTCATCTCAGTCTACCTCTACATTCAGGATAGCCCTTGTGCACACCTTATCCATGTTGTATATAGAATCCAAAATTTTGTTTGAGTTAGCATCTACCACCTTCTACAGAATCCTTAATGAAAGGGTGCCCTGTGCTAGCTCTAGACTCATCTGGTAGTAAGCACAGACCCTTACCTCATAATCATCAACACATTTTTCCCAATGGTCTTCCACATGTGGTTCATGGACATAGTGCCTCCCCATTATGTGGTTGTATGTACCAATGGGATCAAACTGAGGCCTTACCAAATTATAGGTTGACAATGGGAATTCATCCCATTCTCCAATCATAGACTTATAGACTTTCATGTCTAGTACACAGTGGGGGCCGATGGAAATAGGAAAATCCCAACAATGCTTCTTCTTGTTCTTGATATGTTCATGAGCATCAGATAGCTGCCTTGCTGTCTCTAGGAGAACTACCCTGTCAGGAGGGTATCTTGGTAACTTTTTGGGTGCCAAGGTGCTTCCTACCACCCGAATGCAAGTGAAGGTCCATAATTGTATGTAGAATGCCCTAATGGCCTTTACTTTAGTTGTTTCTTTGATGGATAGCCTTTTGGCATAGTCTCCCTCAATGGAGCGTATGATGGTGAAAATGAAAGCATCATTGACTATTATGAAATTTGGGCTATTGTGTGTGTAGAAGTCTTTCATCACTAGTTGAGGATACAAGGTAAATGGCCATGTGTGGTAGGAATAGTCCCAAGAGATAACTAAGAGGAGGGGGGTGAATCAGTTATCTACAAGTTTCAATTCTTTATCTAATTAAGTATACTTAAACATAAAGCATAAACACAATGAAAGAACACATGAACACAAAACTAATATTATAGTTACAAGAAACCCAAATAGGTAAAAACCCCGGTGGGAATTGACACCCACTAATATTATGTACTAGTGTATTATGATCCTTGTTAGAAGATCCTTAAACCCTATTAGGAGTTTCTTTACAATATATTTAGTACAGTAGACCTGGTTAAGGGTCACACCCTGTTAGGAGTCTTTTACAATTTTACCTATTAGGGGAGAGGATGCATTGTCTGAGAGCTCACTGCTCAAAGGGGCAAAGGCTACAACCTTCTAAATAATAGATACACACTATATCTGGATCTTGGTGAACTACGCTTAGACCTACTGTCTAGATCAGTTCAAATGAATAGCACAAACACTATACTTGGTCACATAGACCTTCCTCTAATGGTTCAAGACCTCGCACACTCTGCTCTCCTCTACTTAGTCAACCATGAACGACACTCAAGCAATCATAAATGACTGCCCATAAATATATTTCCTCTAAATGATATAATCAAATTGGCCTATTAGAACCACCTTGAAATCATATTAGAGAAACCATAACAAACTCCAATAAACATTTTGTCAACTCTACTATGCACGCAACACAATCTGGGACCTGTCCAATAAGATAATTGTAGACACACGCTTCACACTGTCAGCTCCACCAAAACAATTGAATCTTTCTCCTCAAGTAGAATTATTTCATGCACTCTTAATTGAACATCAATAACTCTCCTCTAAGCTTAACTCCAAGGGTGCATACCCAAAAGATAGGTGCAACTTCAAGACAAATAAAATCTTTGTCGGCTCTTCTGAATAAACACAAGAAACTGCTACTAGCAAATAGCGACTGCATAACTTCACTTCTACTCAATATCAAATTATGCATCCATGACTAAAACATCATTAACATGTCTTCATCATACATCCAAGGGCGCAAGCCTCCATGTCAATTGTACGAACAACCATACTTAGAACACCGTCTGTTACTCTGTTAGGAACACTGCTGACACAAGCTACTATATAACTGTTTGTACTAATAGTTAACCTTTGCATCTATGATATTTTTATACACTAAGTTTACACCCTTGTTTCAAGCTCTCATAGTCTTGATAACTTAGTATAACATGGGAATCATCTCCAGGTTGTGGGACCTATGCTAACCGAGATGAGACCTCCAGGTTCTAGGGTAGTTCCGCTTGGATAATCACTTTAATTTGCTTCTTGATAGGAAAGTAAATTTTTTGAGGGAAAGGGATAGAAGGAATGCATCAAATGGAAATAACTGAAAGAAAACTACCTACTAGGTGATACACCGAAATGAAGGGTTTGAATCTCAGTATAGAGGATGAAAATAATGAACAACTCAGGTCTAGGAGATCACAACTAAATAAATAGGCCTACATAAATATTTCATAGAAGGGTCTGCAATAGAAATAGGCTATTCAGGGAAAGACATAATTTCAAAAACAATAGCATTCCTAAAATTTTAGACACAATCTACAACCTATAGACAAACATTCACCTTTGCAACTCGGCATAGGAATGAGACAATATCATTAAGGGGTTGAGGTATACCCACAAAAGCATTCACATCAAATCATCCATAATAACACACAATAATTGTAGAAAGAGAGAGGGATCAGGAACCCTGAGATATCACTCAAAACATACATATACTTCGATTCAATAAGACATAATTCAGGCAAGGAAGTATAGGGACATGAAGAATTGTCACAAAATACCTCTGCAATGTTTGAATTATCAATGAAAGAATACAACTGTAGAAGCCAGACAGCAGATAAAATGCCACAGATAACTCTTAAGAAAGATGAATTTCTTTTACAATTGTCTAACTCTAGGCCCTAAAGCTCTCAAAAATCAATATATACATCTCCTATTTGCACGTAGGCAGGAGTCAAAACCTAACTAGGGTTACAAAATATTTTCATAAAATAATCAAACCCTAATCCTATCAATTCTGATCATAAATACAACTCTACAAAATCATAGCCGATCAGATATTTTGTGTGCCCATCCTTGTACTAAATTGCCTGCAGACAAGCAACCTAGATCCATCAACCTTTCTGCACAAAGTCTTGCCATGAATGCTCAGAATGGTACTTCTTAGGGACAAGAAATTATTGAAGATGGCTTGCCCAAACCTCTTCCTTATCTTCTCAATTGCAAATGTCCTAAAGACATAAATTCTGAGCTACCTCGCTGCTTTGCAACCTACAAACAAACACTGGCAAAAACCCTCTGCAGAGACATTTGAATTTGAATTACAATGGCTAGCCGGTCATTTTAAAACGTGTCCATTGATATCAAATGTTTCCTGGAAAATGAATGGCTCAGATCATCTTTACAACAGTCATGAAACCCTTCTTTGAAAAGTCAATGTCCATATCAGCATGTTTGGACCAATGAGGATCAAGCATATCGACATATCAGCATGTTTGGACCCACCTTGACCTTCCTCTCTTAAGTTATTTAGTGACTACGTGACTGAAGACCTTATTTCATTTGTGAAATCCTTCTCTTAACCTTGGTTTGGTCAAGCAATTCAGCGAACAAGGGACTTCACTGAATCATTGAATCTTTTAACTTACCCTGGTTACATTAAGCAAACACAAGAAACCCCTTCATTCATTGAATCAAAGAATACTCTTTAAAAACCTAGGCCCATCTACCACATGTCAATCTTTTATTCATTCTAGTCGCCCCATCAGCAAACACCTTAGCCTCCTCTGACATTGGTCCCACTGAAGACAAGATTCCAATCCAATGGTGGGCACATGATCTCGTGGCCTTCAAATATTCCTTCAGAACATGTGCCAGCCGTAGATATTTATTAGACTATGACCCTCTGACAAACGGACCCACCTGTAACCTTGTCAGCACTTGACAACCAATCACAAATGGGAAAATCAGCACACCTGGCATCAGATCCACTCTTTATAAGGTTTAAATTAGATGGTGGTTGCTATACCGCTAACTTAAACAACATGCATCTTATCCTAGTGGTGTAATGACAACCATGAGATCTTACTGTACTTTAACCTCCCAAAAAGATCAGGCCCCACTGACTCATCTAGTTATTGCTATGTGGACCAATAGAAGATGAGCGTGTCAGCAAGAAAGGACCCACCCACAAGGCTCTGACAACAAAGAGAAATCAACGGTCGGCGCATAATCTCATGGGTCTAACACAACCCATGAGATCATATGCCAACCCTTGATCTAAAGGCTTGACAGCTCACTAGGCCCGCTGACAAAAAACCACATCATTACTTTCAGCCAATGAAAAGCTTCCACATAGGACAACATAGCAATGGACCCACACAAGGTTGCAACATTGAGTAAAAGGGAAGATCGATAGCTATCATGAAATCACCTGTGTCAGAAAAACCCTTCGCAAACTCATGACAACTGTCAGATCCTGCAGAACTGGGACCCCCATGAGCTGAGACTACCAAACACTTAGTGACTACATGACTAAAGGAAGAATAGACCACTCATTGAATCACTAACTAACAAGACTTAACCACCAAACATTTTGCGACTAAGAAAACACTACAGTCACCAGTTCGCCGAATAGGAAAAGTAACCGCCAGAGAACTTAGAGAACTGGCGACTGAGGGAAAAGAGCACGTGGATATGAGGAACTTTAAGTGGCCAAAAAAATAACATGAAAATAGAAGATGGCCTAGGGTTTGCAGGGTTTTAAACACCAATGGCTACTTTTTTGAATTTTGAACTTACAGACCAGGGGATTAAAAGAATTGCAGAGGCTAGAAGACACAACATAGAGCCATGAAACTTTCAGGGATGGTTGGCAAGGTCAAAACAGAGACCCTGGCATAGATTTTAGCCAAATTTGTATAGAATTGGAAAATTAGGGTAACATTTTGGCAATTTCTACTGGATGTCAGCCTGCTAGACATGGAAAACCAATGGCCTTAATGTATCCATTGGGCATGGGATCATTTCTTGAACACAAAACACCTCTCAATAGAGAGACAAAAAACCAGGACCAGAGGGACAAAAAATGTGCATGAGCACTTCTTGGAAAGCAGGAAACTAACCTAGAAAATAGGGAAAGAAAGCAGGAAACTAACCTATCCTAATCTAACCAGTTATAGAAAATTGGTCAAACAAAACCATTCATTGGTAGGCTAAAATAGCTACCTTTCCTCATTAGGATATTTTGCATTGGACACATGAGGATAGCTACAAAGATATGAGGCACACAAAAATTTGTCAAATAATTATTAACTACCTCTGCAAAAATAGGATCAAGTTTACCTTCCTCTAATTGATCATATGGAGGGGCCTCGGTAAACTCCTTCTATGCCAAGTATCTGATGGGGCAGCCTCTTGAAAGTCTAAAGGTAGAACCTTCCTTGATGGCTTCTTCTTTATCTTCATGGCTTCCCTCCATCATGGATAGCCATGTCAACTCATTCTCCATGGACAGGGGGCTATCGTCCTCTACTTTTAAACAAGCCAAGAGCTCATCAAAGTTGTCAATATTCTAAAGATCCCCAAGAATGATTGGCTCTTTACAATCAAGCCCTATGCACAAGCCTCCCATGATGTGCTCCAAACAATTCTCCCCAAGGCTTTGGTTATCTTCTGCACATTGGGATGTCTCCTCTTCAAAGATGAGATCAAGCTCATGAATCAGCATATCCTCAGGATCAATCTCTTCTAGCTGCTACCACTTCACAAAGGTGGCTATGATCATATCTTTATCACCTTGCCCAACAAAATCAGGCAGCTTGTCAAATAAAAGCATAGTATCCCCCTCTGAATCAACCTCCTATTGATGGTGGACCTTTTGTTCTGATTGACCTTCACCCATAGGTAATGGCATGATCTCTTCTTCATCATCAACAAAGAGGGGAAGCTCATTCAACAAATCAACCAAGAGCTTAGGCTGGGCATCAAACTCCACCTCCACACCTTGTCATCCCACTTCACCATAGTCATCACTCTGCACTGATACCTCAGATTTTCTCTCCTCTTCTTCAAATGAAAGCTCATTTACCATAGGTCCTTGCTCAAACACTAGAATAGTATCTTTGAAAAGACTTGGCATTTGACAGCCACGAGGCAAAGTCCATTGGGGTATCCACAACACTTCATCACCTTGAGAGACCAGAGGGGCCTCTTTGGATAAAAAAATTTCTTGAACAGGTTGCTCTTGCAGAGTGGTAGGCTGCATCTCAAGTATAGGCTCTTGGAAGAAATTTTTTGCCTTAAAATTTAGGATATGAAATTGAGGGGGCTCAGAGGGAGACATAGAAGGCATACCTATCTTGAAGCTTGGAAAATTGAAAGCCCTATCATCTTGATATTGGTTTCTTGCAGCTGGCTCTGCCTCAATAGAGTCTCTAGGCTATTGCAGACCACAATAAGGTTGCAACTGCTCCAAAACAAGCTCAGATTCTTGAAGGGTGCTCCTAAAGCTTGGAAATGAATGCTTGGTAGGCTCCTCATGTGTAGGCTCTTGAGGCAAATAGGTCCTCCAACTTGGAATTTTAGGTCTAGGAGCCTCTTGTTGAGCAATTTGTGATCTCAACCTTGCTGTCTTAATGTTAGCTCGGTGTCTGATCTCTTCTTGAAACTGTCTCATTTGTTGCTCATCAACAAGAGCCTCTACCACTTGGTAAGGAATGAACCCTTGCTCATAACTTTGAGCCTCCATTTCCTACTACTCTTTGATCTCAAACACTTGCTTAATCAAATCAAGCAACACATCCTTTGTCTTTTCTTGCTCTTTCATGAAGTTTGAGCTCAGAGTCTTTTGCCAATTAGGCTAAGAAAGGGTGGGTGGGTGGTAAGCATGATAGGGGGGCTGGCTTTTCATTTGTTGTTGTGCCCTTTGTGCCCATGATCCATCTTGTTAGAGGGCCCTTTCATAATCTTGCACAAGGGAAAAATCATTTGGGGCATGTTGGATATAATGATGGCCTTGTATTGTATGCAAGCTTGGGATAAAAGGAGGCTTTAGGTGGCTTTGATAAGGTTGATAACTAGCCCACTGAGCATTACTCTCATAATAGGATGGTGGGTAACCTGACTGTCCATAATAACTTGACATGTCTACTCATACAATTAGCTGGGATTTGAATATGAAAGATTTGAAACATACTAGCACTTGATCTTTGAAACCAATAGATTTTTCAGAGTCGCCAAATATGCAGCAAAATGACCTCTTCTAGGTATGTAGGATGCTACTAGCATATCAGAGATAGTATAGCTTCTGCAAATAGACCTCTTTTGTGGTCCCATCGGGCGTGCCAGAATTTGTTATACACTAGGTTTGCACCCTTGTTTCAAGCTCTCGTCGTCTTGATAACTTAGTATAACATGGGAATCATCTCCAGGTTGTGGGACCTATGCTAACCGAGATGAGACCTCCAAGTTCTAGGCTGGTTCCTCTTGGATAATCACCTTAATTTGCTTCTTGATAGGAAAGTAAATTTTTTGAGGGAAAGGCATAGAAGGAATGCATGAAAGGGAAATGACTAAAAGAAAACTACCTACTAGGTGATACACCAAAATAAAAGGTTTGAATCTCAGTATAGAGGATGAAAATAATGAACAACTCAGGTCTAGGAGATCGCAACTCACTAAATAGGCCTACATAAATATTTCATAGAAGGGTCTGCAATAGAAATAGGCTATTCAGGGAAAGACAATTTCACAAACAATAGCATTCCTAAAATTTTAGACACAATCTACAACCTACAGACAAACATTCACCTTTACAACTCGGCATAGGAATGAGACAAGATTGTTAAGGGGTTGAGGTATACCCACAAAAGCATTCACATCAAATCATCCACAATAACACAATAATTTTAGAAAGAGAGAGGGATCAGGAACCCTGAGATATCACTCAAAACATACATATACTTCGATTCAATAAGAGATAATTCAGGCAAGGAAGCATAGGGACATGAATAATTGTCACAAAATACCTCTGCAATGTTTGAATTATCAATGAAAGAATACAATTGTAGAAGCCAGAGGGTAGAGAAAATGCCACTGATAACTCTTAAGAAAGATGAATTTCTTTTACAATTATCTAACTCTAGGCCCTAAAGCTCTCAAAAATCAATATATACATCTCCTATTTGCACACAAGTAGGAGTCAAAACCTAACCAGGGTTACAAAAGATTTTCATAAAATAATCAAACCCTAATCCTATCAATTCTGATCATAAATACAACTTTGCAAAATCATAGTCGATCAGATATTTTGTGTACCCATCCATGTACTAAATTGCCTGTAGACAAGCAACCTGGATCCATCAACCTTTCTGCATAAAGTCTCACCATGAATACTTAGAATGGTACTTCTTAGGGACAAGAAATGACTAAAGACAGCTTGCCCAAACCTCTTCCTTATCTTCTCAACTGTAAATGTCCTAAAGACATGAATTTTGAGCTACCCTGCCGCTTCGCAGCCTGCAACCAAACACTGGCAAAAACCCTCTACAGAGACATTTGAATTTGAATTACAATGGCTAGCCGGTCATTTTAAAACGTGTCCATCGATATCAAATGTTTCCTGGTAGATGAATAGCTCAAATCATCTTTACAATAGTCATGAAACCCTTCTTTGAAAAGTCAATGTCCATATTAGCATGTTTGGACCAATGAGGATCAAGCATATCGAGATATCAGCACATTTGGACCCACCTTGACCTTCCTCTCTTAAGTTATTTAGTGATTGCATGACTGAAGACCTTATTTCATTCACAAAATCCTTCTCTTAACCTTGGTCTGGTCAAGCGATTCAGCGAACAAGGCACTTCACTGAATCGCTGAATCTTTTAACTTACCCTGGTTACATCAAGCGAACATGAGAAGACCCTTCATTCGCTAAATTATAGAATACTCTTTAAAAACCTAGGCCCATCCACCACCTATTGATCTTTTATTCATTCCAGCCACCCCATTAGCAAACACCTCGGCCTCCTCTGACATTGGTCCCACTGAAGACAAGATTCCAATCAAACGGTGGGTGCATGATCTCATGGCCTTCAACTATTCCTTCAGAACATGCACCAGTCGTAGATCTTTATTAGATCGAGACCCTCTGACAAATGAACCCACCTGTAACCTTGTCAGCACTCGACAACTAATCATGAATTGGCAAATCAGCACACCTGGCATCAGATCTACTCTTTATAAGGTTTAAATCAGACAATGGTTGCTATACCATTAACTTAAACAACATGCATCTTATCCTAGTGGTGTAACGACAACTTTGAGATCTTGCTATACTTTAACCTCCTGAAAAGATCAAGTTCCACTGACTCATCCAGTCATCGCTATGTGGACCAATAGAAGATGAGTGCATCAGCAAGAAAGGACCCACCCACAAGGCTCTGACAACAAAGAGAAATCAACGGTCAGTGCATAATCTCATGGGGTCTAACACAACCCATGAGATCATACACCAGCCGTTGATCTAAAGGCTTGACAGTTCATTGGGCCCGCTGACAAAAAACCACATCATTACTTTCAGCTAATGAAAAGCTTCCACATAGGACAACGTGGTAATGGACCCACACAAGGTTGCAGTGCTAAGTAAAAGGGAAGATCGACGGCTATCATGAAATCGCATGTGTCAGAAAAACCCTTTGCGAACTCACAACAATCGTCGGATCCTATAGAACTGGGACCCCCATGAGCTGAGATTGCCAAACACTTAGTGACTACGTGAGTAAAGGAAGAATAGACTGCTCTCTGAATTGCTAACTGACAGGACTTAACTGCCAAAAATTTTGTGACTAAGAAAACACTACAGTCGCGAGTTCACCGAATAGGAAAAGTAACTGCTGGAGAACTTAGAGAGCTAGCGACTAAGGGAAAAGCACACGTGGATATGAGGAACTTTAAGTGGCTGAAAAAATAACATGAAAATAGAAGATAGCCTAGGGTTGCAAGGTTTTAAACACCAACGGCTACTTTTTTGAATTCTGAACTTATAGACTAGGGGATTAAAAGAATTGCAGAGGCCAGAAGACACAACATAGAGCCATGAAACTTTTAGGGATGGTTGCAAGCTCAAAATAGAGACCCTAGGGTAGATTTTAGCCAAATTTGTATATAATAGGAAAATTAGGGTAACAGATATCATGCTGATATCATGTCCATGATACATATACTGAAAGCTTACTATATAAGACTTCCATGCATGCTACTTTCCATATGTTGTCATCAATGAAAAACATATAGTCAGTATTGGCCTGCTTGCAAATCTCCAACAATCTCCCCCTTTGGCATTGATGGCAACATGTGGAATGAAAAACTGCCACCAACCCAAATAAACATTTCTTTTATAACATTCTCCATTTCCTCTTCAAAACTCCCCCAAAGATGAATCCTCCATCTACTACAATATTTTTTAATATTCTCCATTTCCTCAACTGAACTGTTGTCATAATTGAATACTACTCCCCCTTAGTAAATTACTCCTCCTTTTTACTTTTGTTTTTCATGACTATATATTACTCCCCCTTTGACATCAATGGCAAAGGGTGCCATTCATTTTAAGCACTAGTACTACTCCTGAGGGAGAGTAATCAACCTTCTATCAGTCCCCGAGGACTGATGCCTTTCCTTCTTTCTTCTAAGCAGAATCAGGGAAGGGAATTACTCCCAACTTCTCCCTGAGATACTCAAAAATATCCTTTGGCAAGGGCTTTGTAAATATGTCTGCCAACTAATCTTTAGTACTCACATAGTCTAGCTTGACTTCTTTCCCTACCACTTTCTCTCTTAGGAAGTGATACTTGATCTCAATGTGCTTTGATTTTGCATGCATCACTTGGTTCTTTGACATATTGATAGTGCTAGTGTTATCATAGTGAATAAAAATAGGATAATCAATCTGAATTCCAAAATCCTTTATCATCTATTTGATCTAAATAATTGTAAAACAATTCAAGGCTGCTGCAACATATTTTGCTTTTGTTGTTGACTGAGAAATAAAATTTTGTTTCTTGCTTGTCCAGGTCACAAGTCTATCACCAAGAAACACTGCTCCACTTGATGTACTCTTTCTGTCATCAATGCATCTTGCCCAATCTGCATTTGTGTACACATGAAGCTCAAAATTTTCTGAATTAGGATACCATAGACCATAGTCTATAGTGCCTTTCAAATATCTGAATATCCTTTTTACTACCATGAGGTGACTTTGTTTGGGCTATGCTACAAATCTTCCAGCTATGCCAACTACATTGGAAATATCAGGTCTAGTATGAGTAAGATAAATAAGTTTGCCAATCATAGACTTGTACAATGTTATGTCCACTTCTGGTGAGTCGTCTTCTTTTGTAAGCTTTCATCTGGTAATCACAGGAGTCCCTACTAGCTAGCAATCATCCATGTTGAATTTCTTTAATATTTATTTCACATACTTGGACTGATTAATAAAAATATCTTTCTCTATCTGCCGAACATTGAATCCCAAAAAGTATTTGATAGGTCCAATCATACTCATCTCAAATTCATTTTGCATCTCCTTAGCAAATTCAGCACTAAGTTTGTCATTACCTCCGAAGATAATGTCATCAACAAATATAGCTACAAGTAGTAAACCTTCTGATGTCTCTCTTATGAATAGATTGCAGTCTGCTACTCCTTTCTTGAATCCAATCTTTGTTAGATATCCATCTAGTTTTTCATACCATGCTCTAGGGGCTTTCTTAAGTCCATACAGGGCCTTCTTCAATCTACATACCATATCAGGTATGTCTGATAAGGTGAATCCTTTTGGCTGCTCAATTTATACTTCTTTCAAATCTCCATTTAGGAATGCTGACTTGACATCCATCTAATAAAATTTGAAGTTTTTTACTATAGCATAAGCTAGAAATAACTTAATAGCTTCTAATCTTCTCACAAGTGCAAATGTGTTTGAATAATCAATGCCTTCTCTTTGTGCATATCCTTTACATACTAATCTTGCTTTGTTTCTCACTATTGTACCATCTTCATTCATCTTGTTTTTGAATATCCACTTTGTTCCAATCACATTCTTATCACTAGGTCTTGGGACCAGTTCCCAAGTTTCATTCTTAATAATCTGATCAAGTTCCTCTTTCATAGCATCATGTCAATCTGAATCATTACAAGAATCTTCAACACTTAAAGGTTCAATCTGAGATAGTAAACATACCGCTTCATTGCTACCTAAGTTCTTTTCTTGTGATCTTGTTAAGACTTTTCCACTCTGATCTCCAATGATGTCTTTCTTAGAATGGTTTCTAGATGTAAACTTTGGAACCTTAGTTGATGCTGACTCATCAGCCTTAGGAGTTTCTTCTTCACTTGTCTGGGGGTCATTGAATAACACATTAATACTGTCAAACATTTCTTCAATAATTGTCTCACTAGTGGAGGGTCTGGGTTCCTCTTCAATCATGGGTGAGTAATCATGATATCTTTCTTGAACCATGAACTTTTCATCAATATTAACATGAGCACTTTCAATGATCTTTTTCAATCTTAAATTGAAACATCTATAAGCTTTACTTTTAGTAGAGTAACCAAGGAAAATACCTTCATCACTTCTTGCATCAAACTTGCTTACTGCTTCATCCCTCTTGATGTAGCACTTGCTTCCAAAGATTCTAAAGTATTTTACTGTGGGAACATTACCAAACCATAGCTCATATGGTGTTTTGTCAGTGCTAGGCCTTAATTGAATTCTATTGATGGTGTAGACTATTTTATTGACCACATCTCTCCAATAGGTGTGTGCAACTTTTCCTTCTATCACAATGGTGCGCGCTATATCAAGAATGATCCTATTCTTTCTTTCTACAATTCCATTTTGTTAAGGGGTTCTAGGTGCACTCAACTGTCTCTTTATACCATGTTCTTTGTAGTACTCATAGAATCTTCCAGAGGTGAATTGTCCTCCTCTATTCAGTCTCAAACATTTTATCTTTAGTCTAGATTCATTCTCAACCTTAGCTTTGAATATTTTGAACTTCTCAAATGCTTTTGACTTATCTTTTAATAATGCAACTCACATCATTCTAGTATAGTCATCAACAAACAAAATGAAATACCTTTCACCATAGTATGATCTTGTTTGAGTTGGACCACATAGGTCTGTATGAATCAGATCCAACTTGCTCTCTACTAAATTGTGCTTTCTCCTAAATGAATTTCTCACATGCTTTCCCATCACACATTCCCTTTATATAGTATCAACTAGCTTTTCTATGCTAGGTAGATCTCTTACTACCTTTACATTGCTTATCTTTACTATGTTATCAAAATTGATATGGCATAGTATTTTATGCCACAACCAACTATCATCAACTTTAGCAACAAAACAACTTTCTTTTGAATTGAGTTGGAAAACATTACCTCTAGTCTTTGTGGCCTGATGCAATCATAACACCATCCTTGTTGTTAATGATGCATTTTTCATCTTTAAACTCCAACTGATAGCCTTTTCCAAGTAACTATCCAACACTGAGAAGGTTATGTTTCAAACCATCAACATAGAGAACATCATCAGTTCCATCCAAGGTGATGGCTCCTCTACCAACTATGGGTTTAGGAGTTTTGTCTCCAAATCTAACCATGCCACCATTTTATTTGTCCAGATGAACAAATCTATCTTTATCACTTGTCATGTAATGTGAACAACCACTATCTATGATCCAGTCTGTCCTTATGTCAGCTTGTGAAATTAATGCTAGCTCTTGTTCCTCTTTCTTATCTTCATGATCAAATATAGCAATGAATCCAATTTCTTCTTCAGTTGATTCATCATCTGAAACTCCATCTCCAGTGTAGTAAAATTCCTTGGAGTACGTAGGCTTGTAGTCATTTTTTAATTTTCTAGCTCTTGTAGGGCACTTAGATGCAAAGTGACCAATCTTATTACATGAAAAGCACTTAAATGGAAATTGACCTTCATATTTTCCTTTTCCTTTCTTTTCTCTTTTAACAATCATAGCAATGAAATCATCTAGTGTTTTCTCTTCATCATCATCATCAAAATTACCAGAAGTGTTTGCAGATTTCTTACCATGGACTATTGCTTTGAAGGATGTCTCACTTTTAGGTTTAGTCTTTAATCTTGAAGTCTCAAAAGCTAAGATTTTTCTGATCAAGGTCTCTCTCTTGAAATTTGATGTAATTTTCATGGTCTCATCAAGGATGTTGATCTTGCTTTCATATTCTAGAGTGAGAGTAGTCATCACTTTGTCCATAATGTCTTCCTCAGAAATCACTCCACCATTGTTGCTGATTCCAACGACTGCTTCATTGATCCTTTGATTGTAAGCTCTAATGTTTTCTTTAGGTAGCATTTCTAATGCATTGTATCTTTTCTTCCATGTCTTTCTATGTGCATCATTTTCTTGTTTGTCACCTTCAAACATGTCTTCTAGGTGCTTCCATATCTTGTGGGCGGTGTCTACTTTCTTTATCTCTAAAAATTCACTATTAGATAGGGTGCTGATAAGGGCTTCTTTAGCTATAGCATTATGATGAAATATTTCCTTTTTCTTTTCAGTAGCATCATCCTTTCCAAGATCTTCTAGGGTAGGAATCTTGGCTACTTTGATAGCTACATCAAAAACTTTAAAACCAATGCACTAAAAATGAGTCACCATCTTGTTCTTCCAATCAAGATAATTCTCTCCATCAAACTTAGGACTTTCTTTCCTGAAGTATGCCATCTGATCAACCTCAATCTATTAAAATTTCTCTCTGAGGCACTTGGCTTTGATACCAATTATTAGGAATAGTCCCAAGAGATAACTAAGAGGGGGAGGTGAATCAGTTATCTACAAGTTTCAATTCTTTATCTAATTAAGTATACTTAAACATAAAGCATAAACACAATGAAAGAACACATGAATAGAACACCAATATTTTGGTTATGGGGAAACCCAAATAGGTAAAAACCCCGATGGGAATCGACACCCACTAATATTCTATACTAGTGTATTATGATCCTTGTTAGAAGATCCTGAACCCTATTAGGAGTTGCTTTACAATATATTTAGTACAGTAGACCTAGGCAAGGGTCGAACCCTGTTAGGAGTCTTTTACAATTGTTCCTATTAGGGGAGAGGATGCACTATCCGAGAGCTCACTGCTCAAAGGGGTGAAGGCTACAACTTTTTGAATAACAAATACACACTATATCTGGATCTTGGTGAACTATGCTTAGACCTACTATCTGGATCAGTTCCAATGAATAGCACAAACACTTTACTTGGTCACATAGACCTTCCTCTAATGGTTCAACACCTCACACACTCTTCTCTGCTCTACTTAATCAACCATGAACCACACTCAAGCAATCACAAATGACTACCCATAAATATCTTTCCTCTAAATGATATAATCAAGTCATCCTATTAGAACCACCTTGAAATCATATTAGAGAAACCATGACAAACTCCAATAAACATTCTGTCAGCTCTACTATGCACGCAATACAATCTGGGACCTATCCAATAAGATAATTGTAGACACACACTTCACACTGTCAGCTCCACCAAAATGACTGGATCTTTCTCCTCAAGTGAAATTACTTCATGTGCTCTTAACTAAACATCAATAACTCTTCTCTAAGCTTAACTCCAAGGTCACATGCCCAAAAGATAGGTGCAACTCCATAACCAATAAAATCTTTGTTGGCTCTTTTGAATAAACATAGGAAACTGCTATTGGCGAATAGCGACTGCATAACTTCACTTCTATTGAATATCAGATTATGCATCCATGACTAAAACATCATTAACATGTATTCATCATATATCCAAGGGTACAAGCCTCCATGAAAACTGTACGGACAACCATACTTAGAAAACCATTTGTTACTCTATCAGGAACACTATTGATACAAGTTGCCATATAACTGTTTGTACTAACAATTAACCTCTATGCCCATGATATTATGCTAATACCATGTCCATGCTACATATACTAAAAGCTTACTATATAAGACTTCCACGCATGCTACTTTCCATATGTTGTCATCAATGACAAACATACAGTCAGTACTGACCTGCTAGCAAATCTACAAGAATGTGTTATGTTCACCCACCACCCCAACCTTAGTCAATCCTGGATACATTGCCCATGAAACTAGTAGATACATGACATAAGATGTCATGTAGAAATGGGGGTTTGTCTTAACCCAAACTAGTTGTTCATCAAGTTGGTCACTTAGGATGGTAGTCCAATCAAACCTTGCTTGCCTTTCTCTTATGTTTTGGATCAGGAAAATCATCCATGGCTCCAACTGAGAGGACTTAGGCAGCCCGTACACCTTGTTGATCATCATTATGGCCACCTAGATATCTTCTTGCATATACCCTCTTCTCATATCAATCCTATCCAGTTTGTTCTTGGGCAATGGATGCATTAGGTACTCATGGTTGACAATGTTGTGAGCCCTTTGTATGTCTTTATTGTAGAACTCCATTCCCTTGTTGATGTTGAAATTAAAGATCTTGTCAACCCCTTTGGGTAGATGGAAAACATCCTCAATGTTTTCAGGCCTCAAGTCCAAGACCACTTCACCAACGTTGCTCTTTACCATACACTCATCAGGTACATAGTTATTGGCCAATGTGTTGATTAGGTCTGTCGATTGGATGGAAACTAGGTGAGTTGTCGCATTCACTAGAGAGCAGTGGATTGATGAAGTGTAGTCCTCTAAATGTCCTATGGACTAAGCACATTTATTCAAGTAGTCTTTCTATCTTACATTCCCAATATCAGTGTATGTTATGCCTCTGTGCAAGTTGGTCACTTTGGAAGGTGGATGATAGCCTTTGAATTGATATTTCATCGCTGGTGATGCTACTACCTTCTTGACCATATCTACAGATAGGACAATACATAAATTAGTTTCATGGTAGCAAAAAAAACTCAGAAAGAAAAGTATGTTACCAAAAATAAGTTCAAAAGGGGGCACAAGATGTATTTTTGACCTTTCAGACTTTTGGGGGTGTCGGACCTTCAAAAGGCCAAAAAGGCCGAAATGGCCTTAAGGGATTCTTGGTAGCATCTTGAAGAGTTTGGCGATCTGGGATCGATAAAAATTTGACGTACGATAAGACCAAAAATACCGAAGGCACACTTGAGCACTTTTGGGAAAGATGGTCTACTTTTGGCACTTTTGAGGTATGAAGGTTTTAGTGTGCCACAACACCAAAACACTAAAAGGTGCCCTCAACACTTGGGAGAAGTCATCCTACTGCAAGTTTCTTGAAAGTTTCAAACCCCAGAGGTCTGAAACTAGGGTTTCTTAGTTAGACTCAAAGATAAGTCCAATGATGAGTTTGACCACAAACTCATCAAGGGGATGCAAGGTGACTACCTTGACAATCTCCAAGGCCAAAAAGGCTGACACCAAACAACCTAGACCTAAAGACAAGGCTAAAAAGGCCGAAAATACATGAACCCTAAAACTAAGACAAGTCAAAAAAGACTGAAAGGCAAGGGCCCTAATCTAAGACCCAAAAAATAAACAAACAAAGGAAAAGGGGAGAACCACCAACCAAGAAGATGATGAACTCGAGGATGACCAATGACAACGGGAGACCAAGATGACAAAAAGGTGACGAGTGGTGAGAAAAACTAGTTGGAGGCGAAGGAGAGAGCACGAAGAACCACCAACATTTCTTATCTGACTAGTGGAGGAAGCAGAGGGCTAATGAGTTTCATAATTTGAGATAGCTGACTATGATAGTGAGTGAATATGAGTGCAAATTCTTTGAGCTCAAGAAGTACGCCAGATTTGGCCAGGATATAGTCTTACTAGTACAACACTTTTTTAGGGGACTGAATGCCCATATTATTGGAGAGGTCTTACTCTTTGAGCCTAAGACTCTCAAAGAAGTGGTTGTGAAGGCTACACTCACAGAGGCTAATATAGCCTAGGGCCATGGTCAATTTTTAGGTGCATCAACTGGTGGACCTTCAAGTTCAGGTTATAGAGGGAATCAGTCTCATGGTGGTGGAAACTTCAAGAAGTCTTCGAACTTCTATAGAGGTAACCAAAACCAACAGCGGGTTAAGTCACCTCCACCTCTTCCTACTCAGAGTGGTGGTTCCCATTCTAGGAACTTCGGCAATGGTAAGTGCTTCAAGTGCAATCAAACTACTCAGCCAACTCAGAGTGCTTAGTAGAGCATTAGTAGAGGTAGCTTCTAGCAGTCTAGTGTGCCTTCCGATGGGAAAGGCAACTTTAGGAGCATAGGTTGTTTCACATGTAGATAATTTGGACACATTACAGTGAACTATCCACAGCATCCCCCATAGTATACTTCTCAGAGGCCAGCGGCTTTAGAGCCCATAGTAGGAGATGTAGGATGCTCTCATAGAGTGTTTGCGGCATTGGATCAGCGATAGGTAGATCATTAGAGCACAGTAGTAGAGACTAAAAGTACTATTTGAGTCATATCCATCTCTATTTTGTATGATTCTGGTGCTACTGATTCTTTTATATCTCCACATTTAGTGGAGCATTGTGGGCTAGTGGTTGAAAAACAAGATAGTATTTGGCAAGTGGAATTAGCCTGAGGAGCTAGGGTTGTAGTGGGATCTTTGGTTCCTAAGTATGAGCTGAATTTGGGCAAATTCACTACCATAGTTGATCTACGTGTGATTCCTTTGGGATCATATGGGGTTGTTTTGGGTATGGATTGGCTAGGGGCTCATGAAGCTAGCATCGATTCGAGGAAGAAGACCATCATCTGCAAGGATGATGAAGGTAAGGAGTTTCAGTTAGTGGGTATCCCACGTTATATTTCTCTTTGTATGATTTCAGCCATGCAACTTAAACATGGTGTGCGAAAGGGTCTCCAGATGTCTGCAGTGACCCTAAATGAGATTGATGATGAGGAGAGCAAAGACAAGACCTTGGATCATCCTGTGCTGCAGGAATGTCTTGATGTCTTTCCAAAAGAGATTCTAGGTATGCCACCGAAGCGTGACATCAATTTTTGGATCAAGCTTGTTCTAGGAGCTAAGCCTATATCTAGAGCTCCATACCGTATGACTACTCATGAGTTGAGTGAGCTTAAGCTTTAGTTGGAAGATTTGTTGGCAAAGGGGAGCATTAGACCTAGTGTTTCTCCATGGGGAGCACTAGTCCTCTTCATTAAGAAGAAGGATGGATCTTTACGCTTGTGTATTGACTACAGACAGTTGAACAAGGTAATGATCAAAAATAGATATCCCTTGCCATGCATAGATGACCTATTTGATCAAATTAAGGGAGCTAAGGTGTTCTCTAAAATTGATCTAAAGTTGGGGTATCATCAGTTGCAGATTCATGATGCGGATATTCATAAGACTGCATTCTATACATGATATGGGCATTATGAGTTCACAGTAGTACCCTTTGGCTTCAAGAACACTCCATCAATGTTCATGTGCTTAATGAATGGAGTGTTTCGTAAGTACTTGGATCAGTTTGTTTTGGTCTTCTTGGATGACATATTGATATACTCTAGATCCATAGAAGAACATGAGGAACATCTTAGACAAGTACTGTAGTGTTTGAGGGAAAATCAACTCTATGCTAACACAAAGAAATGCAATTTCTTTCAAACAAAGATTCAGTATCTTGGTCACATGATCTCAGATGAAGGTATCTCGATAGATCCTTCAAAGATTCAGGCAATTATGGAGTGGTCAATGCTCACTAATGTGTCTAAAGTCCATAGTTTCATGGATTTGGCCGGATATTACCACAGGTTTGTCAAGGACTTCTCTAAGGTTGCACATCCTATCACCTCATTGCAGAGGAAAGGGAAGAAGTTCATTTGGATAGAGAAGTGCAAGGAAGCTTTCCAAAAGCTTAAGGGGTGTTTGACTAGTGCCCCTATTCTAGTAGTGCTTGATCTAGCCAGAGATTTTATTGTATGCACTAATTCATCTTTAGAGGGTATTGGAGTAGTCCTCATGCAGGAAGGACAAGTGATTGCATATGAGTCTCACAAACTCAAGGATCATGAATTGAATTATCCTACACATGATCTTGAGTTGGCAGTGGTAGTCCATGCTTTAGTCAAATGGAGACATTTCCTATTAGGGCACCGTTTTGAGCTACATAGTGATCACTGTAGTCTCTAGTACATATTTACCCAACCTAATCTGAATTCTAGACAGAGAAGGTGGATGGAATTCCTATGTGAGTATGATTTTGAGATCAAATACATCCAGGGTAAAGAAAATGTGGTAGCAGATGCTTTGAGTCGCAAGAGAAAGATTGTTTCAGCTATGACTCTTAGTGTGGCTTTGAGGAGCAGGATTCTTCAGACACTTCCTAGAGATACTTTGTATCAGGAGGTGAGTTCAATGATTGAGTTAGGTAGATCATTGGAGGGTAGGTTCTCAGGATTTGTCTTGGAGTTTGATGGACTTATGTGACACAAGGACCAGATATATGTACCACCATTAAATGATTTGCATTCATTGGTTTTATTAGAGGCTCATCGTGCACCTTATTCAACACATCCTGGTGTCAAGAAGATGCACACGGACTTACGACAGCTTTATTATTTCCCTAGCATGAAACGTGACATTGCGGATTTTGTGGCTAGATGTCTAGAGTGTCAGAGGGTTAAGGAAGATTATCAGCATCCAGCAGGGCTTTTATAGCCTAATCTCATTCCATCTTGGAAGTGGGATATTATTTCTATGGACTTCATTATTGGATTGCCTATGACTCTTCATAGACATGATGCTATCATGGTGACCATTGATCAGTTGACTAAGGTGGCACACCTTTCTCCCATGATATCTTCTTCTACAGCAGCTTTTGTTGCCAAGGTCTTCATGCAAGATATAGTGAGACTTCATGGAGTTCCACGTAAGATTATCTCTGATCGAGATCCTATTTTTACATCTACATTTTGGACTTCACTATAGCACAATCTTGGTGCTTAGTTGAATTTTAGTTCATCATATCACCCTAAGACCGATGGTCAGACAAAATGGGTTAATCAGGTGCTAGAGGATATGTTGAGGATATATGTCATGGACAGACAGACTCACTGGGAGGATTATCTATATCTAGTGGAGTTTTCTTATAACAATGGATATCATAGTTCCATTGGCATGTCACCCTTTCATGCTTTGTATGGATGTCCTTGTCATACGCCATTAAGCTGGGATAGATTGGAGGACCGTACTCTTATTGGTTTAGATATGCTTCATGGCATGGAGCAGTAGGTGATTTGTATTCGAGAGAATTTGGTTACTACATAGGATAGATAGAAGAAGTATGAAAATGCTCATCAAATTGATAGGCATTTTGTAGTTAGGGATAGAGTATTCTTGAGAGTGTTCCCACAGAAGAGTCCAATCCGTTATGGAAAGGGTTCAAAGTTGGTGCCTCGATTTGTTGGTCCTTTTGAGATCTTAGAGAGGATAGGTCCAGTTGCATATCGTCTTGCTTTGCCACCCAGCTTATCATGCATTCATGTTGTATTCCATGTTTTAGTACTTAGATGATATATTCCTGATGTTACGCATGTACTTGATTGGAATGCTTTGCAGGTGGAGGACAAGCAATTGGCTTTGGAGCCCATACATATCCTACAGCATCGAGATTCAATCCTCAGGGGTCAAACTGTCCACCAAGTAAGGGTCTAATGGGATCCAAATGATGAGACAATAGCTACTTGGGAGGATGTGGCTAGATTCCTGGAATCTTATCCCTACTTGTTTGCAGGCTTCTAGGAGTAAGCCTGATACAAGGGGGGTGGATGTAGTACCTTCATATTTTTCTTTTAGTTTTTTAGATGCCATACTCTTTTAGGCCACATTGATGTGTGCAAATTCTATTATTTCAGTGACTATTGATGATTTGGATTATGTTTTGATTATGTCATGTGATGTCATGTTTAGATATTGATATTATCATGATGCAATGTTTCTTGGTTCAATTGGTTTATGATGTACTTACCTCATACTAGCATGTGTATGGTGTTCATTTGTATGTATCTATTTTATGTGTCTATATGGTAGAGGGTGGAGGCGTAGTTACTTGCCTTGTCAAGATCCACACAACCGACCGTACACTATCATTATTTGTTATATGTTGTATGTACATGCTTTGATTTGTAATGTTAGGTTTGCAGGTATAGGGCATTGTCTTCCCTAAATTGGTAGGAGTGAGCGCGCCCATAAATACTCATCTTAATGGTAAAGAGGGGAGGTAACAGATGGACCCAAAAACTCTAAATCTAAGTCTAATTATCCTAATTGTTGGATAAGTATCTGTTGACTACCCTACCCAAATTTGTCAAGGTGACAAAGTTCGTGGTTCCCTATTTTGAGTTTGTATGTTTATTTGATGGTCCTGATTTATTGTTGATTGATTATATGATTTTCTATGATTTTCTATGGTTATGGAATTTAATATTATAATTGGAAAAAAATTTTAAATTTATTTCCTATGTTATTGTATGATTATTAATTAATTAAAAATCAAATATTAGGATATTTGGTATTAATTAATTAATTGTGTGAAAATATAATTTGAAATTGTCCATTAGATATTAAATTAATATATTGCATGATTTAATGATGTTGGAATATTAAATTTATTTAATAATGGATTTTAATATTAACATGTGCTTTATTGAGTTTGAATTTGTCTTGTTTGAAAATGTGACAACTTGTCTTTAGGAGACTAAGTTGAGTTGTGCAAAATTAAATACATTTTTAATTATTAATTAGTATTTTCTCCTAACAAAAGAGGGAGAGTTTGATTAGGAGTTCTATTTATGAGTCATCTAGGGTTTGCATGAATGGTGGAGTTGAATCCCTAATAGGGGCAATTAGCATTCATTTGTTTTTAATCAGGTTGTTGGAGAATTTTTGGAGAGAGCTTTTGGAGATTTTGTGACTTCTTTGTGTTCTTGAGCTTTTGGTGTGTGTGCTTGAATTTCTGGGTGAAGATTGTTTGCATCTCGATTTGGGATTTGCATGCACTGTGATTCAGATCTACAGGTTGACCTTTCCTGTTGTTAGATTTGGGAGACTCAGCATTCTCCAAGCTTTCTAATTCAATTTCTAGCATTGGAATTGAGGTAGGAGTTTGAGGAACTTTCCTTGATTTTATCTGTAGAACTTTCAACAATTTTCTATGTTTGATTTGGTTTATAGATTTAGATTTGTTATCTATTTATGCTTTCAATTTGAGGTTTAGAAAAACTCATAGGTTTTCCATTTCATAATTTTATATAAACTTGGCATAGTAAGGTTATGCTGTCAAAATTTCGGGAGAAAATTCACCCTAGAACACATAGAAAATGAAAAATTAATCTCTATATAGTTAGTACTATAGTGTGGCTGAATTAAATAAATGGGTTGTCAAAAATTCAATTTTGGTAAAAAATTACCATTCTGGGAAAAAAAATCCCCTCTTTGTCAAAAATGACAGTAAAATTTTTTTTACCAAAGTAGGAAAATTATTGGTTTACATAGACAAGAATTACAATAGTAGATTTGGAATGTATTTACAAATAAATAAGGAAAAAAACAAAAGATTAGAGAAAAGACAAAATCTTGGCATGATTTTGCAAAAAAGTCAAAATTCTATATCTCGAAAAACTCTCTTCTTTACTGTTCTTTCCATTTTCAAAATAATCCAATTTAATTTTTTCCTTTCATTACCTGTCAAGAGAAACAAAAATGCATTAGTTATTTAAAAAATAATACTATATATATTAATCAAAGTTTAAAATTTTTACATTGATGCAAGATTATTGTTTTTCAAAATTTGTGTTTGTAGATTTTTTTTAAAAAAAATTTAATGAAAAAGTTTTAAAATTTTTAAAGGGGCTTTAAGGTGGGGCAGGGACAACCTGTCCCCTACCCCGCCCCCTGTCCTCGGTACCTAGTACCATGCGCATGGGGGCATGGGCCCTGCGCCCGTTGTTGAGGGCAGTACCAAGTGGGGACGTGGGCCCCAGTGAACCCCCCACTTGCGCACTTTTGTTTATATGCACAGTTTTTTTTTATTTTTAAATGTTATCAATTTTTTATTTTATTTTTTAATTTTATTAATTATTTTGTTATTTGATAATAAGTAATATTTGATTATTATTTTATATTAATAATAATTATTAATAAAATTTAATTTTTATTAATAGTTTTATTTTTATTAAAAAAATTTATTGTTAATTATTATTTTATAATAATAATTTATTAATAAGTTTTAGTTTATTAGTTATTTTTATTGATAATTATTATTTAGTGAGAATAATTTTTATTAATAGATGTTATTAAATTATAGTAAATTATATTGATAATTATTATTTAAAATAATAATTACTTTATTGGAATAAATCAATGTTGTTAAACTTTATGACTAATGGGCAATAAATTAGGTTTAATTAATTGATTGAATTTGGGTTACTTATTTAACTTGGTCTAAGTGTGAAGAATATTATGTGTTACAATTATGTGTTCAAATTGGACCTTTATTGATCATTGAATGTGTGAGTGATCTTATATTTGTTTATGCATCTTTTTATACTGAAATTGGTTGTTTAATTCAATATGATTCTATCTTTCCTATATGATGGGTTTATCAGTTTTATGGGTACTAGATGAGCTAGGAAAGATAGAGGCTTAGGAATTATCTATTTGTTCATGTTGTTTCTTATGTTTGGCGTGAGTGTGTATTGTATATTTTTTAGTTGACCTTATAGGCTCTTGTTGTACTATGTGATTCAGTGATTATATTTATGTAGTCAATCCTGATTTCTGTAATGATTCTGGACGTGTGACTATCTATTTTATCTGAGATTTGATCTAGGAGAGATCTATGAGCCTAGGGTAGTCTACCTAGATATGTGTTAGGAGGTGGCTTGCAATAAGCGTCGGGGCCCACAAGTGGCTGCCAGGATCACTTATTGTAAGTTATTGTAATAAAGTGAAAACCTAATATAACACTAAGAGATATTAAAATGAACCTAATAAGATAGTTTCCTCTCCCATGCTTGAGTGCTAGTATAGACTGAGATAAGGATTAGATGATGCTTGCCGCCTATAGAGGTGTGTGTTCTGGCATAGTCATTGGTTTCGTCTGCATAAGAAGACATTGATTCTGTGTATGGTCACTTGAGTGCTGGGATCCAGAGTGATTACTAGGATGAGACTCAAGGGTTAGATGTTCATGATGACACCTTCCTACACATAGTCTAGTTATCCTACATGTGTCAGTTGCCTCTGGATTAGTGAGTAATACCTTTCACTACTTTTGTTAACCTTCAGTTAGTAAGCTATCAGGATTCCTTTCCTAGTGGTATTTCCTGATTTGACTTGATTATCCATTTGGGGTCCGATGTTATCTCCTCAGCATGGTGGGGTAGACCTTTGTGGTTCTATACGGATGCGTGGTAGTGATTCTTTACCATTCAAGATTCGACGTCCTGGTGCCGGTGCTTGATGGTGTCTTGCAGTTGGATTCCTTATGTTATTTCTTCATTGATGTTTATTGTATATATTCTTTAATGTAAATCTTGTATTAGAGTATCGCATGTGATACCTAATCTGGATATTGTAATTTAGTTGTTAGAGTGATTACTGCATACCCTGCGACATGTGCAATGGATGTATGTTTATTAGGATTCATGGTTATTCATGAGATGTAATCATTATGATGTAATTGTTGTATTTAATTTATGAAATCTTTTGTTGATGTTATTAAATGAGTTATGTTAGAAAGTAATACTACGTCATGGGACCCATTAGATTTGTGACCTATGTTTACAATGTGTGTTATGTGAGTTAATGGTTAATGCTTTCATGTGATTGTATATCTTATTTGTAAACTTTAGAAAAAAAAATTGTTCACCAAACTTAGTATCATGTTCTAGGTTAGTTTCTTTTCGGTTCCCTGGCGGGGCGTTACATGTCTGCTATAAAATACATGGCCTACAATCACTCAAATTTCACATTTTTCCCATATGGATCCTATTGGAAATTCATGAAGAAGATATGCATGGTGGAGCTTTTGGGTGGGAAAAAATTGGATCAATTCAAGCACATCAAAAAATAAATTCTCTTCTTGCGGACCATCTACAAGAAATTTGTTGCAGATATGACATCTAGGCTAATTTCCCTAACAAATAACATTATTTCTAGGATGACCATGAGAACTCATTTCTTTGGCACAGATGCACAAGCTTCTAAGTGTAGGAAGATTGTGCAAGAGGTCATGGAGCTCACAAGAAAGTTCAACCTCGGAGATTATATATTCTTTTGCAAGAATCTTGTTTTGTAGGGCTATGAATGATAGTTGAAAGATGTTCACAGGAATTTTCATAACAATATGGAACATATCTTAGAGTAGCACAAACAAGAAATAGATTATAGTGATGATGGCAATGGCTAGTGTAAGGACCTCATTGATATTCTCATCTCCATTTCTAAAGACAAGCAAGCTAAAATGGAACTCACTAAAGATCATATCAAGGCCACTATCCTGGTAACTCATGTCAATGCATTTTAACAATTTACTATTTTATATTTACTTAATACATCAAGAATCCTATAGTTCTCACTCCAATTTGGAGATTTATAGTTAAATATAGAAATATGTTAATGGTATCCTAAAATATTTAGTTATACAAAAGGACACATTGATAAGTAAGAGATATTTTTTCGAGCCGAGTCAAATTATGGTATTACTGTCATGATTCAGTTATGAATTTTTCAAATCAAAATCAATAACCCATTTTTCTTTAGCGGTGTTTCAAAAGAACCCATCTATCATGAGAATTAATAGTACACTTAGTACTCATTGCATCTAAGTGATGCTCACATAAGTGAAGCATTGGGCATTACCAATAGGTCACCCATTCAAGTACCACTCAAATTCAAGTGAGATTAAGAATTAATGTACACTTAGCACTCATTGCATCTAGGTGATGCTCACAAGGTGAAGCATTGGGCCTTTCTTGAGAGGTCACCCATCCAAGTACAATTAGAGTGGGCTTAAGAATGAATGATACACTTAGCACTCATTGCATCTAGGTGATGCTCAGCTTACAAAGGTGAAGCATTGGGATTTCTCAAGAGGCCACCCATTTGAGTGGCATGCCAATTCAAGTGGGCTTAACCTTGGGGTTCCAACTTAAGTGTTCTTAAGTTAGAATAGTGCTAGGATGGGTGACCTCTTGGAAAGACCAAATGTTTCACATCTTTGACCATCACTAGATACAAATGTGTATTAAGTGTACTATTCATTCTCATGAGAGATAGATTTATGCAAATTCTGTTCATGAAAACTAGCTCAATGAATTTGACTAAAAAAACTACACAATTCAATTGAAGATAATGAGTTTCCAGAATCCTTAAAATGTAACTATTCTATTTTTGGACAAGAATGTGTGAAGATTTTTAACATCAAGTTTACACAATTGAATGTTGATAGTAATATCATAATAAACACATTGCATATTTGTTAGGGCATTTAATTCATAGAAAATATTCACATCTATTTGGATATTTGTATCCATGAGTGAGTAGGATCTATTCACTGTAGGTACAGTTACTTCAGCAACTACGATATAATGGGCACTCTCTGAGGTTATAAGAAATCCTCAAATCATGAGCAAAGATCACGAAGAAATTAAACTAATGGGAGGAAATGAAAGACTTGTGGATGAATCTGACATTCCTAGGATGGTTTATCTTTAGTCAATAGTGAAGGAAATCCTATGACTACACTCTCCTAGACCTTTAGCACTAAGGGAATCCATAGAGGATTGGAACATAGATGGTTATTTTATCCCTACAAACACAAGATTGTTTCTCAACATCTGGGCATTAGGAAGAGATCTAAACTAATGGGAGAATCCTCTTGAATTTTGACCAGAGAGATTTAGTGTAAGAAATGGTGATGAAAATGGTAGTATTGATGTGAGGGGTCAACATTTCCAAATTCTACCATTTGGAGGTGGAAGAAGAGGATGCCCTGGAATTTCTCTTGCCCTTTCTTTCAATCCCACCGCATTGGCCAATATGATTCACTGCTTTGATTGGAAGCTAGTTGATGAAGAAGGGGCTCTGATCACAACCATGAACATGGAAGAAGGCATTGGGTTTATGACTCCCAGAGCTATCCCATTGAAGTGCATGGTCACCCCTCGATTTCCACAAGTATCACAATGTAATATTCTAATTAGCTTAATTAAGTGTTCTTAAACTATAAATAATATCATAATTAATTAATTAATTAATTAATTTAATTATTAAATAAAGGGGTCAAAATAATAAATAAATTATTGTCGGTCCATTGGAATTTTCCAAAAACTTCTTGGAGGACTTTATAAGGCATTGCTTGGCACTATTGGTAGTGGTCGTGGAGTTATGTTTTCTTGTGTATTTGTAATTCCAATTGGAATTGAGTTCTTGTTTGCAGTTTTAGAGATGCAAGACCCTCCCTAGTCTATAATTGTAGTTTTGGTGGTATGCAACCACACTAGTATGTCGTTGGAGATATCACTTCATATATTTAACTATGTACTTCATTGTCAAATTTGTGAAGTCTTCTTACAAAGACAAATTTGTGCATCTAGATATAATTATATCTGAGAATATAAGTCTCCAATTGATAGCAATTCATTTTTGTAGTTTGCATATTCTCTGATTTATGATTTATTGTGTTACTTTGGATTATAATAATAGTTGGTCATATTTATGAATAGATTGAGTATAATATTCAGTCGTTAGGTACCAACTGCTAAAGGTGTTGAGTGAGAAAGGGTGTCAAGTGTCAGAGGGTTCCGAATCCAACAGTTGTCTGAGTCCCAAGTGTTGAAGGGTGTTGAGTGTTAGAGAGTGCCAAATCTAAAGGGTGTCAAGTGTTGGATGCAAAAGGGTGCTAAATTGCAGTGTGCAATGAGTGGCGTGCAAAGTGCAATTGTATGCGGTGGAAGTGTGTGTGGTATGGTGAAAGTGTGTAGGTGTGCATAGTACTGTAGAGGTGTCGTTAGCATACAAAGGGGTCACCCTAGGGAAGAGTGTGGGTTTCATATGGTGGAGAAGGCCTAATTTTTCATTTAGTACATTAGACCCAATTGGTATCTTGTTAGATTTTTTCTTCTTAGGGTTTTTCTTGTTAGGTTTTTTTTCAAACATTTCAAAATAATGGACACATCAATTTTTACTATTATATCAAGATAGAAGTGTATGATCTTACATATAGTTGTTTAATTTTTATAATATCTCATTGTAAATTTTGATATCATATCAGCAGCTAAAGCTAAGGGTTTGTTTGGGTCCTGGAATACCAAATGCTAGATATAGTCAATTCTGGAAGATACAAATCCTGAAAATGATTTCTGGAATATGGGCTGACCCATTTGGTTCACTCGAAAGATGACTGAGAAGATGAATAAGGAATTTTAGTTCTTTATTTTAATTTCTTTGAATATGGTGTGGATATGTCTGTATATATACACACATACATGTGTGTATATATACACATATGTACACGTGTATATATATGTACACACATGTGTATATATGTGTATACATGTACATAAATACACACATGTATACACATATACACACATGTGTATATATATACACATACACACACATGTGTGTATATATATACACACATACATGTGTGTATTTATACACATACACATATATACATACATGTGTGTATATATACACATATACACACATGTATATATACACAAATACATGCATGTGTGTATATACAAATACACACATTTGTGTATATACAACTATACACATTTGTGTATATATACACATATATACACACATGTGTGTATATATACATGTATATACACATGTGTGTGTATATATACATGTATATACACATGTGTGTGTATATATACATGTATATACACATGTGTGTGTATATATACATGTATATACACATGTGTGTGTATATACACACATGTGTACATATACATATATGTATATACACATGTGTATATATACACACATGTATATATATACATCCTTATAAAAATATAATATATACATCCTTATAGTCATGGATCCCACAAAATATTAAATTTAGTTTTATAAAAAGTGGAATTGGAATTCAAAATTCTAATTCCACCTATTTGAGTGGAAGATGCAAATGCCCATTTTGGAGTAAATTGGAATTTTGAAATTCCAATTCCAATTTTTTGGATGGACACAAACATGGAATTGACATTATCTAGAATTAGATAGTGCCAATTCTAATCTAATTCCAACCCCCAAATGGGCCCTAAGAAATTTAAGAACAAGATTTTCCATGAGATGGGGGAGGTACAGGAAATTAGTCTGAAAATGGATCTTTAAATAATGATGAACATAGTTGTGTTAGCTCTTACGCTGTTGGAAATCTCAATCCCTTGTCTATGAGTACCTCTAGGAGACTCTCCAATTGCTAGTGAGTTTTCTCCCTTTTTTAATCCTTCTGCATAACCTCAAAGTATTATACCCTAAACAATAGCAAGCTTAGGTTCCTTTTCCTCCAAAAGAGTTGCCATCTCTTGATGTCCAGGAAAGTAGCAGTGGCATGGCCCACTTTATCACAACACTGACAAATAATTGAAGACACTTGGAATTCAATCTGATGCACCTAATCTCCAAATTCAAAAGATAAATTAATTTGAGTAGGGAGCACCTTATTTTTTTCTACAAGCACACAAATCAAACAAACAATTTAGTGACCTTATCAGTCATAAAATATTATCATAAAAGTATTGGCAATAAACATAAAGACATCTTCATTGGGAACCCCATCAATCTCAAATAGTCTCATAAATCACTTATCCTCCTATGAATGTTGAAGTGTAAATACCATTGAATAGCCATTACTAATCAATGTGCATGTATTGAGAGATGCAAGGATTACAGAGTGACCAATTTGTAGGTGTTTTAAGAAAATAGGAAATAAATTCAAGAAAAGAGAGAGCTTTTAGAAATAGGCACTATTTATTGTGCCAACAGTTTTTCTTCCATGAAAAATGTTGGAGGTATCTCTCCAATGAATTGATTCGAAGATAAATAACTGCATAATAAATGAGAAGAATAATTACACAAGATGTCATCCATATTAGGCTTGGGTCAAACACAAATGAAGTGACAGAAAACATTGGTTTGTGCTAAAAAACAAGTGGATAGACTATTTGTAGGACTTGATAAGCTCCTCTTGAAATTTTATAGATACATACATATTCCACCCGTAGTGTTGCCAATTTCTTGTAAAGATTGCGCCTACAACACAAAGGCCACATCAAGAAAAATCCCCAATAATCTAGGAGATTCGATCAACAAGTCAAAGGTCGAATGCATAAGTTGACAATATACCAATAGATTCCCTATAAAATAGAGAATAAAAGATGTACAACTATGACCATAACTGTCGAAATGATAAAGCATACCTATGTCTAAAGGCAAGCAGAATGTCGACCATATGTCGAATCACATCAGTAAAAGATAAATATTAGATCAAACATTTACATCCATATTAATAACAAAAGTAAACAACAAAATTATCAAATACCACCATGTCGAAAACAAAGAAGCGTATAACATTGTAAATGAAACTCCTTCCTGAAAGAAGCTTTAAAAATATGTTCACAAAAGTCAACTAGGGCGAGAATATTGTGGGAGTGCATTTCTGCCCTACCACAAAGCAATAACACTTCCCCAGAATCCTTCCTGACATGAAGGATACCTAGCTTAGCTAGAAGTAAACTAACAAAGTAAAACTAAGGAGTAATGGAATATGTACTACTTGTTACATCCACATTCAGTTTCCAATATAACATGTCATGGACTTCCAAAGAAAACCTTGTAATTCTACTTCCATTTCATACATATGGAAAATTTCATACAAAGATTCACATTTTATGCATAGTACATCAAGTTTCCATGGTGCATTCAACATACATAAAGTAACATAACAAAAATCCTTCTCTTAACTATCAAAAACATGTCAAGATCATAATATCTGCCAATATCTCTTTTAGTTCAAATGATAATTATAACTTGAATTCTTCATAGTGCATGGAGAAAACCCAAAAATACACATATAACAATTTCATTTCATAACGAAGCATAAATTATAATAATGATTAACAGGTACTTCACAATAGGTCTAAAGAATTAATAGGCCTAAGCTTTCCTTCATCCATCTACTCATTAAGATTTGACTGTCACCTCTTTTATTTTGTATCTAACCAATATAGAAGAACATATACGTAGTTCCAAATTAAACACAAGACTAACGAACATTCCATCCCCGTGGTTCTCAATAGGAAATATAATTGCTTAATAAATCTAAGGAATTTCATGCACATATAGGCTTTTCTTTATAGGATCTTTTATTTCTTTAAGCACAGATAAACACAAACAAACATTCTTGCATACATCAGCACATGAAAATACCATTTACCTTATTATTTTATCTAGTATACAAATTAATCATAATATCCAAAAGTATGCACTTTGTAATGTTTTAGATATGGCCTTATATTCACATAATCATTCGATCTTTACAGTGAATTCACAACTCTTCATTCAATCACAGAAAGGATTCAGGATCTTATTATTTTGTGTATTTATATTGTTCAATTCATATAAATTGTTGATTCCAATTGTGAAAAGTTTCAATACACCAACTTCATTTTCAACTGAAACACATTTTAATTTAATTCATGTACATAATGTATGTCATTTTATTATTTATTTAAAACAAGAAAACATAATGTTGTGCCTAAAAAATACTATTTGAACAACATGAATAGAATGATGTTTCAAGAAGATGTTGATGTCTAGAAAATATGATTTATCATTAACAGCCAGAAAACTCTGTTTCAGCATTAAAAAAAATATGCTATAAGGTATGTACTCCAATCTCCTTCTACAAGTCTCATTATTATTCTAATGAAGCAGAATTATTATACTACCAAAAATCCTAATTTGTTTCCTTATAGCGGTTATCAGTCAAAGTGGAAACTTGTTGCGATAAACATATCTGGAAGTATTGTTCTTCAACCGGTTTTAGCTATAAGATCAAGCGCATGGAGCTAACCAAAATATTCAAGAAAGAGAAAAATATATAATTTGGGATTCTCCAATTTGATAGGGTTCAACGCAAACCAATGATTGTGTGCTAATTTTTTTCTTTCTCATACAAGTCTAGACAGTTTCTATAATAGACCCCAATTACTTAAAGTCACAAAAAGAAGTATAGGCAGATTTGGTACTCTAAGTCAAAGGAAACAACAATAATGGAAACAAAAAAACACAAATCCATGCTAAATTTCTTTGTGCAGTGGCTTCAACGATGAATGAGGAAGGAAAATTAAACAATTATAAGTTTGAGTATTGTCTTAAGTTGAGTTATAGATTTAGAAGAAACTATAAACATAAAAACCTAACAAACATGGTCTGCTCAACCAAAACAAGTTCACATGGTTAAGGAAATACAAAAGTTGAATCTCATTTAATATGTCAAAACAACATCCACCAGTGGTAAGATAAAATCAGGCACAAACTTGGTAAACAAACACCATTTCATGACATATCAATGCAGGAAATAAATAACATTCTATGTAAAACTAACTACTTACTTCCAACATTCCATGATAGTAAGTAATTAAGCAAGTTTTATTTAGAATAAAAATAAAATAGAAGAATGAAACTTAATCGACTAAAGCCACAAATTGCCTTTATTATTTCTAGCATCCAATAGTCCAAGTGTTCCCAGCTTCTAATCTCTATCAAATCCATCTTTTCTTCTAGCCTGATTCTTTTTCCCCAAATCGTCTACCTTCTACCTCTGATAATAGTGATTAGCTCTTTCATTTCTTTTCTATTGGATCCGCATTCATTATCATTGCTACTAACATGGGCACCGATAGAATGTGGTTATTGTACTGGTAGAATTTCCTTGAACAAGATTCATAAACATAATGAAGCTCCCAAATAAGAATGACTGCTTTGTTTGGATTAATGATCCAAAATCCTTAGTGAGAAAAAACTGCAGCTCCTGGCCATTTTTCAATATCTTAACATTCTTAGCGCCCCATGGAATGTCTATTTCATTGTTGAAGTTTGTATAAGTTCTTGAAGCTGCAGATGCGAGCAGGAAAAACAAAATGCAATGGAGAAGATTGGAGGCACACATGACCCAATAGAATTAGATGAAATATCTTTCCTATTTTGATTGCTTTTGCAGATGATGGGACTAAATGAAAATGAGAAAAGAAAGAATATCTTGGAGGAGGAAACTTTCGTGACAGTGTAGACCTATTTCTAGGCAAGTGCCCATGTACCATAAAACTCGATGCCAACAATATTTGTTACACCAAAAACTCCTAAAAATTGAATAGAGACCCATGTAATAAATTAAACTTCTGGCATTTTTGTAGCGGTGGGCCGTTTATTACTCCTTTTAAAAGAAACGTGCCTTATGTTTTTGCATACTCACTTGGAGATGATATGCATCACTAGTCCTTTTTCTCTCCCTCTACCACTATGTCCAAAGAAAAAGGAGAAATTTTCTCCATACCTAAAATAAGGCGTAACTAAATCCTAAATTTAAGGAATTGACACGATAGCTAAATTAAGTAAAAATGGGTTTTGATAGTTCTCAACATCTTGAAGAGACGTACCATTAAGGAGGTTGGAACAAGGACTTCTGCAAAGAAGATATATATTTTATGGTTCAAAACATTCGAACATATATGAAAATGAAAACAAAGTAGCTGATATATTCTTCCTATAAAAATATTTTCAAATGCAACCAAATTGGTATGGGAGAGGGAGCAGAATACAATTCAACCAAGCTTGCAATATTTTCAATCTCTTTTTAGAATTTAAAATATAGATGAAGTTAATGTAGAATTTTAAATGGTTTTCAAAAAAATTTTAAGAGTAGTTTATTTGGAAAGTCTATTGTTTATAATTAAGGTTTGGGATCTACATCAACATAATTTTTGTAAGGTGACAAAAAAAGTTCAAGAATGCACTAAGTCATGATTGTGACATCATATGATTTGTTACTTTTCATATTTAAGAACTACATTTCATTCAATTAATTGTACTCATAATCATAATGAAAAATTTTAAAGTTATAAATGCTAAATTTTATTGTTAAAAATATTAAATGTTAAATTAATAAATACTACAATTATTATTGAAACATACTCAACTGCTAAATCTTTTTTTAATATGATAATTATGTGAAATATTCATCTTATACAAAACAACAATCAATTAATTTTAAGAAATAACCTAAAAAATGGATTAATCTAAACTAATGATTAAGTACCCAAGGCCCAAAGTTAGTTTCCAATAGAATGGAAAATAGAACAAAATTTCTTCTTTAAGCTATTCCTATTATTCAACATGATTCTGTTATTCTTTTTTATCAATAAAAGATTGAAGCCAAATATTATATTACTAGTAACAGAAATAAAATATACATTAAAGTCCATTACATCATATTAAGTATAACCATTTGATAATTCTAAGTGTATGTACTTGATGAAATATCTTAAACCAATATCATGTCTCTAAAAGAACTCCAGACTATCAGAATGTGCAACTAAATCCCCTAAGGAGGAGCTAGAACAAAAAAAGCTAATCATCAACTAAACTACAAATGATTTCTGCTAAGAGTTGCTCATAGAACAAGGGAATAACCAAAATTATTTATCTAGACATAGGGAATTCTAATGCCTTGAAGATGTCCTTGTATTATCAATTTTGTCCGTTGGTGGTATCAAAGAGCTACTTCTATTTCTTTTTCTCTTTCTACTCTCCTCAAATAAGCTATTGTCCACAAAATAACAATCATCATTCCAGGTAAAGGAAATAGAGATATCATATATAGCTTTTGAAAATTTATGTCGATGGTTACTCCCAATCTTCTAAGAGTCTACTTTCTTAGCCTTATCCAACTTCTTTCCCTTATTCATCTCTGACCTTTCCTGGTCTACATTTTCTTTAATTTCCATTTGAGAAGGAACATAACCTTCCTCAATGAGATAATTTCTCCACTAGTTGATCCCCAAGGCTATCTTTTGTCCTAGCCCTCTCCATGTCACCTAAAAAATTATTATTAAAAACCCATCAACACATCTACATAGCTTCTAACTCGGCCATTCCCCTAACCAATAACATGGGAATGAAGATAGTTAGGATATCTCTATTAACCCTAAACCTATGGTTTTTCTACATGATTCCTTCCAAATTATAATTTCCATTGCTCTTGGCTCTAAATCATTGATATCATTAACTATTCTACTCCACCGTTCTTGGGTGATTTCACCCAGAAAGGTCATTTTCCTTCAATTCTTTAGTGGTTTAAAATGAAGAGCTAACTCCTTTTTTAAAAATTAAAGATTAGTTGTGAAATCTTGCTAAACAAAAAATATTAATAACATATCCTTCAATAAATTTATGGGCTTAGCATTATAATCAAGGTAATATGCAAATTTTATTATGAATAATACTCCATACTGTGCAACATGTGTGATATGTTGGACCAATGTTATAAGCTTGTTGATGAATAGTTGACTATATATTGATTACACCATTAAAAGTCACATGTGATCTAGATTGTTCCACAATATTTCTTATTATTATCTTAGTCTTGTCATCATGAGCTATCTAATTAGCCACCCTCAATAGCTACTCCTCTTCTCTAGTCATTCATCCAAACCACATACCACCATCTAGTCACCATACCATTGTGTTATAGTCTTTCCAATTTCTACTTGAAATCTATTTCCCGTTCAATATAACAGTCAACTATGTTTCAAATTTGAATTTTGGAATTTTTCTATTGTCATTTTGTCAAATCAACTTCCTCATGAGTATGTGATCACTAAAGTTTTAAATTAAAATTCTCAAAATTGTATCTAATAGACTAATCAAACTTTCACTTGCTTATTGTTGTCTCAAATTACCTTATACCAACTATCAACTAAAAGTAAATTTCTAATAGTTTAGAACTCTAGTAAAACTTACCAAAAAACTAGTCATTCATCTTTTTGCTAAAGAAACCAACATATAAAAAATACTTAAGAACACTTCACCAAAGCAACCAAATATGAAAAGAGACAAAACTTGAATACCAGAATGAGGAGAATCCATCCTAATCGTCCATTGATTGTTCCTTCTACACCTTAAAGACTTCCATTAAAAGAACTTCCTAACTGTATTCATGTAGATCCAAAGATTTATCAAATATTAATTCCTTACCCATTCATATATTTCAAACTTGACTATTCCACCCAAGCCAACCAAGTGAATCTTCAAGATTTCTTTGGAAGATTCACCTTCTTACTTTTTGTCAAGAAAGAAGTGATTTTTGTTTGATCAAGATCATCTCCATCCAATTTCTTGAGTTGAGATATTGATTTTCTTCCCTTCTTTTTGTTTTAGATTAAACTAAAATTTGGCTTTATGATATTTTCTAATGTCGATTTCCATATTCCCAAAGATTGATTCTCTTTATTTAAGTCACTTTGATTCTCCCATATTGATTATGGTTCCATCTTTGTTTGATCCAAATCTAAAGTACCCTTATCCAACATCATTTCTATAAAGGAATGTGTTATATCTATTTCTTCCATATTTTCCTCCTTAGCAAGATCTGTAAGTCCAAATAGGTCATAAATATCCTCAATCTCTATAGGTAAGCGTATATCCTCTTCAATATTCTCTAACCCAATCTCATTCCCTTTTACAAGGATTTATCCTTCAACTTTTGTCCTCCATGCTTCATTAAATATATCTTTCTTTTTCTTTCATGAATTCTTATTCATATTCATGTGTAAAGGTATAAGTCCTAATGCATGTATATCTTTATTTTTCTTCATCACAAATGAGGAATTGACAACCTCCTCTTCTTTGATTGATGATATTGCATTTCTCTCCTTATTATGATTAGAGGATTCTTGCGGTACTTCATTTCTCCAATCTTCTCCAATGGATCCATACCATTTTTTTTGCCTAAAATCCTCATAAAAAAATCTATTTTCTTTCTTGATAAAGGAAATGATCTAGAGCTTTTCTGATTTTCCTTTTCCAACAATTTTGATGATTTCCTCCAACCTTAATTTGAGCTTCTAGTTGTTTTTGTCCAATGATTGTAAAACCCATAAATTAATTCAATATCTTTCTTTCTAGTACTGCCTTTGGGTCTACCTCTACCTCCTCTATTCATCACTAAGGTACAATCTTTCTTTTTTTGATCTATCATTCTATCACTTACTAAAACATTATTCTTATGAGTCGCCCCATCTATCTCCTTAGACTCTACTTGATAAGCATATGAAGAAAATTGTTGGTTATCTATCATAAATTGATCAAATTTATCTTTAGCCTTTATTATACCATCCAAAGATGAATTTTGAATAACATTTCCTTGGATTTCAATTACCTCAAAAATTGATTTGCAATTTCCTCTATAAGCTTAATTTTTGTTACTTACAGACATTTTTGCACAAAGTTTTCCATGTCTTGAATGTTAAATTAGTTTTTGAAAAATACAAGTGTTTCATGTTTTCTCTTGAATTTCATCTTGGCCCTCCATTTTCCATGTCTATTTGGACTTCATAAGTTTTAGAATTTATCTCCCAAATTTAATTTTCATTGAATATTTTCCAAACATAAATCTTATCCATGAAACTTTTCAAAACCTTCTTTTACATATGATTGGGAATAACTATCTACATTTTTTCGAAGCCTTTCCTTGGCCAGATAAATAGTTCTTTCTTATGATCTTCAAAATTATCCTTGTTTGTTACCAATTTATTCCTTTGTTTCTCTCCATTAGTTAAAAGAAGTCCATCCTTATGCTTATAATAATTATGAATTACCTAGAAAATTTTTCGTAAAAAAAACATAATATAGGTCATTGATAAGATTGAATCCATATAAAATTTGGCAGGTAGATCATTATCTTGACTTCTCCAATCTTCAACATCTAGAAATAAATGAGGCGTGCCTCTGTAAACAGGGGTATAACTATAAATACTTGGGTCCATATTGTTGGATTGTGGAGAGGGGGGTGAATCAGTAATCCTGATCACAAAATACCTTTAAAAAATTTCTCTGACTATCTCGGTAACTATTCGGTAACAACATAGTTCACTATTTACCAATAATGGTAAATAAACTATAGCTTTCAATAAATCATTCACAATGTGTAACACTAATATTTAATGTGGAAATGCATCTTTGAGAAAAACTACTGTGGGAATTGTCACCCACTAAGAAAATACTCTTTTGAAGTATGCCCAGTTAAGAGCCAATCCAATTAAAGATTACAAAACACACTATTAGGTGTGACCCGGTTAAGGGATTTGCCTCAGATCTGTTAGGATCTTCACCATGTTAGGAGTGGCCTTGTTAGAGGGCTTTAAACACTCTTTTAGAATGTCACATTTCTCAAGGATTTTATAATAAGACTATTAAGTCCACTCTATTAAGAGATTTGACTATTACAAATGCTAGTAAGCAACAGTAATAAAAATGACCTATTAATTTGCAACTATCTTTTCTCAATCAGATCCTTGTGCACTCTTTTGTCTTCACTTTAATTCTTCATCATCCATTGACATCAACACTTCATCAAATCCTTCTTTTCCCACTCAGAATCTCTTTGTTCCTTCTTCTCTACAATAGTCGGTAACCCTTCAACTATTCAATTTTCTAGCCATTTTTCCATATAAGATCATCCTTTATATAGACATATTTTGCCTCTTAATATCATATATTACATTTTCCTTTAATCAATCTTAACTATTCATTTCATTACTCATCAAATATTGATCTCGGTAACATGTTTTCTTTTCACCTAGGAACTTGAACTTTTTCTAGAAACTTGTTCCATCTCTTTTTCCACTTATATCTTGCTATAGATCTTCATCTTGAATTTTCATAACCATAGATCTCATATAGCTAACTTTCCTCATCATCATGATCATCTAGCTCATCATAGCTAATCATTAAATATCGATTTTATCTATATTTAATATATTTCTCACTCGGTATCCTTCATTAGAATTTTGGTAACATCGCTCAGTGCATAAACCTTTCTGCTTTACCGACTAACTTTTCCATCTTGGTAGCCAAAATAACTTTACTTACCAAATTATCAAAACTTTATCACCATGTTTTACTGACTTAACATATATTGTATGTTAGGTAGAAAACAATCATATCAACATAATCAAATAATTGTCTGATCTATATCAGTTGCCCATTTAAGTTCTTAAACTTCTCAACTTATCATTTCCTCTTCTCCTTAACTCATTTAGCTTATATCATTCCCAAATGATGTGGAAACATAATATAAATTAGAAATCAATTGCTTGACATCAATGACAAGATTGTAACTGATCTAATCAGTCTACTATCATGTATTCCTTTGATCTTGGTCATTCTTCATCATCAGCTCCATCAGATAATCCATATTCAACATTGTTTTTAGTTATGGTAACAATCTCCCTCTTTGGTATTGATGGCAAAACTAAAAAAATTCAATGTTCAATTAACGATGGTATCCTTTCACTGTCATTCATATTGTGTACTCCCTATGAGTAGTAACTTCTCTTTTCCTTTTTTGATCTTTCATATGTATTCTTCCTCTTTTTGTCAGTAACATTTTCCATTCTAATTCCTTCAGCAACATACTCTCTTACATCTTTATTCATCTTTCTTTTGATAATATTCTCCCTCTTTTTGTATTCTTCTGATTTGTCTCCCTCTTTTTGTATTCATCTCCCTTCTTATGAATTTCTCTTTATTCTCCATCTTTGACAACAATACCAAAGAAACATAAACTTCTCAAATATACCTCAAGTATATAGATTTTCCATTGTAGTCATAAACATCCTTTTTCACAACTTTAGGCTTCACCTAAAGAGTGAAATACTAGCATCAACTCACAAGATATGTATTCTATTGAGTCCTTGAATTGATGTAGCATGCATCTTTCCTTAATTTACATTGGATGGGGGAAGAGCCCCTAACTTACCTTAGAGATACTCAAAAGCATCCTTTGGTAATGGTTTTGTAAATATATCAACTATTTTCTCTTTAGAATTCACATACTCCAATGTCATATACTTATATTGTACTTGCTCTCTCAAGTAGTGATACTTGATAGATGTATGCTCGGTCTTTCAATGCATCACAGGGTTCTTTGATATGTTAATAGCACTGGTATTATCAAAATAGATTGTAATAGGATTTTTAATCTCTTCATGCATACCTTCCATTAGTTGTTTGATCCATATAATGTTAGAACAATTCATAGTTGCTGCCACATATTTAGATTCAACAGTAGATTATGAAATACATCTTTATTTGTTACTTAACCATGTCACTAGTCTTTCTCTGAAAAAGAAAGCTCTGCCACTAGTGTTTTTCCTATCATCAATATTTCTTTCCCAGTCAACATCAGTATATACCTTAAGATCAAAATCTCCTTTTGTTGTGTATAACAGAAAAAAATCTTCAGTCCCTTTCAAATATATTAAATATCCTCTTAACTACAGACAAATGTTTCTCCTTGGGGTTTGCATAAAACATTGCAATAATTCCAACTAAATGTGCTATATCAAGACTACTATGTACCACATATTGTAGTGTACCAATCATGAATCGGTAAAGAGTCTCATTCACTTCCTTAGTGTCATCTTCCTTAGACAATTTGTAACTAGTAGCCATTAGTGTTCCAACCACTTTTGAGTCTTCCATATTTAATGTTTTCAGGATCTCCTTGATATACTTAGATTGAGTGATGTAGATCCCATCTTTAACTTGTTGAATTTGAAGTCCAATAAAGAATTTTATCTCTCCTATCATAGACATCTCAAACTCTTTTCTCATCTCCTCAGCAAATGACTTAGACATTATCTCATTACCACCAAATATAATGTCATCGACAAATATTTCAACAATCACAATCTCATCAAATTTATCACATTTCAAGTATAAATTGTTGTTATCACCAGTCCTTTCAAATCCAATCCTAACTAAATAAGAGTGTCATATTTCATACCATGCTCAAGGATCCTACTTCAATCCATATAATGCTTTATGTAGTTTGTGGACCATGTTCTTATTATTCTTGTCAACAAATCCATCATGTTGTTCAATGTAGACTTCTTTAGGTATTCAATTTAGAAATGCATATTTAACATCCATTTGATAAACTTTGAATCCTTTATAAGATGCATAAGCAAGTAGTATTATAACACCTTCTAACCTAGCAAAATGGGCAAAAGTTTCACCATAGTCAATACCTTCTTCATGTGCATACCCTTTGTAGACTAATGTTTCTTTATTCCTAATCACATCTCCTTTCTCATTGAGTTTATTTCTAAAAATCCATTTTGTTCCAATCACATTCTTATCTTTAGGTCTCGATACCAGTGACCATGTATTATTCTTTTCAATTTGATCTATCTCTTCTTTCATAGCATTCATCCAATCTTTATTTTCTAGTGCATCCTTCACTAGTCTAGGCTCAAATTTAGAAATCAAACAAGTGTTATCTCTTAACTTACTTCTTTTCATAACTCCTACATTATTGTCTCCAATTCTACTCAGTGAGTGGTGTCTTTTCACATACTTTTCTAATATAGGTTTGGTAGCTTGATCATCAGTGTTCTCATCTCTCGATAGAGGGTCATCTTTTTCATTAATTTATGCTTGTTGTTGCTCAATTTTGTCAACTGAATTTCCATCTTGTACATAAAAAAATCTGTTATAATTCCCAGGTTCCTTTTTACTATCCTCTTCATTGTTTTCAACAAATTCATCAACTCTTATATTTTCACTTTCAACTATTTTTTTAGAATCCTCGATTAAACATTTATATGCTTTACTTTTTGATGAGTAACCAAGAAATATTCCTTCATCACCTTTAGAATCAAACTTTCCATTTCTAAAGTCTTTCAGTATATAACACCTACTTCCAAAAAATTTGAAATAACTTACATTTAGTGTTTTTCCAAACCATAGTTCATAAGGTGTCTTGTTTGTACCCTTCTTCAACTATATTCAGTTAAGAGTGTAAACTGCAGTACTTATAGCTTCTCTCCAAAATTTGTGTGCAACCTTTTTATCAATCAACAAAGTTCTAGCATAGTTAAGAATAGATCTATTTCTTCGCTTAGCTATCTCATTTTGTTGTGGATTCATCAATGCAGACACTTGTCTTTTAATTCCATAATCATTATAGAAGGCAGTAAACTCATCAGAGATAAATTCACCTCCTCTATCAAATCTTAGACATTTTAGCTATTTACCTTCTTCCTTCTCAACTCTATCCTTATACCACTTAAACATTTGAAATGCATCATATTTTCCTTTTAGAAACATAATAGACATCATTCTCAAATAATCATCCACAAACAAAATAAAATACCAATCTCCATAAAATCTTTGAACTTTCATAGGACCACAAAGGTCAGTGAGAACCAATTCCAAAATAACATTTGTAGAATAAAATTTTCTTAGAAAACTTGACTTGGTCATCTTACCAATTTCACATTCCTTTCACATAGCTTTCTTAGGTTTACATAATCTCGATAGTCCTCTAAATCTACTCTTCTTACTGACTTTGATCAAGTTATCAAAATTCACATGACACAGTCTACTATGCCATAAACATACATCTTTAGTTCTAGCAAATAAGCAACTCTTAGCATAAGTGTCATGATAAAATAAATTACATCTTGATTTTCCTCTAGTTCCAATTAGATCTCCATCAAAACCATATATCTTAACTTTTATGTTCTGAAATTCCAGTCGGTGGCCAATATTGTTGAATTGTGCAATACTTAATAGCTTATAGTTCAGTACTCTAACATAATATGCATCATTACATTTAATCTTTTAATTTAACAAAAGAGATCATTTACCTTTCACAGGACATGGAGCATCATTTCCAAATCTAACAAATCCTCCATCATATTCTTTAGGTTCTCAAACTTGTCAATATCACTAGTCATATGGTGTGAACAACCACTATCAATAATCCAAGGGTCTAGTTTACTTACATGAGAAAAAAGTGTTTTTTCATCTTCATATTTTTCCTCATATGATTCCTCCTTTACTACAAGAAATAAAAATTCATATCCTTCCTCGACATCATAAGATTCATCATCAATCACAGCTTCCTCGGCAAGGTAGCAAGACTTCTTACCTTTGTCCTTAAAATCTTTGAATCTCAGTTTCGATTGTCTCTTTTATCATTCTTATCATTCCTGTCATTGTCATGACATCTAGATGCAATATGTCCAATCTTATTACAACTGAAACATTTCAATGGCAACTAGCCTTTGTACTTTCCTTTGCCTCTAGGTAGTTAGGTAGCCAGGAGTGCTTCCAATTCTTCTTGTTCTTTCTCTTCATTCATAATGTTGTCATACTAATTTCCATATGAATTGTTGACTTTCTCTTTCTCTTCTTAATGTTCCAATACTCATAGATGACTAAAAGGCTAGCTCAATAGTCAATGGACTATTATCATAATTACTCAACTCAAATGCAGTTAGCTTAATTACTAATTAGGGCTTGAAGAGTAATAGTATTATTTAGAATATGTTGATATTGTGGTGACTAATCATGTAGTGGGTTTTGATATTGTGACGACCTCTCATGTAGTTACCAAAGGTGAGGGGCGCTAGCCCCGAACCTCCAGTCGACGTGAAGGGCTGAAATTTTTTTGTGCTTTTTTTGGAAAAAGAAATATGGACATTGTAAAACCCTAAAATGGTCAATTTTAGAGGTTTCCCTAAAACTCATGTTATAAGCGGCTAAGATGCATAATGCATTGTAATGTTGGTGTATGTTTTTTCTGGATAATAAGAAAGGTTGGATGGCTATGTAGGTGGACGTAGCCCAGGTTTTGGGTGAACCACATTAAATCTATGTGTTATCTATTTTTGAGATTGTCTTCTTCTTTTGTTTTTTGCATATAACTATTAATTTTATATTGTTCTGGATTTGTCAATCCCTAACAATTGGTATCAGAGCGATGTTTTGTGCTATACATGATGAACTACAACTGATTTGAATGAACTAATAACTTGAAGATCTATAATTTGAAGATCACTAAGTTGTTGATTAGATATGTAAGATGATTAAATCAGTAATATGTTGTCATTGATGTCAACTAGTTTTGACAGTACTTATCTTGTGAGTTACCATACTTAAACATCTATAGAAAGAAGAAGAAAAGAGATGAAGAACAGATAAATCTATATTGAGGAGGATGGATATGACAGATGAGGATAAGGAATACATTGGGTAATCTATGGATGAGTTTATGAACTTATGTTATTGACTTGATTATGTTGCATTCAGCTATGATGAAGGAAAGGGCCAAAATGCACAAAGCAGTGTGGTCGGTTAAAGAAGCATTCTAGTATACACTGACAAAGTGTAGTGTATACCGAGTATAGTATAAACTGAGCTTGTGTTCACTGATGCATTTCTTTATTAACCGAATAGGAGAAAAGAACTAAATGATCATTTTAGCTGATAAGGATTGATGAGCTAGAAAGTGTATAAGATTGAGGATGGAGATAAAGTTTGTTACGAAGATCGACTGCTAACATAATTCAAGGAAGATCTAATGGATAGAAATAAAATGTGTTATTAACACATCAGCTGAGGAAGGTTAAAGCGGAAAAATCAATGAAGGAGATTAAGCAGCAAAATCTGATGGATGGAATTAAAACAGTTTACTTATCTATTTAAGAAACTAGAGTTTCACGATGAAACTAATGCCAGAAGGAGACTGCAGAGATATCACGTGAACAAGTTTCATGTAAGCCTGATCAAACTAGTTAAAGGAGAACCTTTCTACAGAGAATACCAAGCATCAAAAAGCTATAACCGAGTGACATTTAGTTACAGAATAGTGATTGAAACAATATTGATATAATGATCAGAGGATTTGAATGAGCTTAAGAATAGATCTTATAATTTGCAATTGAAGTTGTGTTGTATTCAAATCAAATTTTTGTTATAGTTTAACCATTGTAATAGATAAATCTCTTAACGAAGTGGACTTGAAAGTCTTGTAATGTCATTCATAAAGTGTACATTTGTTATCCTGTCAACCCCATAGTGAATGTTGGTTGGACGATAACTATTGGTCTAAAATCCTCTAACAAGGTCACACCTAACAGTGTGTTTGTAACCTTTAACAAGGTTGGATCTTCACCGACCTCACTTCAGAAGAGTGAACATTTTTGGGTTGCCAGTCCCAGGTGGTTTTTCCCTTAACAGGGTTTCCATGTTAAATCTCTTGTGTTATGTGTTGATTGTGATGATTGTTTGTTGTCATACTTTACATATTGCATATTGGATTTGGTGGGTAATCATTATATGTTATTAACTAGTAATCAATAAAAGCATAGACAAAATACTATTTTATGTTACCGAGCTGTAGAAGTTTAAGTAATTTGTTTTTGGTTATACATTTTGAATTAGGACTATGGATAACTGATTCACCCCCCTCTCAATTATTCTAACAATTGGTATCAGAGCTCATTGATTGCTTGGAATAGAGTTTTAAGGACTTCAGCACAAAGATCTCAAAATGTATAAGAGGGAAGTGCCAAATCTTAACAAGGATAACTTTGCAATATGGAAAAGCAGAATGAAGCTGCATGTATCTGGAATTGGGAATTCTACCCTTACACTAATGGAGAATGGATACCTTGCACCACCCATTAGTCCCTTAACCCTTGATCAACTAAGAGACAAGAATGAACATAATGTTACCATGATGGAGATTGTTGATGCTTGTACAGATGCCAAATTTGAAGACATCAAGGACTGCTCTACTACCAAGTAGATGTGGGATAAACTTGCTCAAGTTTATAGTGGTGATGTGAATGTCAAAAGATCTAGAGCTGAAAGCTTGAGGGGAAGATTCGATGACATGAAAGTGAAGGAAGCTGAAAATATTGTGCAGTACACAAACAGACTAAAAGAAGTAGTCCATGCTATTAGAGCATCTGATGGTGTTATTAAAGAAGAGACAGTGGTAAGAAAAGTTCTTAGAACCTTATTGTCAATTTATGCAATTAGAATATCTACAATTCATGAAACAAGGTTTGCATCTGGAAATAACCTTACTCTTGACAATCTGATCGGTAAGCTAACAACCTTTGAATTTAACAACTTTGATAATAGTGTTGTACCATTTGTTGAATCTACTTTTATGTCTTCTCTGAAGATTGGTAAGTCTAGTAGCAGAAATAAGAATGATGATATTGATAGCAATACATATGATGAGCTTGATGAACTTGAAGCTCTTATGACCAGACAGTTCCCTATAGGTAAAGGTAGATGTAGAGGTAAATTACCTTTAGCATGTTTTAACTATAAAGAGGTTGGTCATATTGCTGCTAGATGTCCACACAGGAAAGATGATGACAGAAACAAGGACCGATATGGTGAAGGAAGCTATGGGAGAAGAGGAAATAGAAGTTCCTGACACTACAATAGAGACAACCAAGATAGTAATGATAAAGGCAAGAAGGTGTGCTACATTGCAGAAGAAGTTGTCACTGATACCGACACTAATGAAGATGTGGAGGTAGTATTTGTTGCAATGAAGGATGAATCAGAAGAAGATGAAATGTATGTAGAGAGAACACTTATCTCTAAGGTTAATAAAAATGATACATGGATCATAGATAGTGGATGTACACATCACATGACTAGTGATAAAGAAAAATTCGATCATCTTGAAGAATACAATGGAGGATCTATGAGAATGGGTAATGATGCACCATGTATGCTTAGAGGTAAAGGATCCCTAATGATAAATGATAAAATAAAATGTGAAAATGCTTATTGGGTAAAAGGACTAAACTATAATTTGCTAAGTGTGGCACAACTAAACAATTCAGGCCACCGAGTGGCTTTTGAGAGCAAGAAAGTGAAGATATATGATGATGGAGGAAGACTTGTTGGATGTGGAACACAATCAAGAGGTAATTTATTTTATCTTGATAATGATCAATCTTCTTGTTTAATGATGAAAGATGAAGATGCATGGCTTTGGCATAAAAGGTTATGTCATGTGAATTTTGATAACATGATTAAGATCAGTAAAATGAAAAAGGTTAGAGGTCTACCTAACTTTTCTCAGCCTGATCGTGTTATGTGTCATGAATGTCAGAAGGGTAAAGTGACTAAGTCTAGTTTCAAAAGCAAAGATTATTCAACAAAGAAAATACTTGAGTTAGTGCATACCGACCTATGTGGTGCTATGAGAACTCAAAGTTACTATGGAGACAAATATTTCATTATTTTTGTTGATGACTACACTAGATTAATGACATTCATGTTCCTGAAAGAAAATTCAGAGGCATTTAAGATGTTCAAGTGGTATAAAGCAAAAGTTGAGAAAGAGACTGGTAAAGAATTGAAGTGTTTAAGATCTGATAGAGGTGGTGAATTTATTTCTTATGAATTTACTAACTTTTGTAATGAGCATGGTATTAAAAGACGGGTCTCAGCACTAAGGACACCTCAACAAAATGGAATAGCTAAAAAGAGGAATAGGTCAATCATTGACTATGCAAGAACATTGATGCTACAAAAGAATGTTGCTCAAACATACTGGAGAGAAGCAGTTAGCATAACTATTTATGTTCTGAACTGAGTATAACTGAAGAAAGACACTAATAAGACACCCTATGAGTTATGGTTTGGCCACAAACCGACTATAAGTTATTTCAGAGTTTTTGGAAGTAAATGCTTTCTTCTGAAAGATGAAAGAAATGGGAAGTTTGACTCAAAAGGTGATGAAGGGATATTTCTGAGATATTCCACTAAAAGTAAATCATACAAGTGTCTTAACAAAGTAAGAAATAAAATGATAGAAAGTACTAATGTTCATGTTGATGAGTTTGATGATAAGAATGCAGAGGAAAGCACAAAGGATTTGGAAGACTTCAATAGATTCACTTACATTGAACAACCAGAGGTTCTACCAATGCAGCAGACGGTGATAACTGGTCAATAGGAAAATAATATTAACGGATAGGATAGAGAAACTGATGAGCAGGAAGGACCTACCGAGTAAGAAAATGAACCTACACAGGATGAAAAAAGAAAGAAGAGATTGGATACTTGCAAAAATTTTCAAAAGACATCATCCTAAGACACAAATCATTGGAGACAGACAAGATGGCATGCAAACAAGGAGTAAAGCAAGACAAGGTACATGTCTAGTTTGTGAATATGAACCAAATAATGTAAAAGTTGCATTAGAAAATGATGAATGGGTTAATGCAATGAAAGAGGAAATAGAATAGATAGAGAAGAACAAAACCTAGAGTTTAGTACCCATACCTAAAGACAAGAATGTAATCGGTACTAAGTGGATATTCAGAAACAAGCTAAATGAGAATGGAGAGGTAACAAGAAACAAAGCTAGGTTAGTATGCAAGGGATATGCACAAGAAGAAGGAATAGATTATGGTGAGACATTTGCACCTGTTGCTAGATTAGAAGGAGTTAGAAAGTTACTTGCATATGCCGCACACAATAAATTCAAAGTTTACCAAATGGATGTAAAATCAGCTTTTCTGAATGGGATACTTGAAGAGGAAGTCTACATAGAACAACTTGAAGGGTTCGTTGATCTAGACAACAAAGATAAGGTATGTAGATTACATAAAGCTTTATATGGTTTGAAGCAAGCATTGAGAGCTTGGTATGAGAGGCTGCATAATTATTTTCTAAGTATTGGATTTATTAGAACTAGTGAGAATAGCAATTTGTACATGAAAGGAAATTTTGATGATACTATCTTGATTGCTGAGATATTTGTGGATGACATAATATTTGGATGAGAAGATCAAATCTGTAAGTCATTTGCTGATGAAATGAGAAGTGAGTTTGAAATGTCTATGTTTGGAGAGATTAAGTTCTTTCTAGGCTTACAAGTGATTCAGCTGAATGATGGTATATTCATCACACAATCTAAATACATAAAGGAAGTATTGAAGACATTTGGCATGGAAGATGCTAAACCTATGGGAACACTAATGGCTATTGGATGTAAACTGACTAAAGAAGATGGAACTACTGAGGTAAATCAGACACTTTACCGATCCATGATTGGTAAGTTAATGTATGTAGTTCACAGTAGGCCTGATATAGAACATGATGTTGAAATAGGTGCTAGATTTTCTACAAATCCTAGAGAGTCACATATGGTTGCTATAAAGAGAATCTTAAGATACCTAAAGAAAACTAAAGATTATGGACTATGGTATCCTAAGGAAGGCAAGTTTGAACCTAAGGTATATACCGATGCTTATTGGGCTGGAAATGTGGATGATAGAAAGAGTACCACCAGAGGAGCATTTTTCTTTAGTGAAAGACTTGTTACATGGACAAGTAAGAAACAGTCTTGCATTTCTCAGTCTATAGTTGAAGCAGAGTATGTTGCTGATACTACTAATTGTTCAAATATTGCATATATCAAGCAAGTGTTGGAAGGTATGAATGAGGTAATCACTGAGCCAATGATTATATATTGTGACAACACTAGTGCAATTAATATTTCAAAGAATCCAGTGATGCACTCTAAAACAAAGCACATATCTATTAAGTATCACTACTTAAGGGAACACGTACAGGAGAAGCAAGTTAAGCTAGAATTTGTTACATCAAAAGAATAACTTGCTGACATATTTACTAAGCCTCTACCAAAGGACACATTTGAATACTTGAGGACTAGACTTGGGGTTTGTCCCCTGTCTACTGGTCACTAAGGTGATCTAGAGGTTGCATCAACCTAATCTTATCAAAAGATCATACATGTTGATGCAGTACAGTTCACACATTGGATTTCTATCTAAGGTCATGAAAGATTGAAGAACTGGAACAGAATTTGCACAACAGTATACAGAGATACAGTGAAGTGCACCAAACAATAGTGAGTCATTTAGCTACTGGAGAGCTGTATGTTTCTATTGCTCTTTGGCATTATTGTCAAAGGGAGAGAGATTTCAATATGAACTACAGAGAGAAATCAGAATGAAAGGGAGAATATTGAAGATCAGTTATTGAAGAACAGAAGAGCACTAAAAAGATCATATCTGTAGAAGACAGTCTACACTTGCAAATGCTTTTTAAGTAACGTAGTGATTAAACATATTAAGCTAGGGAGAGCACTGCTACATCATTTGTTTACAGAGTTGTAGAATACATGTTTGGTATGTGTTTGGCATACTTCATAGTGCTTGTGTTGCCATCAATGCCAAAGGGAGAGATTGATGAACTACAACTAATTTGAATGAACTAATAACTTGAAGATTTGTGATTTGAAGATCACTAAGTTGTTGATTAGATATGTAAGATGATTAAATCAGTAATATGTTGTCATTGATGTCAACTAGTTTTGACAGTACTTATCCTGTGAGTTACCATACCTAAACATCTGTAGAAAGAAGAAGAAAAGAGATGAAGAATAGATAAATCTACATTGAGGAAGATGGATGTGACAGATGAGGATAAGGAATACATTGGGTAATATATGGATGAGTCTATGACCTTATGTTATTGACTTGATTACGTTGCATTCATCTATGATGAAGGAAAGAGCCAAAATGCACAAAGTAGTGTGGTCAGTTAAAGAAGCATTCTAGTATACACCGACGAAGTGTAGTGTATACCGAGTACAGTATAAACTAAGTTTGTTTTCACTGACACATTTCTTTGTTAACCGAACAGGAGAAAAGAACTAAATGATCAGTTTAGCCAATAAGGATTGATGAGCTGGAAAGTGTATAAGATCAAGGATGGAGATAAAGTTTGTTACAAAGATCGACAACTAACATAATTTAGGGAAGATCTAATGGATCAAAATAAAACATGTTATTGACACATCAGCCGAGGAAGGTTAAAGCAGCAAAATCAATTAAGGAGATTAAGCGACAAAATCTGATGGATGGAATCAAAATGATTTACTTATCTATTTAAGAAACTAGAGTTTCATGATGAAACTAATGCCAGAAGAGGGAGACTGCAGAGATATCGTGTGAACAAGTTTCATGCAAGCCTGATCAAACTGGTTAAAGGAGAACCGAACTACAGAGAATATCGAGCATCAAAAAGCTATAACCGAGTGATAGTAAGTTACAGAATAGTGATTGAAACAGTATTGATATCATGATCAAAGGATTTTAATGAGCTTAAGAATAGATCTAATAATTTGGAATTGAAGTTGTGTTGTATTTAGATCAAATTGTTGTTACAGTTTAACCATTATAATCAAATAAATCTCTTAACAAAGTGGACTTGAAAGTCTTGTAATGTCATTCATACAGTGTACATTTGTTATCCTGTCAACCCCATAGTGAATTCTAGTTGGACGATAACTATTGGTCTACAATCCTCTAACAAGGTCACACCTAACAGTGTGTTTGTAACATTTAATAGGGTTGGGTCTTCACCGACCTCACTTTAGAAGAGTGAACATTTTTGGGTTGTCGGTCCCAACTGGTTTTTCCCTTAACAGGGTTTCCATGTTAAATCTCTTGTGCTATGTGTTAATTGTGATGATTGTTTTTTTTCATACTTTACATATTGCATATTGGATTTGGTCGATAATCATTATATGTTATTAACTGGTAATCGGTAAAAGCATGGACAGAATACTATTTTATGTTACCTAGCTGTAGAAGTTTAAGTAATTTGTTTTTGGTTATACATTTTGAATTGGGACCGTGGATAATTGATTCACCCCCCTCTCAGTTACTCTAATAGTAGATTGGTAGGAATTTCAGATTTGAGTGGGAGTAATGGAGGATTCCAAATTCAAGGTTGAAAAATTCAATGGCTAGAATTTTTAGTTATGGAAAATGCAGATGGAGGATTATCTGTATCAAAAAGATCTGTGGCAGCCATTAGAGGGAAAGACAAAGAAATTGGCCACACAGTTAGAGGAAGATTGGGATAATTTGGATAGAAAGACACTGGGATCTATTCGTTTGTGCCTTGCACTGTTTGTAACATTCAACATATGAAAGAAAAAAATGACCATAGATTTGATGCAGACATTGGTGAAGTTATATGAGAAATGTTTATTTAATAAAGTATTTCTTATGAAGTGTTTATTTAATATGAAAATGGGGGAGGGAGGATCTGTAGTGAATCATTTAAATGAGTTTAATACAGTTACCAGTCAACTGTCATCGGTAAATATTTCCTTTGATGAAGAGGTTAGGGCTCTCTTAATGTTCTGTTCTTTCCTAGAAAGCTGGAATAGCTTGGTTATGGCTGTAAGTAACTCTGTCTGTAGTTCAAATACTTTGAAATTTGATGAAGTTGTTGGTGTTATCCTAAGCGAAGAAATGTGACAGAAAAGCACAGGTGAAACTTCAACCTCATTAGGTTCTTCTCTAAATGTGGAGAACATAGGAAGAGTAAGGGAAAGAGGAAAAGGCCCTTAGAATGATAAGTCACAGGGGAAGTCAAAGAAAGGGTGCTCTCAATCTAAAGGAAAGAAAGATTGGTGGTACTGTGGAAAGCCTGGTCACCTGAAGAAAGACTATTGGGCTCAAAAAAATAAACAAGGAGACAAAAATGAAAATGATAGTAAGGAAGCTAATGTTGCAAGTAATACTTTACAAGATGCTTTAATCTTATGTTTGGATAATGTTAATGATTCATGGGTAATAGATTATGGGGCTTCATTCAATGCTACACCCCATAGAAAATATTTTCAAGATTATGTTCAAGGTGATTTTGGATAGGTATATTTGGGTGATGATGAGCCCTATCCTATTGTCAGAATGGGAAAGATAAAGTTCAAGTTGCCGAACATAAATGACTGGATGCTGCAGGGGGTAAGGCATGTTCCTAATTTAAGAAGAAATTTAATTTCTATAGGATAATTGGGTAGTGAAGGATGCATAGTCATGTTTACAAAAAATATCTGGAAGGTCACTAAAGGTTCATTAGTAGTAGCTAAAGGTGCAAAGGTAGGCACATTATATCTATGTACTGGTAACACTTATTCTACCTTAGCTGCTCCTGATAATGTTAATGCAGGGAATGCTACTATAGATGTTGCAAGAATAGATTCACAAATGTGGCACCATAGGCTTGGGCACATAAGTGAGAAAGGGATGAAAATCCTTCACTCTAAAAATCTATTGCTAGGACTAAAAAATATTGATCTAGAGTTTTGTGAAAACTGTGTTTATTGTAAATAGAAAAGGGTTAGATTTCTGAGAGTTGGGAAAGAAAAGAAGAGTGAGAAGCTGGAGCTAGTGCATTCAGATGTATGGGGACTGACTCAAGTATCATCTCTTGGTGGTTCTCATTATTATATTATTTTTATAGATGATTCAACCAGGAAAAAATGGGTATATTTCCTAAAACAAAAATCTAATGTTTTTGAAACATTTAAGAAATGGAAAGCCTTGGTTGAGAATGAAACAGGTAAGAAGTTGAAGTGTCTCAGATCTAATAATGAAGGTGAGTATTACATCATAGCCTTTGAATATTACTATTTTGTCAATGTAATTCAAAGGCAGAAGACGATTCCAGGAACCCCACAAGAAAATGGTGTGTCAGAAAGAATGAATAGGACAATCATGGAACGTGCAAGGAGCATGAGATTGCATGTTGGACTGCCCCTTCATTTCTGGGTAGATGTTGTAAACACTATTGTCTATTTGATAAACAGAGGGCCCTCAGCCCCTTTGGATGGTGGTATTCCAGAGGAAGCATGGACTAGTAAAAAGGTAAATTATTCATTTCTAAAAGCTTTTGGTTGTGAAGCCTTTGTCCATGTTGATAAAGAAATTAAAACCAAGATTGAAGCTAAATCTCTAAAATGTACCTTCATTGGATATGGAGTAGATGACTATGGTTATCGGTTATGGGATTTTCAAAATCATAAAATAATTAGAAGTAGAGATATTATATTCAATGAGAAGGTCATGCATAAAGAACAATTGCAGGAAAATAAGCATGAACAGGTCAATCAAGAATATGTGGTGTTGGATGACACTCCTAAAAATGAAATGCCACTAGTACTTGATGCTCAGCAATAATAGGTTATCCCACAAACTCCTGTAAGTGTTATATGTTCTACAAGGTCAAGTAGACCTCCTAAAAGGTTTTATCCTTCTTTGTATTCAATTTTATTGACTGATTTTGGTGAACCAGAAGAATATGAAGAAGCAATGTAGGTGGATGCCAAACAACATTGGATGCTGGGCATGAAAGAGGAGATAGACTCCTTGTTGAAAAATAAGACTTGGGACTTAGTCCCTTTACCTGAAGGAAAAAGAGCCTTGCCTAACAAATGGGTTTATAGGCTGAAGAAGGAAGATGGAGGAAAGAAAAGGTATAAGGCCAGACTTGTGGTAACAGGTTTTGCATAGAAAAAGGGTATAGATTTCGATGAAATATTCTCCCCCGTTGTAAAAATGACTTCAATTAGAACTGTACTAAGTCTTGTGGCTGCAGATAACTTGCATCTTGAACAACTAGATGTCAAAACAACTTTTCTCCATGGAGATTTGGAGGAGAAAATTTACATGCAGCAACCAGAGGGATATGAGGTCAAGGGTAAGGAGAATTTGGTGTGCAGGTTAAGGAAGAGTATGTATGGCCTAAAGCAAGCACCCCATCAATGGTATTTCAAATTTGATAGTTTCATGGCTGAAAAAGGTTACCATAGATGTCATTCTAATCACTATGTATATTTTAAGAGATTGGATAATTGGAGTTACATTATCCTATTACTCTATGTTGATGACATGCTTGTTGCTAGGTCTAATATGCAACATATAAATGAACTTAAACAGAAATTAGCAAGGTCATTTTCTATGAAGGATTTGCGTGCTGCTAAGAAAATCCTTGGTATGAGGATTACACGAGATAGGAAAAATAGAACCTTAAATTTGTCCCAAAGTGAGTATATAAAGAAGGTGTTGAAAAGATTTAATATGCAGGATGTAAAAGCATTCAGTACACCTTTGGCTAGTCATTTCAATTTGACTAAGGAAATGTGCCCAAAGGCACAGGAAGAGGTAGATAAAATGTCTAATATCTCATATTCATCAGTTGTTGGTAGTTTGATGTATGCAATGGTATGCACACAACCAAATATTTCTCATGAAGTGGGAGTTGTTAGCAGGTATATGAGCAATCTAGGTATGGAACATTGGAATTTTGTCAAATGGATTCTTCGATATTTGAGAGGTACTACTACAAAGGCATTATGTTTCACAAGATCTAGTTTTGCTCTGAGTGGATTTGTTGACTATGATTTGGCAGGAGATATTGATACAAGGAGGAGTACTATAGGGTATGTTTTCACTATAGGGGGTACTGCAATCAGTTTGATTTCTAGATTGTAGAAGGTTAATGCACTTTCAACCACTGAAGCTAAGTATGTAGCTACTACGAAAGCTAGCAAGGAGATGATTTGGGTACAATGTTTTCTAAAGGAATTGGGTCAGAAGCAGGAAGATTTCCCATTGTACAGTGATAGGTAGAGTGTCATTCATCTTGCAAATAATTTTTCTTTTCATTCAAGGACAAAGCACATATAGCTCAGGTACCATTTTATAAGGTCTATTTTGGAGGATGGCTAATTATATCTTGAGAAGATTTACACAAGTGACAAGTCACAATCCTGTAGACATGTTCATGAAGACAGTCCCCAAGGAGAAGTTGGTTTCTTGCTCAGCTTCTATTGGGCTTCTTGACTGATGATCATGGAGTTAATACATAGCCAAGCCTTTATCCATTGGGAGTTGCACATACTACATTGTCATCTAGATTCAGCCTCCAAGTGGGAGATTGTTCTGGTGTGGAGCTTGATTAGTCTCCAAGTGGGAGATTGTTGATATTGTGGTGACTGATCATGTAGTGGGTGTTGATATTGTGATGACCTCTCATGTAGTTACCAAAGGTGAGGGGCGCTAGCCCCAAACCTCCGGTCAGCATGCAACATCAAAATTCTTTTGTCCTTTTTTAGGAAAATATTGTGCTTTTTCAGGAAAAATGAATACCAATAGTGTAAAACCCTAAAATGGTCGATTTTAGAGGTTGCCCTAAAATGCATGTTATAAGCAGTTGAGATGCATAATGCATTGTAATGTTGGTGTATGTTTTTTATGGATAATAAGAAAGGTTGGACAGCTGTGTAGGTGGACATAGCCCAGGTTTTGGATGAACCACATTAAATCTGTGTGTTATCTATTTTTGAGATTGTCTTCTTCTTTTGTTTTCTACATAAAACTATTAATTTTATATTGTTCTGGATTTGTCAATCCCTAATAGTATAGATCTCAATTCCTAAATTGTAGATACTCTTATAGCATACTTAGAAGATAGGGTTCTCAAGATCTTACTTACCACTTCCTCATTAGTCAGTGATCCACCAACACCTCTGATGGCACTAACAACTTCCTTGATTATGCTACTATATTATGTGATGTTCTCTTCATCTTTCATCCTCATTTCATCCTATTTTCCTCTCAGACTATCAACCTTAGCTTTTTGCACATGTTGATATCCTCCATAGATAAGTGTGATCCTATCCCACATCTCTTTGGAATTAACACAATCCTTGATATCATTAAATTCAACATCAGAGAGGGAAGAAGTAATTTCTATCATAACTAAGTTGTGGTCCTACCTTTCTCTCATCTGATCAACTATCAATGGTCTAGTAGGTGGTGGAGTATAGCCATTATCAATTAGGTTTAGTACAAAATCTCCAATCCCAGACATATACAATCTCATTCTATTTTTCCATGTAGAGACACTTTCCTTATTCAACTTAGGTACTTCTCTCCTATACATCTTCAGATCTTTTACTCAATTCTTTAAACTTATCTCTTAAGAGTACTTAGCTCTGATACCAATTGTTGGATTATGGAGAGAGGGGTGAATTAGTAATCCTGATCACAAAATACCTTTAAAACTTTTCTCTGATTAACTCGGTAACTATTTAGTAACAACACAGTTCATTGTTTACCGCCAATAATAAATAAACTATAACTTTTAGTAAATCATTCACAATGTGTAGCACCAATATTTAATGTGGAAACCCAGCTTTGGGAAAAAACACTATGGAAATTGTCACCCACTAAGAAAATACTCTTCTGAAGTATGCCCGATTAAGACCCAATCTGGTTAAAGATTACAAAACACACTGTTAGGTGTGACTCGGTTAAGGGATTTGCCTCAGATCTGTTAGGATCTTCACCCTGTTAGGAGTGGCCTTGTTAGTGCATTGTTGGGATGTATGTGAATTTTATTCATTCTTTTATCTAATAGGTCAATTAAGTGCTTGAATATATTTACATGCTTTTAGGGTTTGTGCAAGGATTTTGATGAGAAGTTTGGGTAGGCATGTTGAGACATATTGGAATGTAATGTATTCTTAGATCTTAAAGCTATTTTGGTGAAATTATGTTATACTACAATTTTACTATTTATAACTTTGATACCCAATGGAATAAGGCATTGATCAGTGTTGTAGTGTTTTTACTTGTGTTGTGTTGTTCAATTTCATCTAACTTTATTATAAAACTAATTAAATCACACAAAATCATCTTTATTTTATGTTGTTTTTGTTATAATACCATCTCATGCTCCAATTTAGCTAAGGATCAATGGAGAATTAGCCATTCTTGAGTACTCTCCTATTTGTGTTGATTTTTATGTGAGATATCTATTAGTTTTAATTCTATTCACAAGTTTGGTGCAAAGGTTGTGAGTGAATTAAGGGATTACCCTCTCAGGTGTTGTTGAGCCCAAAGTACAAAAGGGTTAGAATTATCCTTGTTAGTTAGCCCAAGTCCTTTTTGTTAATTAGATTTGACATCTCTATAAGTTATTGATAGGTTAACTGGGTGACTACTTGTAGTATAAACCCTATTTTAGGAACCATAAAAATGATAACTATGCTAAGGATTTCTTGTCAAATTTCTACTCGGGGTTGTTGTCCATTGTGAAAATTGCATAGAGTTGTAAGTGTGTTTCTATGATTTGAACATTGAGCCATGGGTCTATATCTATTGTCTGTATTTTATGTCATAAAGGTGGTGCTAACTCATTTGTGAGATTGCATTTCTAGTTGAAGTGGAATTTTCATATATCATGTGAAGATCATCAAATATTTGCTAATATTTGATACCCCAATTTAATTGGGTAGTGACTATGAGATTTTTGCACCGCTTCATGTATACTTAAACATTTCTTACAAGATTTTGAAGGATACCTCACCGTGAGTAAAGAAAAGAACACTAGAGCCTTTTTGAAGCAACATCCATAAGAGAAATTGGAGGGTGAGCTTCCTAAAGCCTAGAAGAAAAGCTAGAGAAGAAAAGATCTAGAAACTAGCAATGCTCCCACATAATAGAAATCAAGATTTAAGAATGCAAGTGATTCTTCTTCTTTACATCCTATTCCTGAAAGTTTTGAAACATCCTCTAAAAGTTTTGAATCAAATAATATGGTATTTTTTGATGCACTCACCCAAGAGGAAATGCAATGTCAAGATAAGGAAATAATCTAATTTCAGTACTCTAAAAAGAAAAGAGGCCAGAGTAGAAGTAGAGGCCATCAAAGAGAGAGAACCATTGGTTTACCTCCTCCTTTTGACTTTATAGTAGAATTTCCTTATATGTTTGAACTAATTCAGGAACAAGGAGACAAAGATCTAGTAGATCTTGGTAATACTTCTGGATCTGAGATAACATTACAAGATCCTGGAGAGGTTTTTAGAGATATAGACATTCTAAGAAGATAGCTCCAAGAACAAATGGAGATGAGAAAGAAAAAAGAGAAAGAGAAATAATATGAGGTTAATAATGTTGTGATAGAAATGGATAGCCTAATAATGAAATTGGCTTCCCTTAAAGCCATGAATTATGGGGAGCCTAAACTAGTTGATGAGGGCCCTATTGTAATAGAATTTTTCTCAAAAGTTGAAAAACCTAAGGTCCAAACAAATCCCCAACCAAAACATGTGAATCAACCCCTTAAGTTTGATCCAGACAAGGGAAAACAAAAAGTGACTAGGATAAATATCAATGAACTAAAGGATCAAGGCCAAGTACCACAAGGATTATCTCATGTTGATATTGAATTGGAGAAGGTGAGAAAAGAGAGTGAAGCTCTTGTCAAAGAATTAGAAAAGGTTGAGGTGGAAGCTGCCATGGTAGAGATGAGAAATAAAATTAGTTTCTTGAAGCAATCTGCAATTATTAACCCTTCTGCCAATGTAGCCCCATCTAGTTCTTTGGGTTTATCTAGTTCAGCCCCTAAAGTAGAACAAAACATTGGTACTGCAACCACTTCATTTTCCCAAGATGCTCAAGGAAACAATGCTACTTGAGTTGCAAATAGAGGACAAGGAGCCTAGGTTGCACCTAAAGTTGTAGATCAAATACAAGGTTACAATAGACAATAGTCTAGAAAAAATGCAGGAACAAGCACCACTGGTCAAGATGGTTGAGGGAAGTTCCAAAGAAGACCTATCTATTTGGAGAGATATAGACAATTATTTTTTAATGGGATCCTAGGTTATCCTAATGTAGTCCCTAATGAGTTGATGGAGAAATTGAGTAAATTTACTAGAATTAATGTAATAAATGGAGAAGAACATCTAAGAACTTTTACTGATATGTTGAATGACTATGAGGTTGATCATGAGGATGTTGTAATTAAATTTTTTATTCAATCTAATAGAGGATGCTAGAGATTTGTACAGGAGTTTTCCAAATGCCACTATTAGGTCATGGGAAGAGTTTCAAAAGTGCTTTAAGGAGCAGTATAGAGACAAAAAAAAATTGATGGTTTCATGTTGAATGAGTTCAACAATATCAAGAAGTCATCTAATGAGGTTGTCACTGATTTTTATTTCAGATTACAAAAGGCAATGCATAAGTTATTTCAGGTGTTAAGACTACAAGAAAATATATGTCTGACAACATAATTCAATGCATTTGATGAAAAAATGGCTTATCTCTTGAGAGATAAAGACTCTCACACTTTGAGGGATGCATTTAGAATGGCCATTAACATTAAAATAAATAGAAGAGCTTTAGGGAAGCTAGGAAGAAGAGAGGATCCAAAGCTCTTTAGAAAAGGAAAGAAAGAAATTAAGAAGTCTTTAAGATCAAGGCCTAAGGATGAAGACAAATTGGACAAGGTTCTCAATACCTTGAAAGTTATGAAGCTTAATATTTCTAGAAATGACAAAGGTGTTGGACAAGAAAAACTGCAATTCAATAATTTTAACATATAGCCTAGGTTACAAAATTATCCTTACAAATGAGGTTATATGTTGAACAACTTAAATTCCCATCTTTTTGCACGTGATCAAAATGGATGGAGACCTTTTAAATTGTAGAAAAAGATGCTCAATGGTTAATGGAAAAGGTTTAAGTGGTCAAAGATGCAAGGAACTTAAGGACCACAACATCGTGAGATCTTGACATGTGTCCTTGGTTGGCCAACACTGGTGAAAGGTAGGTCCAGACGATGAGGTAATGACTTGGGTAGTTTTTATTGGTCATTTGATGGGGCCATTTACCAAGTCATAAGTCAATGTTAGATTGGCTGATCTAGATTGTTCAATGTGCCAACATGGAAGGAGATTGATGATCATAATTCAAACTTTCTAATTAAGGAATTTGAATTGTTTTTTCGCATGTATGAACATTAATGACAAAATAGACGACGCCAACTTGTTTTAGACTATGTTAAAAGGAGATTTCAATGACATTTTCATTCACCAAGCATTTAGTTGAGAGATAATTTTGTTTCATAGCTAAAGGAATTTTGAACAAGGAGTTGCAATGCCCGATTTAGGGTTTTCTAGAGTGATAAAACTGTAAGTAAATTTCTTGCGTGTCTGGGTTGTTTTGAGTCATAATATTTGGTGAATTGCTATGGGAGTGTAGGGGGGTATGTGTAGGATCATGGTATGCTAAAAAGTGGTGATGTGAAAAAATGAACTTTTCACTCGTCCAAAAGCGCACTCAAAAGTTTGTTGACTTTTTAGTAGGTCTGGGTTTCAATACACCTGGCCAAGCCAAAAGCCAAAACACAGGCCTAATTGGATATCTAATAATATCAGGTATCTGATATTATCGAATATATGATATTATCAAATATCCAATTTTATATCAAATATCTTATTTTTACTAGTAAATTCTATTTCTACCCCACAGTCGCGTTCAACATTTTCATTGTGAAAATGTTGAACACAGCCCAAGAGTTTCACATATCAAATATAATTTGATATCCAATTTTCTCAAGATCAAAAGGTAAGTTAATTTTTTAATTTTTTATTGTTTTTATTATTTTTTAATTGAAATTGGTATTTTTGTTAATAAAAACTAGGGTTTAAATGAGATTCGTAATTATTTTTTAAAATTGATTATAATTATCTATTTGGGTCTTAATTGTAATCAGACATGGACTCAAACCAATCTAGAAAACCCTCCCAATGATCCTGAAAATAATCCAAAACCACCTTCAAACAATCCCCCACCTTCAGAAGATTAACTAGTCTCAAACCCTCAATGTTTAGAGGATCTCATAGGAGACAATCTAAATTAGCTTAGAGGATATCAGGCCACATATGCCAATATCCCCACATTGTGCCCCATGTTTTCCACATTGAACTCCATTATTGAAAACATGGAGAAACTTACAGAGCAACATAATGTTGCACTTCTTTGGTGCAATTCTATGTATGCCCAGTTTGATAATGGGCTTGACTATGATCAATTTATAAACCTGAATATAACAAAACATGACATATGTAATCCTTTTGTGGATTCCAAAACTAGTTTAAAAGTGGACCCTAAAAACCCCATTTTTTCAATTAAATGGTACACAAATGATGCAATACATGACAACTTTTGGGACTCTTGGTGGATGGTTTTTGATAGACCACCCCACAACAATGTGGATGTCCCATTCTATTTCATAAAAAAATTGTATGTTAGATTTATGCTCGGTCACAAGGTAAATTATTGGAGCATGAGAATGAACTAGGGTTTAGGCTTAGGTGCTCCTCAGGACAATCCATAGGCACACTAGGTGAAATCCCACACATATGTCCCCCCTCCCAAGATTTCACCACCTCCTACAATGCAACATCCTGATATTATTGTTGAGGCCGACTCACAAACTATTTGAGCCATTCACACCTTGAGTGATCTACTAGTTACGTAGAGCACGACATTGTTGCCTCCTTGTGTTGATGCTTCTGGTCCTTCTACATCCTCCACGAGCTCACATGTTTGTGTGCCCCACACTTGAATTATGTGCAATAATTTGTGCTTGCATCCCCTAAATGATAGAGATGCATATAACTACATCTTCTAGGTGGACGATACTACACAACACACTACAAGCACTGAAGCACCTCATGAAGATGTACATTAGGTGCATACATATCCATGGACTCCTACTATTACATGGTAAGGGTAAACAGTTCACTTGTTACATTGTATTTAATTTTAAATGTTCTCATTTTTAGTAGAATTTTCTTATAATGATTGCCCACTTATGTTTTTTTTATGTGTTCCATTTATGTTCAGTTGATGGCAAAGGAGGAGATAGCATGGGTGGAGGGGCCATGATTTCATCCATATCATTTGGCCTTGACGCTTCCGTAGTACATACGTTTTAATGTACTCATTGGTTTCCTTTTATTATAATAGTATATATATGTGTTTTCTAATTTTTTATGATCATCTTATTACATATTGATGCAAGTATCACCAGTTGCCACTGAGGGGAAATGTGAGGGGGTTCAGGCATCTGGCGTTGATAAGGGGAAGGTAATCAAGTATTTTAGATTGTTTATGCATACATGTATACTTGTTAGTTATGCGTACTCATTTTTAATTTACATGGTTTATTTGATAGATGGTGGTGTTTGATGATGTTGTGAGATCCTTTCACCATGATAGAGTCACAAGCATCTCAATTCACAGTGATAGCCCCACGGTATGTATATTTCTAAAGTTATTTGTGTTAATTTTACTATCAAGTATATATAATATGATCAAGTCATGATTGTATGAAGTATCTGTTTGACTTTTGTAGGTCACCCCTAGTTTGAGGGAGGTATAATGCCAAGGGTTTTTATTGCTGATGACTCAACTGACATTTCCTAAAGAAAGTTCAACACATGTAAGTTTTAATGTTAATTTAGTTATTTTGTAAACATATATTTGCTACCAAGGATTTAACATTAAATAGCATAACTCATAGATCAATCTCATCTTCACAAACATATACAGGTCAGAGTCGACATTGGTGGCATTATCTCTTCACTACCAAGGACTCATATTAGGTCTCCGGTCTGCATGAGGAGACAGAGAGGTGAGCTACATGAGAGTTCAATTTTAATTTTAATTTATTTATTATTGTTGACTATGATTTTGAATTTTTATTTTTATTTGTAGAAACCATATAAATTAAGTAATCTAACTTGGCGTTTCACTTTTGTGTTTGAATGCAGGATCCATCAGAACCAAAGAGTACTTCAAAGAGGTTGTATTTTGATGATCCACCAGTAGAATAGGATGTCCTAGAAACATTTGTAGTTGAACTTCTTATTTTGAGATGCCATATGACACATTTTGAGATGGCGTATGCTACATTGTATCTAGATATGTTGATTTTGTAAATATGTACAGAATTATTGTTCATTTTGAAATATATGAAACTTGATATTCGATCCAATTTATTAATTGTGTGTTCATTTGTTCATTGTTACTATGTAAATATGCTTATGTGTATGTACTCATGTGTAGGATTTATGCATCAAGTATATTCATGTATAATCAAGTACATTCTTCATAACCTAAATTCATGTGTATGGGCTACATGCATGATTTAAGTGAATTCATGTGTATGCTTTATAATCTATGTGCTACATGTATGCTTCATGACTTAAGTAAATTTATGTGTACATTTTGTGTGCTACGTGTGTTCACATGTATAATTCATCATTGAAGTGAATTCAGAATTTATTTGCTACATTGTATTCATGTGTATATGATGCTCTCAACCAAGCAAATCCTTCAAAGTTCACTTCACAAATCTAGTGATCACCTTGTCAAATCAACTCTTCTACAATGTATCATATTATAAATATATTATATCATGTTATTATAGGCCTCAAAAACATAGTCTTGTAGCATCTCATGGTTCGCTAATACCTCTCACGGGGTCTGAGATACGAGCCTCGAAAGATCATTGCCTAATTGTGCTTAGTGCACCTTGGGGACACTTGGTCCAGCTTGGTCACGAACATTCTAGTGACTGTGTGGTTTAAATGAGGTTGTCACTAGCATTTACCCACCCAACCAGAGCTAATGGCACAGACCGTTCGGTGCCAGGATGAACGGTTTGGAAGAAACCTAGTGGTGCAACTTTCAACTGACCGTCACTGCAATTTTGGCGTCAAATGAGATTAACGTACCAAATTCAATCAAATTTGAATCTCCTAGAATGGAGAGAGGTTGTTGTAGGCCTCAAAAACATGGTCTTTTAGCATCTCACAATTCATCAATACCTCTCATGGGGTCCGAGATACGAGCCTCGAAAGATCTCTACCCAATTGTGCTTAGTTCACCTTGGGGACACTTTGGTCCGACATGGCCCCAAACGTTCTAGTGAATCTGTGGTCAAAATGAGGTTGTCACTAGTTTTTACCTACCCAATGAGAGCTAATGGAATAGACCATTTGGTGTCAGCACGAACAGTTTGGAAGAAACCCAGTGGTGTAACTTTCAACTGACCCTCACTACAAGTTTTGGCGTCAAGCGAGATTGGCGTGCCAAATTCAAAAAAATTTGAATCTCCCAGAAAGGAGAGAAGTTATTGTAGGCCTCAGAAACATGGTCATGTAACATCTCACAATTCATTAATACCTCTCACGGGGTCTGCAGTACAAGCCTTGAAATATTGTTGTCCAATTGTGCTTAGTGCACCTTGGGAACATTTTGGTCTGTCATGGTTGTGAGTGTTCTAGTGACTCTATGGTCGAAATGAGATTGTTACTAGCATTTACTCACCCAATTAGAGCTAATGGCATAGACCATTTGGTGCCAAGATGGATGGTTTGGAAGAAACCCAGTGGTGCAACTTTCAACTGACCCATACTGCAAGTTTTAGCATCAAGTGAGATTGGCGTGCCAAATTCAAACATATTTGAATCTCCCAAAATGAAGAGAGGTTATTGTAGGCCTCAAAAATATGGTCCTGTAGCATCTCATAGTTCACTAATACCTCTCATGGGGTCTGAGATACGAGCCTCAAAAGATCTATGTCCAATTGTGCTTAGTGCACCTTGGGGACACTTTGGTCTGGCATGGTCGTGAATGTTCTAGTGACTCCGTGGTTGAAATGGAGTTGTCACTAGCATTTACCCACCCAACCAAAGCTAATGGCACTGGCCGTTTGGTGCCAAGATGCAATCCTTCAACACTATCCCTTCACCCCAAGGAATCAACATTTTACTTTAGACACATTTGACCAATTTTGAATCAATGACTCCAACTATTACATCATTTGACAATACAAATGTACATGGAATTAAGACAATAAAAATGTAAGGATACAAAATTAAGATGATACAAATATAAGGATACAACATTCATATTAAGGAATCACATTTTTTTCACTTTACATGGCATTAAGACAATACAAATGTAAGGATACAAAATGAAATATGTATTTATACTCGAATGGTACAAATTAAGATATACAAAATGTGGGCTCTTAATATTTGCAAATCAACCCCATGGACACTTTTATATTTCAAATTTTGCATCTAATGCACATGATGAAGCTCATTTTTGTTTATATATACAAAAGTTTGCATCTAAATATGCACATTATAGTCGATTGTTGTTTTTATATACAAAATCTTAGATACACAACTATATATAAAAAATAAGTGTCATTTCTACTCCTAAAGTGTATAAGTTTAACACATGGTACTCGATGATATCTACATTCCAGTCCCTACTTTTGGAAGGTAGAAGAAAATTTAATAGATAAAAAAAGAATTTTATATACTTTGACAAAAATATTATGAATGTATAAGTAACTAAACAAACCAAAGAACATGACTAGCCAATGCATAGTGAAGCTTATTGTCATGAAAGATGGGATAATCAAATGTACACCTCAATCTTATATATCTATCATATATGTATGCAACTACATTTACAATCCACATACAAAACCAAGTTTATTGGCTCAAACAAATAAAGAAAAAAACTACAATTAATTTATTGAACGTAACCGTAATAAACATGGAAAACCTTGCAGTGAGTTGAACTTACCTATTGAAGTGTGCCTGGAGGGTCATCTCTCTATTTGAGGGTATTCAATATTGCTTCATGATTAGCAGTACTAATATTCCAAAGTTATTTTGTCTTTGGTTTTCCTTGATGTTTCAAAAACTTAACATTGGCTGCTATAACAAGGTGTGAATACATAAGAATGGTTTTGTGCTTCTCGTAGTCTTCAAATGCAGGAATGCCATTATTTCTAATCATGTATGTGCACAACCATGTTCCCAAAACAACATGTGATCATGTTGGATATGTGAACATATCATCATCTTTCATCAGTTGTGCAAGTTTCTTCTTTCCTTGTACACAACGTGCTAACCAATAATCTAATCTCTCATCATTCGCTTATGGTGCAACCAATTCAAAAACATGTCCTAGTTGTAGAAGATCTGAAAGATGGTCGTAGTCAAGTGAACAATCCATGTCATCATTTATTATAGAGACTGAGACATATAAAGGAGGTAGATAATGTGGAACCCACGTATCAACCCACTCACTTGACTCACACTAATCCCAATCACATTGAAGACACCTCAGACAATAATAAGCCAACTCGCATGTCCAAATGGTCCATGTACTAGCATCTGAGGTTTGAAATGAATGCATTTTTGAATAATATTTCACGGTTTGACAATCCAACCTATCTCCTATTGTGCCCAACTCAACCAACCAAAATAATCTGCACATTGTTGAATCAAGAGTCCCCCTGTGACAATGTTGAAGTACACTAATCAATAATAGAATGAGAATCACGTAGTTTTGCACCTGAAATCCTTAATTTCTCCTTAACTAGATTTCTCTTTACACATGCACCTTCTCCATAATTCTTCCCTTTTCCATGATTGGCCTAAAAAAACCTCCAAATATGAGGTACACCTCTCTCTACATGCATTTTACATAACCAATAAAACATACGAGCATTTTTGAATTGACTTGTGAAGTTATCTGACCAAATGAGATGTCTATCCATAGCAATATTATTTTCCCACACCCTCTCAAAATAATTCTCAAAGCAATGTTGGACATACTTGTGAGAGTGAGATCTATCATCGCTCATATAAAAATGGTACTCTCTAATTATCTTTTGGTCATGTTCTGTACTATCAGGGGAATATCTATATGTTATGTGCACAAAAATAACAACCTAGATAGAATTGTAATATTGAGCTTGCAACTCATTTTGAGGCTGTAATGTATAGTTCTCTACAAAGTTAATGACCAATATAATAGTGTCAATCGGGAAAGTGTCCTTACACATCCTGAATTGTTGATCCAACCACTAAGACCTATGACTATGCCTTGCATACTTGTAAAAAATATTCTTCCTAAAATCTGAAATAACATCAGCTACATTACATTCTTTTGTAACCAACTCACATCTAGATCCTTCACCTCCACTTTTCAATGTATATTTAAAGGTTTCATATACCTTTTTGTGGATGATTGTCTTTCCAAAATCATGTTCACAACCCTCATGAAAACATTCAACAAACTTCACTAGCCCACCACACTTTGAGCACTTGTCATTTAAGAAATCTTTTCTATAAAAGAAACATCCATCATCTCTAGGACATAAAAAATGATCTAGCAAGTCTCTTGATGATTTTGGAAGAACACTTACACCACACTCCTCCAACATTTCACTAGTATGCAAAGTAGAATGAAAGGATCGTAATAGTTCATGGTGCATTGAAAACTCCACATGATATTTGCAACAATAAGTATTTCAAATCTTAAGAGGCACACCAAAAAAAGGCTTGAGGGCTTCAAAAGCTCTTTCTGATATTTGCAATGTTGGATGTGTCTCACAAATTTTTTTGAACAACATTGTTTGACTCACCTCCAAATAATGTTTCGGATGTGGGGTGCGGTCTTGAATGTCGATTCTCAACTTCAAGACATCCTTCACATTTGGTGACACTCTTGAGTTAGATTATCAAAATAGTTGAATTTGATCCTTCACACCATCGATAAGATTCTTATCACAACATGAAAGTCTCCCACCATAAGCCCATGAATCATTATGAAGAGGATCATCAAGTCTTTCTCTTCTTGCAAGTGTTGTATCCAAATTTTTACAATTTAGGTTCAAGTCAACACAATTTTGTCTCATCAAATGATCCTTTCTCAAATGATGACTTACTAAGAAGGTTGTAATAACCCTCGTAGGGGCTCTCTTATCTTTTTCCTTGGTAGTCCTCCCAATGGAATTGAGAGCACTAAAAAGATTTCTCACAATAATAGCATTCTTGTCCTTTTTTCTTGTTCACACTAATATTCAATTTGACTAGTATACGTCTCATCTTCTACATATTTAACAATTGCACAAATATTTGACATTTCTCAACCAATGTCTTGTGGCTAAAAAAATGATCAAAAAGTTTTGAAACCCACAACCGAATAGTTCGTTCTGATCTCTTGCCATTGAAATTGCTCATTATGTTATTATCAATTTCAAGTAACCATTTTGTTGTTCTTGAAGGTCTCAATTTTGAAGTGTGTCTTTCTTCCTTCCAAGGGACTTCATTTCTCATATAATTTGGAGATGTGTTATGTTGATTTGGTTCTTGTGCACCATTATCAATGTCAATTCCTTCATATTCAATCAGTGGATTGTCATTGTCAGTGTCCGCACTTCCATTATCCACATCTACATGTTCATTTTCAAAACCTACATTTTCATCTTCATTCCCAATATTCTCATTTTCAATATTATTATCATAAATCATTTCAAATTCATGTTCTTCTTCACTTGAAACCACATTTAAGGGTGGACCTATGCCCACATCTTCATTAATATTTAACATACCTTGTCTCTTATTCTGATAGGCAACCCTATCCATTTCTCTATACACTTTAATCTCTTCATTTGTGAGTTTCCTCTCTCGTTTATGCTTTTGACGACTACTACTCCCCATGGTGAGACCAAAAAGGTGATGCAAAAACCTTTGATAATAGAGAAATTTCAACAAAAAGGGTGGAAAAAGTAATTTTTTGTCTTCTATAACTATGATCACGTGATATTCTTTGCAAAAAAATGTGGTTCTTGGATTAAGGGACCCAGAGAAATTTTTTTTTTTTTTCAATGCCAGTAAAACAAATTGGATATCCAAAACTATTGAATATTTGATATTATCCAATATCCGAAATCTCCTGGTCAAATTTTGCCTCAACTTTTACATTTTCATCTCTCTCTCTGACCTAATCATTCAACCCTAAACTCTAATCCCTCCCTCTCTCTCTCTCTCACACACACATACACACACACACACACACTTTATCCCTCTCCATTTTTAAATCCCTAAGTTTTCAACCCTAAACCCTATACTCTCTCTCTCTCTCTCTCTCTCTCTCTCTCTCTCTCTCTCTCTCCCCCAGGTATTATTGTTATAATATAAATATTTAATATTAATATTATACTATTATAAAATAGAGAAATAAATAATAATTTAATATAATACAATACTAATATAAAAATTTATATAATACTAATGCTATGATCATTTAATATTAATATAAAAAAATGAAATTTATAATATATAACTTAAAAATCTAAAATCATAAAATTGAAAAAATATTATAATCATAAGATTGAAAAAAGCATTCAAGTTGAAATGTTGGAATTGGGCAGGAGATATCGGATATGCGAAATTATCATATATCTGATTTTATCAGATATGCCAAACATGAATGGTCAACCCAAAAGATGTGTTCACCATATTTGTTTTGATCTCCAGACTTCAACCATGTAGGAGATGACTTTTTTTTCACCCAAAATTGATGAAACAAAAAGGGTTTCTTAAAGACATTATCAGCTTTCCATTAATACAATTGCTGTCAAATTTTGAGTTCAGTAAGTAATTATTGCTTATTTTCTAATTGAGTTATGTTTAAAGTCCTAAATAATAGATTGATTGAAAAACAACTATAACTTTCAAACGGTTTAACCTTTTTGAAATCTAAAACATGCATCACATTCTATGCTTCGCCTATTATAAGAAAAAAAAAGTTTTCAATTTTGTAAAGTTTAGAATTAGTTAAGGTGGTCAGACACAAGAGTTTTTTATTCTGAATAAGTTGTAGTATAAAATTCATAATTAATTATTTATTTGGGAAAAAATTACAGAAAAATATGTGTCACATCCAGGCATGAGTTTACTAATTATATCTAGAATTTTGAGAAAATATATCATCATTTGATTGTGATTAAGGTGGTCAGACATACACGTACTTTTTATCTTTTTCTTGAAATTTTCGTACTACTGCATTGAAATCTAAAATTTTGAACAAGTAGATTAATTTTTTTTCAAACAAGGGCTAGTTGTTGAGAAACTACTTTCAATTTCCTATAGATTATGTTCGTTCAAATTTTTCACATAAGGTTGATAAAATGTTCAACTTTTTACATCAAGTTGACTAACCCTTATTTTCTAATTTTTCATTGCCACTTAAGGCCATAGCTTGGTATACCATAATCCTGCACATACCCAAGGAAATAATTTTTGTACATTCCGGGATTAGGGTAGTTTTTTAATTGAGTTGAATTTTGCTCAATTTTTGTGTTGTAATTACAAATTATTGAAAATCCCTAGTTTTCCCCCTTTTTATAGCTAACGTTTCATGAATTTGAAGCCCTAGTTTTTCTAAGATGGCACCTTAGAGATCTCTTTCTAGCCAAGTTGAATACTAGAAGAGGAATTTGTATGATGATTTCCTACACCAGTTGAAACCTTCAACAAATGATTGATATATAGGGAAGAAATTTATAGCTAGAAAGCCCACAAACAAAGGTTTAATCAATAAGGCCATTCACATTGTACATGAAAAGGTGCCTATGTTAGGGTTGGATATGTTAAGACTATGGTTTGGACAAATTCATCTTCACTACCCTCTATCAAATGTGTGGCAATATGAATTAGAGAAATTGGTGGTTCCTAATGTGTTTATGGATGTGGATTTACTTAAGAAAGTGGCGGATAGGTATGACCCAATTTTAAGGGTTGTGAGGGATAACAATGGAGAGGTTTTGTTATCAATCAACAGGGAGGAAATTCAAGGGGTTTTAGGTACTTATGAGCCTTTATATTTCCTAGAACCAATTAATTTAAAAGATATTGGGGAAGATTACATAAAAATGAAGGATTTTGTTAGAGGTAATCTTCTCCCAGCTCATTTGGCCAAGGTAGGAAAATCAACATTTTATATTGGCCAAAGCTCACCTGAACCTTTCTCGATTGATGTTTTTACTCCTCACTTGAAGGAAACATTTTATTCACTTTATCAGGTCCTAGGTTTTCACCCTAACACAGTCATGCCTCTAGCATATATGCATATGGAAATTTAGATCTAGCATCTAGGCTTCTAATCATTTATGATTTTACCCCATACCTAACAGAGAAGATACATGAAGGAATATAAGAAATCAAGAAAAGTGATAAGAAGTCCAATTTATTTTGGTATTCTCTACTGATGCACATGTTTCTTTACAAAAATGCAGTTTTATTTGAGGAAACCATGAATTTAATAAGAATAGTTGATGGTCAAGAAATGCTAGTGCAGGTTTGGAGCACAATTTGGTTATGGGATAGGGCGAGAGAAAATTATGTATTGTTTGACAATTAATGTTTTGCTTCAAAATTGAGGACCAGACTGATAGTAATCCTCTTAGGATCCTAGGGTAACTACATGATTTCTTAAGGCCCAAGGAGAGGGTTCCTAATTTAAAGACTGAGCATAATTGGGGTGATATAATTCCCTATTATGTTAGTACAGTACTGATATTTTATGGTTTTGATGGAAAACCACATATGTTTCCATATAATGTACTATTAAAGTTGGGATTTACTGAGGTTGTATGTTAGATTGGTTGTATTAAGGAGAAGGAATTTTCTAGAAGGAGTAAGGGTACTATTTTCCTTAATTACACCATTATTACCTATTTTGTGATAACTAAAGGATTATGGGTTCACCTTGACAAAGTTTTCACTCCTTATCATTTCAAGATCAACACAGTGAGACACAATGATCCTAAAGGTTTCTAAAATATGTTTAGGGCAAGGATTAAGGGGAATCTATTACCTCATGTTTTCAACTTCTCATAGGATCTGATTAGAAATGTGTTTGATGAGGACAAACAAGAAGATAATAAAGAGAAATGTGTTGCATACAATAAGCTTTGGGATATTGTGAGAAAATTGGATCCAAATTATGATCCTTTGAAGTCTTTCAACCTATTTTATGTAAAAATTAATATAATGATCAACCATTTTCAAGAGATAATTCTTGCCTTGAAACAAAAGAGGACTCAGTTGGAGTCAGGTGATAATACTAATATTTTTCAGAAGTTTTTGCATTCATCATTTCAAACAAGATTGAGACCTTCAAAGGCATAATATCTACCACTATAGTCAAAGGATGGAAAGGAGGAATCAAGGCTTGAGCCTATGCCTCCATGAGATGAAAGGATATATAAGAGGTTGATAGAAGAGATTGACATTGAAGGAGACAATGATGAAGAGAGGAGGAGAAAAGGTAATAAAATTTTGAAGTATGAAAAACATCATATGTCTCGACCCAAACCATTTAAAGGAGTGAAGATAATTAATATTGAGGATGAACCAATGCAAGGATCCTCACCAAATCCTTCACCTCCATCATCTCCAGTGCAAAATGGAATGGAGAAATTAGACATATAGTTTGAAGTGAAAATTGAAGAATAGGTTATAGTGGAGAGTGACAACGATGATGTTATTATTATTATTGACAAATAATTAAAGGTAGGGTTGCCTACAGAACCTCAAGCACCTCAATTTGACTTCAATTCATTGGATATCCAAGGTAGAGCATTCAGAGGTGTTAGAAAGGAGGCATGTGAGGAATTTTTGGAAGATGAGAGTTTTGTGAAAATTTAGGCTTTGTTGTAATTGATATGGACACTAAAGATTGATGAGTACCAAAGGAGATGTGAATAATGAAAGGCTTAGTATACTGAGAAGAGTGATCATGAGAATGAGGAAGATATAAACTTTTAAATGATGAAAGAGTTCAATGCCATCACCTCTGAAGAGGGGAAGAAAATTTTACTTCAAGTAGGGGTTTTGATTCTTCCTAAATGGAACATTGTTGATACGATTGCCTTTGGTGTAGTGAGGAAGAACAATGTATTGTATGGTTCTACAGAGGAAAAAAATCTTACATGACTAAAGGGTCCTACTTTTAGTTATGATTATGCCACTTTGGCCATTTGGTCATCGTCCCATGGGGTGAGAAAGCCAAATATTGAAGATATCAACCCTTATTTGGGAGGGGTCTTATTATAAAGAGAGCTAGAGATACGTTTGTTGTTGAGGCATCAAATTTGGTTTTATACATGACAAAATTATCTCAAGTGGTCATTAAGAAAGAGGAAGTTGAGAAGCAGGGGTATAAAAGAAAATATCAACATATTTTTTGGGAATACAATAAGAAACATTAGATGTGTATTGAGTTGCAACTTTTGGAGTAAAGAATTACAAAGTTATCTTCTGCTGGTCCTGAAATTTCATCTACCCCTTCAATATCAGATGCACCTCCCACTACTTCCACTATGATAGCTCCATAGGTCCCTACTAATGCTACTTCTCCCGTTTCTACTAAAGTACCAATAATTGAAGAACCTACTTGTTTTATGGATCCAACAAAGGTTCAAATGATGGAGAAAATAAAAGAGTTGGAGGAAAATATTTTTGAGATAGAGAAGAGCTCGATATTGAAACAAAAAGGAAATAATCATCACAGTGCTGACTCATTTAAATGAGAAGGTTGATATCAAGTTGGAAAGTGTCCATTCTTTCTACTCTTTGTTATTTGAATCTTTTAAAAGATTTGACAAGGACAAGGAGGTTTTTGCCCCATTGTCCACAAAATGGATGCAAATGGCCAACAATTTGAAGATGATGTTTGTTGCATCAAGGTATCATTTTGACAGGCCACTGGCACTTCAACCAACACATTTATTGGTGAAGTCTATTTAGGAGTTTCAAATGTTTCCTGAGGACATTGAGAGAAGAATAAGAGAGTTGATCTACAATTTCAATGGACTTCATGATACTCTACTGCTTGGAATTATAGATAAAGATGGATGAGTAAAGACATTATAGATGTAGGAGTAGGTAGAATAGATCAACTCTCAGGTTGATATAATTTGTGAATATTTTGACACAAATGTGCTAGAATGCAGTATGGAGAAAATAAACAACATTGACACATTCTTTGAGACTTTCGAGAAGGAATCCAACTAGGTTGTTGTAAAATACAACCCATACATAGAAAAGGTTGATGAAGTCACAGGTTTCAATTGGCTGACATATGGAGAATATGTTGAATGGGTTAAGATGTACTTCAATGAAGAGTGAAGAGGTAAACAATTAGCTAGCTAACTATTTGATGTGACAATTTGACAATCATTTTTGGCATATTCTGTAATAGTTATTCTTTTCAAGGATGAGTTTTCAATAAACATAGGCCCAAATGAAATCTTCTTTAGTAAATTGTAAAGCAAGAAAGTATAAAGAATATTTTGGAAAGGGGAAAATTGCATTTTTATCTTATGTGAAAAGTCTATTGTTAATGAAAATTGTGTAGTCCAATTGACTGATGACCTATGTTTTCTCTAGCCTGAAGCTTATTTTCTCCCTTGTTACTATAGAAGGAAATTCAATGCCAAGAGAAAGTGTTCCAAGAACTTTGAGTCTAGAGTGTAGGTCCCAAGTAAAGTCCAGGTGAAACATTGAGCATATTGTAAAGCATTTTATAAAGAAAATTTGAATGGTCTTGTGTCAATTTTTGTAGGTTTTGAATACATGAATTATGAAATCTTGTATGAAAGAGATAGCAATTGAAGATTAATGAAAAATACAATTCAGATCCAATTCTCTCTTGTGTACAAGTTTAATGAAATTTGAGTGAAATAAAATCAAGGGTTTTATTTTATTTAGTGCATTGTTGTGAAGTATGTGAATTTTATTATTGCTTTGATATAATGGGTTAATTAAGTGCTTAAATATATTTATAGATTTTTAGGGTTTGTGCAAGGACTTTGATAAGAAGTTTGGGTAGGGTTGACGTTGAGACATATTGCAATGCTATATATTCTTAGATCTTAAAGCTATTTTGGTGAAATTCTGTTATACTACAATTTTACTATTTATAAATTTTATACCCAATGGAATGAGGCATTAATTAGTGTTGTAGTGTTTTTACTTGTGTTGTGGTATTTAATTTCGTCTAAATTTTCTAAAAAATTGATTAAATCACATAGGATCATCTTTATTTTATGTTGTTATAGCACCATCTCATGCTCCAATTTAGTTGAGGATCAATTAAGAATTATCAATTCTTCAGTATTCTCCTATTTTTGTTGAGTTTTATGTGAGATATTAGTTAGTTTTAATTATATTCACATGTTTGGTGCAAAGATTATGAGTGAATAAAGGTATTACCCTCCTGGATGTTGTAGAGCCCAAAGTGCAGAAGGGTTAGAATTATCCTTATTAGTTGGTCCAAGTCCTTGTGATTTTTGTTAATTAGAGTTGGCATCTCTATAGGTGATTGATATGTTAACTTGGTTACTACTTCTAGTGTAAACCCTAATTTAGGAACAAAAACTTCCTCAACAACTTGAAACTCCTTGAGTCATCTTGTCCATCTTTGCACACTACCAAAGCATGCCCAATGCTCCCTGAACACTATCACCCCATGTTGGGCTCTCCTAGTTCTTGAACATTGAAGCATCCATCCTTTCTCATGGGACAACTAACCACCATGGCAATCTTTAAATCCATCTATTAAGCATTAAATTCCTTGAGCCTTTGTCTTTGTCTACATGACTCTATTGGCGAACCCTATTACTCATGCATCCATTGCATTTAGACCAACTCCATTCCCACACACAATCTTAGCTCTATGGATTCCCTTGTAATACATACCTACTTGATCTCCACACCCTAGTTTCATGATCCAACCCAATCTCTTGGTCACTGTACTCACTTTCCAACTCAATTGTACTCCCATAACACTTTGCCTATGGACCCTATCCCCATTTTAATCACACACCAAAACTCACCTTGGTCACCCTTATGGACTCACCTCATGGCTTGGCTTAACTTGAGTGCTTCTTTGGAACCTTGTCCTAATTTCCATCTTGGACCCAACCTTAGGCCCTTGAGATCCTTGATCCCAATGCAAACCCAACCTTCTAGGTAACATGGGTGTGCACCCAGTGCAACACCCTTGAGCTCCACCATTCATGGATATCAAGCTTCGCAATGCTCCCCCGCATAACTTTCCCAACTAAAGCTCCAAATTTCCTACTTGGACAACCCATTGCATAATTCTCTTTCTTGTAGGGACTAGGTACTCTGCTTCCCCAGCTTTTGAGTCATGGAAAACTCCCTTAGAGTCATCCCCAATATTGGCTCAGTTACTTTGCTTCACTAAGATAGGGACCTTGAGTATGCATCCACCATGAAACCTCACCACCTTGTGATATTGTGAGGTTACTCCACTTCACCTCTAATATCCATGCAACACCTCTATCTTACTACAAGACAAGAGGGAAGTACTAATTTTATTCATCCCTCTTGAGGGAGGATGAGCATCATGACCACCCTTGTGTGTTATCGCACTTGCCCTCCTTGGCTACACCTCAGATCCATCTTGGATGAGATCCTAGACACCACAACTATGAGTGTCTCCAACACTAGATAGCCCCATGAGCATACCCCTCAGATCCATCTTGGATGAGATCCTACACCACAATTATGCATGGCCCAAACACAACAAAACCCCATCTTTTCATAACCTTCAACTTCTTCCTAGCTAAAATAGTTGATAATTCTATAAAATCTTGTTATAGAATATGCTAAAAATAATGGGAGTTACTCAAGGTGATTGAAGAATCTCATGTCCCATTTTGGCTACTAGTATCCTATAAAAATACTAATATTTATTTGTCCCAATTTATAAAATTTATAAAATATTAAATATCTTAGGACATATATTGAATATTAAATAAAAAATATTTCCCTTCACTTTCTCTAAGCTCATGGGAAATATTAAATTTTAACCTATAAGAAAGGGAACATTACATCTTAAGTTAAATTTCTTGGGTCTACGCATGGAAGTTTTATAATAGAGGTATTTGTTCGTTTTAGACCTCTTTTCTAGAGTCACTAGAAATTGGATGTCTTTGTTTGACTTGAAGGTTAAATACGAGTTCTCTAATAAGGATTATGCAAGCTTTTGGACCATTGTGGAATCTATTCCTCCATAAAAAGTTCACAATATTTAGATTAGTTACATCAAACCTTGGTGAAAGGATTGGAAATGACATCTAGACACATGCTTAAGGAATCACATGTATCACAACCACCATTCAGTATTTCTCTACACATTCTAGTGATTCAAAGTTTAATTGTAGGTGTTCTCTTTAATTTGCTAGAACTCCATATCAACACAATTTTCATTTAATTTGGTTTGCCATTTTGGAGCCCAAGGTTGTTCATTTTTCTTAGCGCCTCCTTTATTGGGGTCTTCCAATTAGCTTTCATTTGACCCATTTAAGTGTTTCTAATGCCCTCTATACTTTTGGTAAATATTTGGAAACTCTCAAGCACCTTTTCTTGTTCTTCTCATGAATTCAAGATGCATGTATTTGGATTCATGAGTTTCCAAGTGTTTTAGTTTGATCTTCTTTCTTATCATAGAACTATTTCGGGTGATTGGCCTACATTGCTGTGTAAATTTAGTCAAATTTATTTAAGTTCAAATAAATTTCAAATCTAAAATTATAGCACAAAACTTATAAAAACACTAACTTTAAAAATATTTTTTTTATAGATTAATCTAGAACTCTTCACACATCAATCTTCTAAAAATGACTTAAAATTATACTCGTGATACTTTTTCTCTTAAAAATAAAATTTTAATAAATATATAAATTTTAAAATTAATTCCAAAACTTAAAAAATCCTTATATCATATCACAATCATAGTACTTAAATTTGATCACCTCAATTGTTAATGTTCATTAAAAGGAATTTTTAATAATTTTTTTCTATTTGTAAAACATGCATCCACTTAAGAATGGAAATTGAATTCAAAACCTTTTGCAATTCAAATACAACTTCCTTTGCTCTAACTTGATTGGCTCACGCGTTATGTTTACTTTTTGAGAGCTCTCCTTGTGGGAAATATCTACATAGATATAAAAAACCCTATGACAAAATAATCATTATAAATTTAATGGTTAAATTAAACTTTAATATAATATAATTGTCTTGTCACTCTTTTTGATGCTTATAGAAACATCTCTCTTTCTAGAAACCATTTTTTAATTGGCTGAATAACTACAAGATGTTTTGACTATAACCCTCATAGAAGATATTAGACAATGAACTATGTTATAATTTAATACCTAAATTCATGAATTTCTTGACAAGTTCATTCGCTCTACTTCACTCTTTTTGATGCTTATAGAAACATCTCTCTTTCTAGAAACCATTTTTTAATTGGCTGAATAACTACAAGATGTTTTGACTATAACCCTCATAGAAGATATTAGACAATGAACTATGTTATAATTTAATACCTAAATTCATGAATTTCTTGACAAGTTCATTTGCTCTACTTGAATGGATCATTCATAGACTAATGAAACTTTCAAAAATCTTATTGTATAGGTTAAATATTTTGACTAGAACTCTAATTAAAAATAATTAGACTATGAATTCCATTCCAATTGAATAGGTAAAGTTCACAACTTTCTAAATTACTTGCCATACTAACTGACTCAATTTGTCAGATATGACAATCAGTTTGTATTTATTAATTAAAATAAAAATCATACCACAACTTGTTCAAAATAAAATAAAAGTTAATTAATAAATACAAACAAATTGTCACATGTGGGGAATTAAATGGGCTGGATAGCCATTTCGCAACTTGGAGAGCCTGTTGGAGATAAGGTCCTGTTTGGTTGGTGGAAGATGAGGAGGGGAATTGGCATTTCCAGGCCAAATTCCGCATTTGCATTTCCAGGCCAAATTCTGAATTTGACCTCATCTTCCCCGTTTGGTTCCAAATATGAACACCCATAATTGGAAGATGCAAATGACCATTTTGGTCAAATGCATGCATTCCATCTTCCACCTAAATAGGTGGAATTTGGATTTAAATGCATCATTTGACCAAATTAAAACGCATTGTATAAACTGGTTGGGTCCGGCAACTGCTCGTTTGCCCAGATTAAAATGCATTTTACAAACTGGTTGGGTCCGCCAAATGCTCGTTTGCCCAAATTAAAATGCATTTTGTAAACTGGTCGGGTCCGCAATGCTAGTAAGAAGTGCACGAAGATGCGATTACTCCACAGTCTATAACGTGTCGGGTCCGTAGTGTATAATCCGTCCGCAGTGAGATACCGTGTTGGGTTCGCAGTGAAATGCATAATTATACAATGCAGTTTATACCGTGTCGGGTAAAAATGCAGATGCAGGAGGGGAAATCAAGGGTTTGACTATGGAGATTTGAACTTGCAATCGCTTTCAAAGAGGAATAGAGGAGGTTGACTGCGAAGCGACAGCATTAGCAAGTAGGGTTTTTGTTTGTTAGGTTTTTTTTTAAAAATAATTTTTGGTAAAAAATTGAGGGTCAAATCATCTTCTGGGTCAACCAAACGGGTCAAAAAAAACATCTCCAGAATTTCAAATCATCTTCCAGGTCAACCAAACAAATCCAAAAAACATTTCCAAAATTTCAAATCCATCATTTGACATATAATGGATTTCACTCTGAATCCATCTTTTAACAAATGGAATAGTTTGCATTTCATGGCCCACCTTGATGTTCCAGTGACGCGCTACTCAGAAAACATTTACTCTGACAGACGCGTTTACATCGAACGATGAGTAGGCTGCTATTGTCATGCTTTTTCCTTGAAATGACGCCATGTGAGCTGTACAAGTCTTTGTTCCCATTTCTAGGTTTCTATTGTTGAAAAAATAATTGGTCAAAATGAAGCTTGTAGTAAAACATTTAAATAATCATACCAGTAATTATCCCTATTTAGCATAGATGGGACTGCTCTAAATGCACTACCCCGCTATTATAGAAGACTACTAACAGGTTTGACGGATAACAAGTGCCGTACATAAAAAAAAGCATTAGAATTAAGTTCAATGTAAAGAATATTAAGGAATGAATAATTAGGTGCAAGAAACTTCGAAATGGACTCCAGGCGAGACGCACAGCGAGCCATTCAGATAAAGCGGACAAATAAAAGAGAGACATATAATCAAGTTTGGATTGGATATCTGCTATCCTCATAGTCTTTGGCTGTTTGATTGATATCCCAATATAATCAGTTCACCTTAATCACTTGCATGACTATCCTCGCTCTGCAATGACCATCAATTCTCGTTCGGGTTTCATGTTTTTAGGGTGGGCTTTATGCATAACTCTTCTACACCGCTATTACGGTGTACATGGAGAAGTTACTTCAGCAACTTTAACAGATCCGCAAGAAGGTAATTCTCTCTATTTCTATGCATTTCAGGTCCCACATTCGAAACTAATTTTTTTTTAATTGATCTTCCATGGATAGTAAGTTGTACACAAACTCGTCTCTTCGGGAATTATTTTAGGTTTCTGTACACTACTACAGTTACACACACTTCCTCTGGAGGTAATCTGCGTTTTAAACCACTGACCCGCTGCATGTTAACTTAAGCTCTCATGTACTTTCTGAATCATATTAGCAGCTTGCTATGGCAATGCAATTTATTCTTGTAAGTTTTGATTCTGTCTGTGGGCAGTTATAGCACTGAAAACTATAAAAGACAAAATGCGGAATAGAAAGTGGGATTTCAGTGAGGATCCTTGCAGTGGAAAGGGAAGCTGGAATGCCAGCCAGGATTATGAATCCGAAAATAAGGTGGTCTGCGAGATATCTACGACAGAGGGGGGAACGTTTTTCCATGTTACCCGGATGTAAGTATCCAAATTTCCCATGTTTTTTAATATCTTCTGTTGTCTTTGGTTTCCTTGCGCTCAAAAGAGTACTTTTATACAGTTGAATGAAATAATTGGTTGCAGATATCTGAAACGCCAGAACCTGACTGGAGTTGTGCCAGCGGAGCTAGCTAATCTGACATACCTTGTGGAAATGTGTGTAATAAGACTGCACTTAATACTGTTTTCACAATCATCTTTTATGTGACTATATGTATAAAAGTAAAAGTCTTCAAATTCTATATTTAGTTCAACTAGGTATTTGAGGCTTCAGTTTGGTCACTGCTTTCCAGTTACAGTTATATGAACTTTGTTAGGACTTATTTTCCCGTTCTTTTAGTAGTTTTTTTTGAGTTATTAAATTTTAGCAAGGATTAGAGGAGAGGATCTAATAGCCCCTCATGTTCCAAGAGCTGTTATACTGTGGCACGTTTAGCCCCCCCTTTAAATCCTTCACGAGAATTAATACATGAAACTTAAAAGTTCAGTAAAGTATTTCAAATGCATTAATGCATGTTCATTTCTGCATGTGTAGTTTACCATTGAAGGAAGACAAAATACATTTTAGTGCACTTGCAATATAGGACAATTTGGTCCAAATGGGAGGCACTTTAAATTGATATACACACTATTTAAATTACTCACAAAACCTGATGTTTACAGTAATCACCCACTTGGAAAGGGTTTAAAAGTCAGTAAGTTTATATATACACATCTTAGTGCTCACTCATTGATGCCTACTCTAGCACAAATTCAAGCCCCTCTCAATTAGATCACCTGTCAAAGGCACATCCACATCCACATTCACATGATTCAAATCCATTTTCTATAAGTACTTGTCATAAACAATAAATGGTGTAAGGCTTCCCTTACCAAACATCAAAATAAATATAGTTTATAATTCAGTTATGTCATTTTAGATTTCACAGAAAAATTACAATTTCAAATTCAAATGATTGAATACAAGTTCTATTAATTCAAATTTAAATGTAATGCCTCTCTAGCCCAACCAGATCAACAGTTGAGTTTGAGATTTGATACATTTTGAGAAATTCAATGTCTCGATTAGTAAGGAAGTCAGCAACACCATTTACTTCTCTCTACACGAGTCAGAGAGAAGTCACTCAAGATTGAAAGACATGGCCAAATTGTCTCAATCCACCCTTACAATTTCCAATTGGTGATTTTCTAAGATTTGATTGCATTAATCCATGTCAAGGTATCTCCCTCAACACCTGTTATGTTATTGCCTTTTTCTGTGTGGAGTTTAATGCCTTTCACAATTGCCTCCACCTTTGTTTCATTGTTGGTGCCCTTCAAAAGGCTCTTTGAGAGAGTTCCCACTAAGTATCCATACTCATTCTTGATTATGCATCCAGTGCCAGGAGCCCCAGGTTCTCCTTGGACACATCGTTAAAATTTAGCTTCAACCTTCCATTCAAAGGAGTTTGCCATCTCGCTGATTTCCTTTTCAGCTATGTGCTTTTAGATAATAAGTTTTGGGAAGTGGAGGATAATTGGAGACTTGGTCATCATTCATGATTTCTTCGTTCCATTTTGTGAACACTGCCTTTCTTTTAGATTGTTATTTAGAGTTTAACGTTTCTCTTATGCTAGCCTTTGTAATGGATAGGATTTGTTCAATAGATTTTTTTATCCACTATAGATTCTTCTATTTCATTTTTTCCATATTTGTTAGATGAGAATGGATGGGCTGGCAAATCTTTCATTTTTAATCTTGACCAATTCTATTAAGCATCAGTAATATCATTATGTCTGGCAGCACACCAATCAAATTTATTGCAGAGCCAGTTCCAAAATCATAAAGCGAATGGAAAATTAAAGAGTGTTGGTTGTTTCTTTATTACATAATGGGTTTCTGTTGGGGCCATAAATTTTGATAATATGCAAATGGTCTCCCTCAATATTCGTTTATGTAGGGTTGTCCAGGAAAAAGCATCGGCCTTGGGAAGGATGATGCTTTTCTAGCTAAGTTCATAAGGCCATGTGTCGCCATTTGGAATTTGATAGCACATTTTGACAGTATATTCTCTAGATTTTGCTGGTCAGCAAGTAATATTATCCTCTTTCTTGTGAAGGACTATATTCCTTTTTGATAATTTCTATACTATCTGTTGCTTTGCCAATCACCAATTGGAGTGCAATCAAAGTTAATCCACGGGCTCCTAGGATGTTCTGGAATCTTGACATAATTTACAACCTTGGTTCCTATCATATTTTCCATCCTTTTGCTTTCTACCATATGTTCAACATCAACTAGTGGACAGTAACCATTCCACGAGTCAGACCAAAAATTAGTAGATTTACAATCTCTGACTTGCTAGGGCAAGTGTTTATTGATCCGCATTCCCACATAAGCTTCCATATGTGGAAGCTGTTTGGTGCATTAACAATGGTCAAGATCCTACTTGGGTCACAATCATCCCAATGTTTATTTTAGAATATTCAGAAAGTTAGAGAGTTGGGAGAATAATACATTTTCCTTATCAATTTATCACCAAGTGCTTTGTTTTGAAGTCCAATATATTTGATTCTCATCTTGCCCCATTCTTTGGCTTTCTTGACCTAATCCTAATTAATGAGAGGTAATTGTTCGATTTCATTGCATCCGTCCCATATAAATTTCTTCATTACTCCATTTAAACTTGCTTCCTATTAGGACTTAGGTGCCACCAACCTTGTAAACCCTTGAATTATTGTTCTCCTAATGTCTTTTGTAATTTACCAATAAGATGTTAAACCGTTTGACCAACAGTAGTGAAAGAGACCAATACTTTAACCATTTTTCCTCTAGGAAAAGGGCAAGATAGGTAGGCATCTCCTCTTGGAATCCTCTATTTTGAGGTTTGAACACTTGTTAGTGGTTGTAAGAGCATCTATGACAGTTATGATAGTTGTCATAAGATTCTCTAACAAGACCTCTGACAGTTTATGATGGATTCCTTCCAAAGGTGGACATGCATGAGAGATGCCTTATGACAACTATAAGAGCATATGTAAGTTGCTATTTTGGGTGGATTTGACTCATTTTAAGGATTTAGGCATGAGTTTTTGCAGGTGGTTTTGTAGTCTATTGTTTGGTGATACCACAACGATATTCATCCTCACGAACTCCTATAAATTGGTGCCTTGAGTTGGAGTCATTCATTCAGTCTTCTTCAGTTTCCAAGGTAACAAAGTGCTGCTGGATTCTATAGAGGTCTACAAAGAAGTGTAGTGCTGTTGTATTCTTCATTGGATTAGTAATATACTTGCCTCTCTTTCTGTGGTGGAGTTTTTCTCCAAAAGGGTCTCTCCACGTAAATCTGGTGTTTCATGTGTAACGGTTTTCTTATTCTTGTTTTGATTCTTTAGTCAGTTTGATAAGGGTTAAACTTAATTTGAGACTAAGTTTAAAGTTCATATTGCAAGCTTTCTTCACCTTGTTTTACAACACTTATTCCTTTCATGATCACTTGAAGGCATGACATCATATAAATCACTTGGGCTGCAAGGATTGCTTTGATTGTTGTTATTATCTTAGCCAGGGTTAAACATCTTCCCTTCCTAGACATCACTTTTTTTTGACAGTTTTTTATTGTGTTCTTCCAAAGATTTGTTTGCATTGCTCCACCAAGTAGAGGGATTCTGAAATACCTTGCTTGGATGGTGCTTAGAGAACCCAAAGAAATCTGCTATCTTCTTTTGTAGAGGTTTCTTTGTATCAAAACAAAAGATTGTAGAATTTTCAATATTCAATAGCATACTTGTCACCATAGTGTATTTGTCCAAGGATTCCTTGATGATCTTTTCTTCTACTATGTTGGATTCTTTGTATAGTGTTATCAGTGAGCTGCTGATGCATAATTGTATGAAGGCTACATGCAATGTGCACTCCCCTCCAAATCCCTTTGTTTTTCATACGGTTAACTGGCCTCCCAAAGGCCTTTGCTATTATCACAGAGGAAAGGCCTAGGGTTCCCTTGGTGCAACCTCCCTGATCTCTCAAAAAACCTACGTGGAGAGCCGTGCATTGTAAAGAGGCAACCATAAATTCCCTTAGGCCATTTATTGTTAAATCCAAATTGTTTCAAAGTTAAAATAAGAAAATTTCAGTAGAGTCAATCATATGCTTTACTTATTCAATTTTTACACCATACCTTTTGGTCTCAAACTCACAATTGAATGGATAATTTTGTTTGCAATAATGATACCAGTTATCATGTCCCTTCCAGGTGTAAATCTACTCCGCTAAGGGAGATGATAATTGTAAGAATGGATTTCAGCCTGTGTAGTGTCCATCCCCTATTTGCCACTAGTTTGTTTTGCAATTCGCTTTCACTTTCCATGTCATTAATACTTAGGCATTATGTCAAACAGTTCGCTTACAATCATGCAGGTTTATATTTGTCTCCAAATGATATTGATTTTATTTATCATTTAGAATGGATGTTGCATTATAACATTAGAGAAAGCAAACAAAATTGCAAGCTTGATACCATTAATGCACACCATAAGAAAATAACTAAGTTACCATATTCGCTCCTGGAAGGTGGAATTTGAAATTCGGTTCCCTGCAAAGTCGGATTTGGTTCGAATTCGCTCAAAATTCTGCCACAGTCAGGTAAATTCGCTCAAAATTCTCTTAGAAGGACCCTTTAAGAATTTTGGATGAATTTGGAAGACTTTTGATGTGGACAGAGGAACCCAAAACAAATTTGGGGCGAATTTGACTGAAAATGTCATTTTCATAAAGCCTTTTTGCCAACTTAGGTCTATTCGACCCTCCAACCCTAAAAGTGACCACTGAAAAGACCAAAAGGGTTGTTTTATATGTGATTTGTGCATTTGTTAATGAAAAAAAAGACTTCTTGCCTCCATTTGTGTATGAACTTATTTGCTGCTGCATATATATATATATATATATATATATATATATATAAAACTTGTATGGACGATCCAAAACGAATCCGAACCCAACCCAAAAAAATTTTGGACGAATTTCGAACCTGCATCCATACCAGAATCTGAACCAGCAACTTAGGAAAATAACAGTTGTAAAGTAATTCTTGTCCTAAAATGTAGTCTCAGTTAAAAGGATAATAATCCGAAATACAAACTAACCTTACTAACTGAAACCAAGGACTTATTGATGCCCAGAATCAGATTCTGAAAATGATGAATAATCTCCAGATTTCCATATTCAATCTGTAGATGATTTGCACCCTTTCACAATTATAGTGCAGCTTCAAGAATCCTTAGATACCTCAGATCAGCAACAACAAACAGATAAAAATTTGTGATAGCCAAAATCCATGTTCAGCTGACTAGACATATGCCTAGATTTTGCTACCTATTGGCTCAATAATGATGAAACTGGTGCCCGACAATAGAGATAAGTCTCAAATCCCTTTAAACTAAAGTCTGATATAAATTTTCCCAGGTCTGAATCAGAAAGCTGAATGGTGACAGATGCCACAGTCACATAAAACCCTTTCAAATCATGGGGTTCATCTCCGAACCCTAGCCATCCAAGCTATTATGAAATAATGGCAAATAAACCCCCAAATCTAAGAAATGTCTTCCACTGCAAATAGACTTCAAGCCCTAGCTGAGCCTAGTTGGTTGAAGCTCCAAATGATGTAAAACTTGCAAATATGCTCAATGAACTTTGGGTGGATTCACCTTTCAATGTGGAGTTGGGTTTTCATCCAATCCATTGATTTCCAAGGGTTTTTGTCCTCAGCTATTTGTAAATGAAAGCCAAAGCTCTCAAGCTTCTCAAAGAGAATAAATAAGCCAAGTATATCTAATGACTTTCTCAACTCATTTTATAATCCTCCCATGACGTTTCCGCAAACCCTATTTAAGTTTACCGCTTTTAATAGTCATATTTACTCGGAATTGGGAATAATAATAAAGTGACCCTTGATATAATTTTAATTAACATAAACTCACTTTATGAATTAATTTTTATACTCACCTTATATCTCCCAAAATTGGTGCCTATCTCTATAAAACACTTTATTAAATTATTTAAAACCTTATAACTCCCTAAGTGCCAAAATAAAGTCACTTCATAATTCTCATTTAGGCATCCACATAACATCCCCTTTAAATTTATCAAAATTAAATTATAGTCGAACATTATATTTAACTTTAATAATAACGTTATTTTAATTATAAAGCTTTAGACTATAATTAACCGTCAAACAATAATATCCAGGCGCTGGCTGAGCAAAACTAAAAATATAAATCCATACATTGCCCTTGTTGGCATTCCTCCTTTGACTTTCTAAAAATAGAAAGTATGGCCAACAAACATCGGCTATACATAGAAGTATAAATTGTTTTGGAAAAAAATTGGCAAACCAGAGGAGTGGGATTTTTTGAAAAAATCAGGGAAAAATTGGATTTACAAAAAAACGTAAAAACTTGAAGAAAAACAGTAAAAAATTACTTAAAAATAAAATAAAATTAAAGGGCATTCCCACATCATGGATATACTGAGAGAAAATAAAATATAGAGTTCAACCAGTAAATTGTAGAGAATAGATTTTCATCGTTTATATTCACATTGCTGATTACATTGCACAAAACATACCACAATAGAATAAAAAAAACTAGATGGAGATAGATGTCAAAATGTTAATTACAATATAGTTTATGACTTTGTACAAAGTCAACCTATTAAGTGAGTACAAGGCTCCAAAAACTTAAATGTAGCCAATGACATGCTACGGGGTAGGAGGCCCTCCTGATGCTTCTCCTTGGAAAGTCCTTGATGTAAGTCCTTCAAGAGCACTACTCAAAAAGTTGGCCGTTTCCATAACTTCCAAATCTTCAAGCTGAATAACACAATCATTAACATCATCATCATCACTTTGAGGCGCAACAATCCACTTAGACTCTAGATCCATCTTGTCAAGGTCAATTGGGGAGTCATTCTCAATAGTTCTTATTTTTTTCATTTAGAAATTAGTCTTTGCCTACAAGTGAAAAACACAATGATTACAACTTCAACTGAGTGCAATTTATTAAAACCCCTACGTTGAGCTTTTTTCAGCTTCAAGAGAAGGTTGTGAACAAATACCAAGTCATTCGTCCGTTTTTGTGTTAGATGGTTGTGTTTCTTGGAATGTATGTGTTAAAAAACATTCCAATTATGCTCACAAGTGGATGAACTACATGGCTGAGTCAAAATGCGTATCACCATCCACCTATAATTTTTGCATTCGTGACCAAAACATCCCAGCATTGAGCTGAAAAACACAATATGGGGAGATGATATCATGTAAGAATATTTTCAAATCTTAACAAATTTGTTGATCGCGTTGACAAAATAAATGGACTATCAAAAGTTTATAGAGTCTACCTAGTTGGAAGGTCGTTCTGCCTTCCTCGACAACCCTAGATGAGAGAAAAACCTTTGCTTGCTTATACATTTGCAACTCTGACATAGTGGCTTTCTATTGCTCTTTGCTTTTGTGATCTCAACATCAATCCCTATGAATTGCGTGCAATAGAACAATGATGGATTGAGAAAGTATCCTGCAACATCGAGAGAGTGCACTTGTCCATCCTATCTCCTATCAATTATGTCCCATAACGGTTCATACCTCATCTTGTCGTTTTCCAACCTACCCTTAATCACCTCCTTGGCCCTATCCATGACCTCATACAAATATCCCATTGGAGATTTATCCCCATCCACTAGTTTGAAGAATTTTACTAGAGGCTTTGAAAATTGTACCACTTGTTCAATTGCTTACAAAAAATGGTAGAATACATGTACTTTGCCGTTCTCATGCCATCTGTTTGTTTTGAGAAGCCTAAGTCCATCCAATTAGCTGAAACAAACATGTGTCTCAAGTTCATTTTTTGTTGAAGTAGAGTCTATAGTGCGAGGAAGTGTGTTGTAAACCTTGTCACCCCTGGTCGAACTTGCCCTTGCCACCTGTGAAATGGCGCATCATACTCAAAACCCTCATGTGATTGTAGATAAATTTGCTAACTGTGCAAGCCTTTTGCAATGCCTCCTCAACCCATTCAATTTTTCCAATATTTTGTAGGGTTAGATCAAGACAATGTGCTACACATGGGGTAAAAAACATAGAGGGGTATTTGTTTGTTAGGAGTTTCCTAGTAGCAACAACATTGTTTGCAATAAATTGAACCATATTTTGTGGCCCCACATCCATGATTACTAAGTCATACATCTCGAACAATGCAGTTACAGTTATCATTATATCCGATGCATCCATAGATTTTAGAAATATAGTGCCTCTATCACAAGAGACGAGTAAGTTGATGAGGGATTGATTCCTTCTATCTGTCCATCCATTTGACATAATGGCACACTCATTACTAGTCCACTCTAATTGATGCTTTTGAACAACATGTTCAACATCTTTTACTGCATCATTGAGCATACCAACTCCTTGTGTATTGTAAGATGGGGCTTTAAACCCAGGCTCTGCAGCTACAACACCATCCATCATAGCTTGCCAATATGGAGATCTGCAAGCATGGAATGCCAAGGTAGAGGAGAAAACAAATTAAAATTGTCTTCATTGCTTGTTCATGTACAGTTTCCTCCACTTCATACTCTCTAAAGTGCTCTGTGATCATGGTGTAGTACGAGGTCCAAAGATTTCATGGGTGTTCCCTCCACTTGTGTTTGGGCCACGTGCTATAGTAGGTGCTCCCACTAGTCTTAGATTCTTTGAAACTCTCTCCTCCATCATCTTCCTCATCCAATTGATTCCTCCTAACACTTGTAAAACTGGAACCTATTTCAATCCCGGTTCTCGCCTTTTTTGCCTTGTTCTCAGTTATTCCGTCAAGAGCTTTTTTGACCTGGTATGTGACATCTGCAGGGCATTTAGCCCGTTGTGCGGTGTTATTTCTTGCTTCTTTTCCCAAATGGCATTTGAAGAAGTCAATTCCACTACTTCGTTCAAACACTAATTGCATTTAACCTTTGTTGTACTACAGACAACCGTTGTGCAATGTGACCACGTAAACTCTTTCACACCTGGCATTATTATCAAGAATCAAGTTTGCAAAATCATTTTAAATCAGTTTTACAAGTTTACGAAGTGTTTTGCTCCCAAATATCATGATCAAAGACATGAAGCAAATTAATGCTGAATTGAAAATTTGAAAATTGCACCTCATTCGCACAATCCTATAAATACAAATTATACATGTTAATACAAAATGCAAACTATAATCTATAAATATAGAAATAGACAAAAAATTAATTTACACCTACAGAAACAAACAAAAAATTATAATTTACACCTCATTCATTTGAAATGAAAATTGATAATTTACATTGAGGACCATGGAAATTTGGGTAAATTGCAAGTTGAGAAATATAATACAAAATATAATTTATATGTAATAATTTATATAAAATATAATTTAAACAAATACAAAATAATTTATATGTATCTTATATTATAATTGTATTCTGTATTATATTCTATATTTTGTATAAATTATATTACATTCTATATTCTGTATTTGTATAAATTATATTCTGTATAAATCTATCCCATAATAATTATATTTTCTACAGAATATATATAGAATAATAATATAATTTACAAATAAAATTTTGCATCTAAAGTATATGCTATAGTAAATTGATGTTGTATTAAACAGAGTAGATGAAAGCTCCTTATATAGATTTTCAAAGACGATGTTTCTAAAAGAAACAACTGTGAACTAAAGATGAAAATATAAACTACCTAATAAACTAAAGATTAACTAAGATGACCATTAAATAAACATTATAATATTCTAATACCCTCCCTTAATAGTCATTGTCTAATTGTTGTCTTTTGGTCACAAATTCTTCAGAACATTCTGCTGCTGCTGAGACCCTCCCAGGATCTGCAAAATATTAATGACCAAGAAGCCAAAATCCATCCAGGAAAAAAATAAAGAAGGCTGCCCCCTTCTTCATAATGCTCTGCAACAAGAGACAAGAGCCTGCCATTGACTCTGTCACTGAAATGAGCTTTCCACTAACCCTCTCAGAATTTGCAAAACATTTGACCAAAAATCATCACAAAACGTCCAACCTAATGTTGGATAACAAAACTGTCCTTCCCTAGAAACAGAGATACACATTGAGAACATGTGATATCCCTTAAATTTTAAAATCAAGCACATAACATGTAAATAATGAGGCAAGGAAATAAAACATACCTTGTCATGTACATTTAGCCCTGCATAGTATATTAGTTCATCCTTGCATTTGCATTCTTAGAAACAGTTCCACAATGCACTCATTCATGATGCATCACCACATACATTTGCATCTATACATACATACATACCCATGCATCTACATACCTACATGCATGCATGCTCATATACCTACACATATCCACATATATACACATACATATACATGGATATATGCACGCATACTCACTAATACACATGTACACATGCATATACATACATACATACATACATGGGCATACGCATACATGCATACAAGCACATATACATGGCCACATCCTGCATCAGCACATCATGTTGAGATCCTTGATATATATATATATATATATATATATATATATATATATATATGATGGCATTCATGTCGGTATCATTGATATATGAATATATACATACATGCTACAATGATCTATCATCTGATCATTCTAACATGTATGGATATATCCATACAGCAACATGCTTCAGTATCATATTCAGAGATGGTATTATTGGTCCATAATCGGGTGTCACTGCCGATTTATGGATAAATGAGTAATTCGTGATTATAATGATTACTCATAATAATTGGCATGATTATTATGAGTAATTAAAAATGTCTACATCAATGGATACTTATCAGCATTTGATCATCCTATTATTCCATACGATTAATCTTAATCGTATTGCATTATTCATTCACTATAACTGATCCACTTATTGATGTTAATTAATCAAGGCAGCAAACATAACAAATGAATGCAAGGGTTCACCGTGCCCATTCAAATATTATATATATTCAATGTCGATTGGCTATGAAGAACGTTGATTGAAGAATAAATATTATACTTGTTCCCGTGTGGACTTATCGCTCTCATTGAGCATTATCAGTTGCTGACGCAACCTTGTCATATCCAAGTGCAAGCGTCATAACAGTCATATCAGAGATGACACCATACAGATCATATTCATATCTCCATATCAGAGATGGCTCAAGTAAATAAGCAAATTGCATACGCACTACAGAGATTATCAGAGATGACATACTGCCAGTGATTGTTTATCAGAGACGGCTAGCAGGGAATGTGCGTGAGTCATATTGGCATATCAGAGACAGCCATAGAATCACATTGAGATTCAAACTCTTATTGTAGACATAGCCTTGTAAGCTTGTATTCCACTGTGGCATTGTAATTGCAATTGTAAATATATATATATATATATATATTGTCCATCTCCATTTTGCATTATCCATTGATGCACCATAATACTTTGCATTTCCTACATACAATAATACATTGTCATTGCATTATACATTACATATTGCTGCATATTGTATCACAATTCATTAGTTCCTTAAAATCATTTTTGCATTCAAAATTACCAGTCATATAGAATAGCATTTGGAATTACCAGTCAAGCATCATTTCATATTACATCTGCACACATTTGTAGAAGAACCTAGTAATTCCAGTAGTGTCCTAATTAATATAAAAAGGGGACATTACAATTGGTATCAGAGCCACGATTCCTGCCTATAGTGAATGAGAAAACCCCTCTTAACATATAGCATAAGTAAGGAGCAAAAAGAAATAGAATTTAGTGAGGAAAGCAAAGTAGACCTAGTAATTCGTGAACAAAGGGAGTTGCAAAGTAAGTTTACAAAAGTAATGGATGCTCTCAAATAAATCACCCTTAATCAAGGCCATGAGAATCGCAGGAATTACAAAGAACAATCACATAATCAGACCCCCCAAAGACAAAGCTTTAGACCAAGATTACCAAATTTTTCACCACCGGCGGAACCAGCAAGAAACGAATTATCTTTTGCCCAGATTCAAGATCAGATCAAACAAGATTGGGAAGTGGGTGATATGCATAACGAGATGTCTTTTAAAGAATATCTCGAGCTAAGGATGAAGTATATGCCCCAAAGAGGTAACAAAGAAGGATTTTTAGAATTAAAGAAAAAGGTTGGGAAACTAAGTATACCCTACTTTGATGGATCTGCAAAGCTATCAGCAAGAGCTTGGGTGCAAAAGTTAGATACTTACCTACAACTAAACCCAATGGAGGAGGAGGAATCCATAAGATATGGGGCATTACATTTAGACAGGATAGCACACGGATAGTGAAACCATGGAATGATCACCTTAGGACATTCCAGAATTACCTCCTACCAAGACTTCACCGAGAGGCTCATTGAAAGATTCGACAATAAAGATCCCTAATTACACTTCAAGGAGCTTACCCAAGTCAGGCACCAGGCCAACATAGAGGACTACATCACCGAGTTTCAAAGGGTATCGGTCTTAGTAATTGATATCTTTGAAAGAAGATGAATTGTTCTTTTTATGGATGGGCTACAAGACCCCTTAAGAGGATGGGTCAAGGCATTAAACCCTCTCTCTCTACCCAAAGCCATCAAGAAAGTGAGAGACATGGACTTTGGGTCTACTAAAAGCAAACCTTATCAAAAGGAAACCCAAATCCCTAAAGAATGTCTAAATCCCCCCAACAAAGAGGTTAGCTCCTGTCCCAAGCTAGACTTCGAAACTCATCAAGAACTTAGAAGGCAAAAGTTGTAATTTAGTTGCCAAGAACCTTGGCTTCTAGGACACCGATGCAAGGGAAAAGGGCAGATTCATTACATGGAAGTGAGACCCAGCGATGACGAAGGAGATGTAGTCAGTGACACTGATTCAGAAGATAAGCCACCCTAGGAACCTACTAAAGAATGTACACTAGCCAACTTAGAAGGATCTCAAATACCTTTCAAATTGAAGGGCAATTAGAAGGGGAAAACATAAAAGCACGCTTAGACAATGGCTCTTCACACAACTTTATCAACTGTTAGGTTATCTAAAAAAAGTGGGAAGTATGGATAAGCATCGCTGGCCCAAATTGGTGGTTGAAGAGGAGTTAGCATGTAGGAAAAGAACGTGGAAGAAACAAAACAACAAATGGTTGAACAAATGGAACATTACCCTCCAGGAGTGCCCAAACACCAATTTGGAAATAAAGAAATGGGTGTTAGAAAAATTCAGAACTGCCATGTGCATGAACCTGATTGGAAGAAAAAATGCCTACTATGTTAAGGAATTTAATCACACATGGGATCATGGGGATAAAGCATATTTAGGGTCCGCAATTAAAGGAAAGGCCAAGATTCTAATTGCTCAGTTAAGGACTAGCTCCCACCATCTACGATGTGAAACTGGTAGATGGATGGTCCCTAAAGAGAGGTGGGAAGAGAGAATTTGTGCTTTCTTCAGCAAGGGAGTGGTGGAAACAGAATGGCATTTTATTAAGGAATGTGGGGCGTATGAGGATATTTGCAGCGAGTACAGGGAGTGCCTGCAGGTGAGCAGCATGAAGGAACTTTTCGAAGAGGCAAGATTACACAAGACAACTACCTTCCTAATACGGATCCACAACAAAAGGTACAGTTTGGAGAAATCGCAACAGGATGCCTAACTTGTTTTTGGTCCCTTAGACCGGTGGTCTCGTGGACGTCATTAAAACCTTTCATTTCATTTCATTTCAACAAATCTTGGACCATGAAGTATAACATACCTATATTCTCATGCAACTTCATCAAGGTCAAGCTGGCTAATGGAGGAATTGTGTTTTGCAACGCTATAACACTTCCCCTCAAACTACATCTTGGGGAATACACTTACACTGCTCAATTCCACATCTTGGAATTAGGAAATACAAATATCATACTAGGACTCCCCTGGATGAAGCATATTAGACCATTTAAACAGGATATGAACCGTCAAATTATTACTTTCAAGGAGGGAAGGAAGAAATGCACACTTTATGGGCTCCAAGGAACCATACCCCCTATAAACAAACAGACTCAACTACAGAAGATCAAGGCTAGACCAAGGGTAGAAGTAATCTTCAAAGGTGATGGAACATCCAGAATTTGCATCAACTACAGGAAGAAATCTACAAGGGCAGAAACATCAAATGCTTGTGGGCAAGCATTTTTGAAGGAGGGGAGACTGTGATATCCCTTAAATTTTAAAATCAAGAACATAGCATGTAAATAGTGAGGCAAGGAAATACAACATACCTTGTCATGTACATTTAGGCTTGCATAATAGATTCATTCATCCTTGCATCTGCATTCTTAGAAACATTTCCATAGTGCACTCATTCATGATGCATCACTACATACATGTGCATCTATACATACATACCCATGCATCTACATACCTACATGCATACATACTCATATACCTACATATATCTACATATATACACATACATATACATGGATTTTTTGCACGCATACTCACTAATACACATGTACACATGCATATACATACATACATACATACATGGGCATACACATACATGTATACAAGCACATATACATGGTCACATCCTGCATCAACACATCATGTTGAGATCCTTGATATATATATATATATATATATATGATGGCATTCATGTCGGCATCATTGATATATGAATATATTCATACATGCTGCAATGATCTATCATCTGATCATTGTAACATGTATGGATATATCCATACAGTAACATGCTTCAGTATCATATCCAGAGATGGTATTATTGGTCCATAATCGGGTGTCATTGCCGATTTATGGATAAATGAGTTATTCGTGATTATAATGATTACTCATAATAATTGGCATGGTTACTATGAGTAATTAAAAATGTCTACATCAATGGATACTTATCGGCATTTGATCATCTTATCATTCCATATGATTAATCTTAATCGTATTGCATTATTAGTTCACAATAACTGATCCACTTATTGATGTTAATTAATCAAGGCAGCAAACTTAACAAATGAATGCAATGGTTCACTGTGCCCATTCAAATATTATATATATTCAATGCCAATTGGCTATGAAGGACATCGATTGAAGATAAATATTATACTTGTTCCTGTGTGGACTTATAACTCTCATTGAGTATTATTGGTTGCTGACGCAACCTTGTCATATCCAAGTGCAAGCATCATAACAGTCATATTAGAGACAACACCATATAGAGCATATTCATATCTCCATATCAGAGACGACTCAAGGAAATAAGCAGATTGCATACGGACTACAGAGATTATTAGAGTGTAATAGCCCTGCCCTGGCTCAGTCTTCCCTGTTACTGGTTGTTTTTTGAAAAGTGTTTGAAGTTTTGATTGTTTTGCAATTTTTTTGCATTTTTACAATATATGCTTTTTTTGTTTTATTGACAATTTGAAAGTAATGGAAGACAATGATAGGAAAGAACAATTAAACTATGCACTCCCAGATTTCCGATTTATTATGCAATTATTTACATAAATACCATTACTTGCAACTATAGAGATTATTTAATGTAATATCCTATCCCTGTTCGTGTCTGATATTTTTAGTTAGAGAGTTACTAATCCTTATAAGTTTCCCTTTTTATATCAACTGCTGGAAAGATCTCTGAGTTTGTTGTTTTAATATGCATTAAACATTGGGTGTCGTTTGATAGAACAAAAGGAAAAATATACAGAGATTCGACTGATACATAATTTAACCAATAGGTATTCAGTTCAAATAAACACACCACAATAATTTTCATCCGTTTATTGCTTAATATCAAAGGCAGGGAATAACCGACTTGCAATGATAATTTGAGATAAATACATACAGTTTGCCCAGCTTTATAGAGTTCGGTGGCCAACCAAGTGTGGGTGGTATATCTTGCGAGGTCCATGAGCTACGTCCATTACTCTGCCCGCCCGTGGTGCATGCAACCATAGCCGACTGCCTGCCGTGACATTTTTAGCACCCCTGTTATGTATTGAGCAACTGCGATACCTGACTCGCTTCCACTCCAATCTCCCAGCCGCGTGACACTATGGCTTCCATCATTGCTACCACACACCTCCCATTGTAACTCTTGTGCTCCCAATACAACTTCTGCTGTTCTCTATGATGCCTGCCGCTTCTTCACCAAACGAAATACATGAATCCCGTCACCTCTAGCGACTTCCTACACTCCAGTCGCTTCAATCACCGAACACGATGTATTTAAATGTCACCTCCCGTGCCAGTGGTTCAATGGGAAGACGTTCTCCACTCTACTTGAGCCCCAACAACAGTTAGTCGTATTTCAACAAATGTTATCTCCACTCGGTGTGCCGTAAGTTAACTACCTTCTTTCACTGCTGGCTCAATGATATATTAATCCATTAATTCCCTTAGTGCGTGAGCAGGCTGTGTGCCTGCCAGCTCTGAGAATATGCAACTCCGAGGTTCCTCGATATGCAAAGCCACGGTTTGAACTGAAAAACTCAAACTCTAGAATGATACCTGTCTCCTTGCTTGCTAAGTCTGATTCTAAAAACACTGATGCAATAGCTCTTCTTCTTGTACTTACGCATTAAACTCCATTGTGAAATTTGCATGACTCAACCATGATCGAGATGCATGGGCTACGTCCAACTTCTTAGGGTTTCCTCAAGGGGTTCCGTCCTCAAGAAAATAAACCAGTCACAAAGTAACCAAAGATTTGTTTTTATTGTTTATAATATTCGTGGTGCTTTTCCCAAGGAGAGCTTTATGCTTTTATAACCTCGATATGAGGGAAAGCACAAAATACTAAGCAATGTGGGACAAAGTGCATTCACTTAAGTCACGTAAGTTACTTTTTTAATATAAAATGACTTTAAGTCATAAAGTAACTTTATAAACTCACTTTATAAAATAAAGTGACTTAACTATAGAAAAGGCTCCCAGACACTTAAAAATCACCCAAATAAAACCTGTGATTGGCTGACATTCTCTAGAAGTAGCCGTTAGTCTATCCGGATGGGGAGATAGACTAATCAGGCGCCATAATGGCCTAACGCGAAGAAGGGGACATTACAGTCCTCCCTTCCCGGGATTGCTTGCCCTCAAGCAATCTCAACACAGGGTGCTGCAGAATAGACTCACCCTTGTTTGCCCGCTGGGGTAAACTTAATATTGCATAGACATAGTACAGGAAATATAATAAACACAGAATATAACAGAGAATAATAGATGCTTTCATTAATCATTCCAACGTATGAGTACATTCACTTCATAATAATATCATCTATCCTTCACCCGTAGGTGGTACATATTTATCTACCCGAAGGGGTGTGACCAAGCGTCATCACCCAACCCAACTGCCCTTCGGTAATAACTAATTACCGTCGAAACAAGATATCTAATACATATCATAAAGTAGTCTTTCTGGCTAACATCATCCCCCCCAAAAAGAAAGTCATCTCCGGCGACTCACAACAAAAGGGAGATGAAATACACTAACATAGAATAAGAAAATCACTGAGAAGAAGGGTGGAGGGGCGTCCCTGAAAAAGATGAAGTGCCGCCCTCACCATCAATGCTACTTCGAGTATTTCCTTTTCCGTCACATCACATTCCTCCTATGCTTGCACCAAACTTGTTTCCAAAATGTACTTTTCAATTGTAGCCTCCGCTAACTCTTGTTCAAACAATACTGTCTCCCGAGTCAATCTAACCTCGATAGCCATCTGTGCCTCCTCCGCTTCCAACTCCTGCGTACGCTGAGCCAAGTGTCGCTCTACTGCCTCCAACCGGGTGGTCAGCTCCTCCTGAGCTCTCTGTGCATCCACCAAGACAGTCTCATGTCCCACAAAAATCTACTCTGAGTGCCTCAAGTGTAGTACCCCTCTCGGAAGCCTTGCTCCAGTGCTCTCTCCACCTCTGGCATGCAGACACTCCATGCCTGTAGCAGCTCTGGGTCTCATCAACTGGTCACACTTCCCAAAGGCTAATAACTAAATACTTTCCACGTGCCGTTCCGATGCCCCAACTCACAATTGTGGTGTACCTCAAAAAGAAAATGGGGGTCTAGGGGGCAACGCCCCCAGCGGGGTCGAGGGGCAGCGCCCCTGCGGGGTCTTGGGGCACACCAAATTAGCACCTTCAAACCCACACAGAACTCCATGGGGCACTCCATTTTTGTGATTTTCTTTCGATCCCATACTCTTTCTGGTAATCCTCCCTTTGTACATAGTTTCTCGAGGAGCTTTCTAGCCTTTGGTCTCAGTGTTACTTCTATGGTATACTTCATTTACACATTTTTTGGCTATCTTCTTATCATTCACAGTTGAGCATGGTTCTTGGCTTTTGGTGGTTGTAGCATTGCTCCCACATTCTCTATATGATCTCTATTGTAAATATCAATTTAGTTACCTCTCTTATTAATATATATTTCACACTCCTAGCGTTTTGCCTTAAAAAAAATTAATATTATGAAATTATGAATTATAATTAGTTTGTACATTTTTTTCTTGTACAGTTAATTCTTATTATGCAAGTAATTGGTAAAATTTGTTGTCTTAACAAATGATTGAGAGATCATTATAAAGAATTTTACAAATGTACAAAATAGAAAGTTTCTAATAAGAAACTAAAGAAACAATCTTATCTACAATATTTTACATAGATGACCATTAAAGTAATTAAATAATAATATTCTAATACCCTCCCTTAATGGTCAATCTATGAACAACACCGCGCTGCCCCCTGAAGATAACAAACTTATCTGGACCAAGAGGCTTGGTGAGAATGTCTGCAATCTGATCTGCTGTTGGAACATACTGCAACTCAACTGTCTCGTCTTCAACCAACTGTTGAATGTAATGACAATGAACGCCCACATGTTTGGTTCTTTCATGGAAGACCAAATTCTTGGCAAGTTTGAGAAATCCTTGATTATCAAAGAGCAAGGGAGTCAGTCCTACTTGAGACATCTGCATATCCGCAAGCATCTGACGAAGTCAAATTGCCTCACAAGCTACCTTAATAGCTCCTCGATATTCTTCTTTTGTGGAGCAGAGTGAGACTGCATGCTACTTTTACTAATCCAGGTGACTGCACTAGATCCCAAATTGAAGACATATCCAGAGGTTGACGTCTTATCATCAACTGGACTTGCCCAATTTGAATCTGTGAACCTACTAAGTTTGGAATCACGACTCCTAGTATAAAGAAGTCTATAATCAGAGGTACCCTTCACATGACGCAGCACACACTTCGCTACTACCCAATGATCAACCTTTGGGGCTGTCATGAAGCGTGAAATGTAACTCACTACAAAACTGAGATCAGGTCTAGTGGCAATGAGATAGATGAGACTGCCCACTAGTTGCTTGTAAGTGGTTTCATCAACAAAAGGAGAATCAGACTTGGTTGACAACTCCAGTCCCTTCTCCATAGGCGTGGAAGCAAGTTTACAATCTTGCATTCGAAACCTGTTAAGTAAGTTCCTGGCATACTTAGAATGAGAAAGAAAGATGCTACCATTAGTCTGCCAAACCTCAACACCTAAACAATAATGGAGAAGCCCCAAATCTGTCATATCAAAATCCTTGCACATGTCTTGTTTGGTTTCTGCAATCAAATGTCGTGAACTGCCAGTAATGATCAAGTCATCCACATAGACAACAAGAAAGAGAACATCACCAAAGCGTTTGATATATAGATTATTGTCAGAAGGGCAATGCTAAAAACCATGAGCAACCAAGTATTGATCAATCTTGATGTACCACGCTTGAGGGCCCTGTTTAAGTCCATAGAGTGTTCTCTTGAGTCTACATACTTGGTGTTCTTTGCCGACAACCTTCAAACCAAGTAGCTGCATCATGTAGACTTCTTCCTGCAACCTAGTATTGAGGAAGGCACTCTTAACATCCATCTGATGGACTTTCCATCCAAATTGAGTTGCAATGACGAGAAGAAGACAAATTGTACTCATCTCGGTAGTAGGAGCAAAAGTCTCCTCATAGTCAATGCCCTCTCGCTGTGTGAACCCTCGAGCAACTAATGTGGCCTTGTATTTATCTAAGGTACCATTTGCATGATACTTGACCTTATACACCCATTTGTAGCTAATGGGCTTCTTCCCTGGAGGAAGATCAGAGAAAGACTTTGGTATTCTGCATTCATTTCTTGTTCCCACTTTGGAATCCTTGTTGCCTCTTTAAATGTCCGAGGCTCATAAATACTATGAAGGTTGGCCATGAGAGAAAAGTTAACTGTATTTTGCTGCTTGCCCTTGTTTCTAGAAGATCTACCCTCAATGAGCTCATTAGGACGAAGATCACTAATGGTCTTAGCCCACCATTTAGGCCGGAGAGTAAATGTGCCAACATCAGATGCTGGAGGTGGAAGAGGATTTGCAAGCGGTGGAAGATCAACATCATCAAATATAGAATCTGCATCATCCCTCCCATCAGGTGAACCCAATGGAAGATGGACACCAAAATCAGAAGCTTTGAAAGGTTGATCCTCTGAATTCTGCTCAGACAAGGAAAGCTAAAATGGTCCTCGTTCTTCATCAAAGACAACATTGTGACTAAAGATAAGACGATCAGTGTCTACATCAATCAGCCAGTAAGCCTTATGGTTGTCACTGTAACTTGTAAACATAAGCTTCAGACTCTTGGAGTCCAACTTGGAGTGTTGGGCATTTGGAATCCATACATATGCTAAAGAGCGAAAAACTTTCAGATGGCTGATCCTAGGTTTGTGACTAGTCTAGGCTTCCTCAGGAGTCTTCCCCTTAACTTCATGTGTGGGAGACCGATTAAGGAGATACATTGCAGTAAATATTGCTTTTGCCCAATATTTCTTAGGAACATTTCTGTGCTCCATCATAGACTTAGCCATATCTGTAACGGTGCAGGTGCGACGTTCTACAACGACGTTTTGTTGATGGGTGTATGGTGTGATTAACTTATGTTTTATGCCATGGGTATCACAGAAAGTGGAGAAAGCAGTAGAACAAATGTAATGTCCCCTTTCTAGAGCAGAATTTAATGATAATAAGAATTGAATATAAGATTAAATAATTAAATAATAAAAAATAAATATAATTATAATTAAATCATAATAATAAATTATAAAATATAATTAATTAAATTATTATTATAATAACGGAATAACATATTATTAATAATATTAGATATAATATTATTAATAAATAAATATAATAATATATTATTAATAAATAAATATAATAATATATTATTAACAATATATGAATAAAAATAAAGTATAATACGAATTAATTAATAAGTATACTAATAATATAATATTAACATAGATTCTTATGATGTTAACATAAAATCAAACAAATCATATTAATGAATATAAAGGCAGTGTTACAGGCATTGCAAATAATGACACTTAAAGTGGTCGTATACGAGTCATAGAAGATTGTTTACGGCTGGAATTAATCACCCATGAGAAATGGTTTATTGATCTTAACCTCAGTAGGACTGAGAATATCGACCTACTTCATATGCTCCCGATCAAATATCTAAGTTCGTATAATGTTTCTAGCACAATGGGAAATACCCTGAATAGCTAAGATACCGAATAGTTGGACAAAATGATCGCAATAAAACTTCCTTGAGTTATATTGCAGTCTTACATATTACGGCAAACTTACAGTTGCTTATTGACTCTTGTGGAGTAGATATCTCTTTCGTCTTCAATATAGGGACATTACAGCGGTTAAGACACTTAGCACATAATGATGGAAATGTGCAATTAAAGCATTAATCTTCGTTTATGAAAAGAGGTGATTAAGGGAAACATCTTTTCACATCCAAAGTATGTAACCTTTTGGGCTTGCAAGATACAAAATGGAGATTAATCTCGTTCTCTCAAGGATCATTCTAACGTCTTTTATTCTTATTTCATCCTCTGTGGATTTGCTCTTACTAAGCAAACAGCCCCCTTGGCTTTTGGACACACATTTACCAGCAATACATATCAGACAGCGCCTGTTGGATTTTCTATAATTCACAAGATAAATCAGGCAAGCATCCATTTCTGAAGATCATATAGAATCGCTACATAATCATATATATTAGAAAAGCATTCTTATATAGATCGAAAGTCTTATCTGACCTATACAAAGTTTATGGCATATTGATATAGCCAAATCAGACATAACAATTACCATATCACTATAAGCAATATTGAGGAGATCATTGCATACATTCAAGAGTCTTAATCAGAATCAACAAATCTACATCATCGCTATAAGAGATTGAGAAGAGACATGTAGCACATTAACATCGATATATTAGAAAAGGCTATAAGCGATTGAGCGATAACTTGCAGCATTATCTACATTGTCAAATCAGTTATAGTGCAGTCAACTCCACCACTACAGATCAGAAATTATCCTTGCGCAATTATCATTGACCATATCAGAGACATTAGAGATATCCGATCAAGCTTAGGTCAACAATAACATAGCTTCTATCCATATAGCCCTTGAGTATAGTGTGGCTTTTTGGACAAAAACAAATTCTTCCTCTATCTTTGACATCACACATATAGCTATAGATAGAGAGAGCTGGAGGTCAGCCTATTAAGATAAGAACATAGATATTATTGTTCAAGAACTGAAGTACATATAAGAGCTGTAGGTCAGCCTATAAAGACAAGAACAAAGATATTATATAAAGTATATATATTTATTCATATTTATACACATATATACCTGTTGTGAGGTTTTCACACCATCGCCCCAAAGAATTTGGGGACCCCCCTTTTTTTGAGCAGGCCTTGGAAATTTTTCTAGATTCGAGTTTTTAGATGCCTTAGCGGGTTTTGGTAGATCCAGAGGTTTTGAAATGAAAATTTTACACCTTGGATGTTTTTGTAGTGCCTGGGAGGGTAGCTTGTTTTCACCTTGCATGGAAACTTGGCTTTCTTAAACGGTTGATTTTGTCCCTAGGTCAAACTAAATTCAATGAGAACATTTTTTTTTGATCATTAGAATAATATCTGGTAGAACAAATTGGCAAATTTTGGACTTGGATGAATTTTGAAAATTGGCGTAATTGAATAACTTGAACATTTTCAAAATATAATTGTAGATTTGGATATTTTGGGAAAGTCTTGTAAATTTTTGGTGGTGAAAATTTAGTATAAAGGGAGGGCTTGTCTCCTCATTTTCTCATTCATTTCTCACTTGTCTCTTGGCAGCCAAGGAGGAGCTCTTGGAGCAGCAAAAGAGCGAAATTTTGCTAGGAGGAGTGCATTTAGCAAGGGGTGATTTTCTTCTTTGTGGAGGAGTGTTTTGTTGGTGTAGAGGAGGATCTTCAAGTTTGTGGGAGATTGTTGGTCTAAAGGGCAGAATTTTTCATTGTTCTTGCTTGGTTCATTTCCCTATTTCTTCTTGCATCATCCATTCATCACTTCATCATTTCATCTAGGGCTTGAAGTTGAGAGATATAAGTGTAGTTTTCATTCATAGGATTTGGAGAAAGGAGATATAAGTGTAGTCCCACCCCTAGGAACGAAGTTGGGAGATATAAGTGTAGTCCATCTCATAAGTATTCGAAGAGGCAGAAATATTTGGTAGTTCCATCCCTAGGTTTGGAGAGGGAGAGATAAGTGTAGTGTGATAGGAATTGAAAAGGCAGAAATAAGTGGTTGTCATGTCCCCTTTCTAGTGACATGATATTTTCAGCGGATTTGCCTATCATGGACTCTCGTAGGTAGATGGTTTTGGTGAGAGTCATTTTGATGATTATTTGGAGATTAGTTGGTCGTATTTGCTCTTGGAGAGATGTTGTTGAGCCTACTTTTACTATTATGTGTTATTCGGGGCCTACATGTTATAATTATAAGTTGAGTTGCACTTTTTATTTTATAAAGTTATTTTATTATAAAAGTGCATTATAATGGGATTTTATAATGGATGCTTCTAGAAGTTCTTAGTAACTTCTTAGAAAAGTAAATAAATAGAGAGCTTGGCCTCTTATTTGGACATCCTTGATTTGATGATCTTACTACATTTTTCTCTATGAGCATTTGTGGCACCATCTTGGTCTGCAGATTTTCAATTGATCATTAGGAACGGAGTCTCCTAAGGGTTTGCATAACTGAGGAGGTGAAATATCCTTTGAAGGGTTGCATATTGGAAGTGGTATTCAACCATTTCATGTTGAGCTTTATTTGTGTATTCAGACTTGGACTGAGATCTTGATATTGTGGAGTTAATTTGTGAAGGAGATCACATTATTTTCCTTTGGAGGGTTTCACAATTAGCTGGGTAATATTTTATTGCAAATCTGATATCATACTGGTCAATTTCGAAAGGCATCTTGGAGTCATATTTTGATATCATAGGGTCCTCAAGCCTGGTCGAAAATTTATGCTATTGATTTCATTGCATTCCTTGGACATTGGCGATTCAGTCCATGTTAATTTCGGCACCCTTTGGTGAAGACAAAAATTAATACCAAAATTGCACAGGGCCGTACAGGTACGACAGTACTTGCAGGCCGTACAGCTGCTGGACAGAGGACAGTTTCGGGGTTGCATATTTGTCATTTCATCACCAGCATTCAGTCAACATCATTTGCATAATTCCAGGTTCTTCCACTCTCAATTGTAATTGCTTGATGATGTTCATATATCATAATTTGGGCATGAGGGTTTATATTTTTAGTCACTGAATTTGTACCCAGCTGTATAAGTGATTCAAGGGAAGGGTTCTATTTACATTTGCATATCTATAATAGAGGTTCATTATGTGCCAAGTCTTTGTATTCAGTCCAAAATAAGAAAGGATATTATTTGCAACTAGTTGCATTGTGAGTGCCAAGTTATCTTGTTAAAATCTAAAAGTTGCAATCTATTGTAAAAGAATCTATATTTTCTTTTGAATGAATATATTGGCACTGATTTACATTATTGAGTTGAGTGGATTTGTTGCTCAACAATTTCCATATTCAGTCTTTACTTTTTAGCAGTATAGTTTGATTGCTTGCCAAGTGTTTGACGAAATTTGATAGTACATTATCAGTGGTTTTAGTGATCCTATTAGTAAGGGTCATTACAGTGGTAGTTCCATCCCTAGGATTGGAGGGGCAGAGATAAGTGTAGTCCCATCTCATTGTAGAAAGAAGAGGCAGAAATAAGGGTTAGGATGGCGGATGCTAGTGCCAGCAAGAGCCAAAGGGCAATGCATACCAAGTAAGACAAGGAAGACATGATGCCCAAGACCACCTTCTTCTCAAAATTGAAGCGAGTGACACCAGCATCGACACAATGAACATGATGCAGTTGAGAGACAAGTTGATGGAGAGGTCCTCCGCCTTGGCCAAGAAGGATAAGGAGATAGATTGCCACCACATTTTCATAGCTCCATCCTCCATCTCCATCTTTCACTTACATCTGCTTCACCCCCACCCTCCATTCCATGTTTTCATTGCAGGTACAAGCGAGGAAGCAGGTTTCATTGCAGGTTGGAAGAGATTTGAAGATATTTGAGGCTAGGCAAGGCTTGGCTATTTATGCAAGCTAGCTTGGTTAGATTTGAGAAGGTTCTAGCACCCAAGAGGGTCATGCATTTTGTTGTAATAGGCTAAGTAGGCAAGTCCTAAAGGTTAAGAGGTAGGTGTTGGAACATTACACCAATGCAATAGGAACTTGGACTTGGACTTTTTTATGTGGTTGGCCCTCCATGTTTAGGAGTCTGCCCTCGGTGGTGAGCTCCGTGGAGTGGAGTTATGTGTTTTCTTTCCTTGGCTAGTTGTTTTCTTTCATTGCAAATCAAACAAAGACAACTAGTAATTAGATTCAATCACATTAAGAGGAAAGATAAGAATGGACTACAAATTGATACAAACAAAGCAATCGTAACTTGGATGATAGATTGATCAACACACTAACTAAGTTGCAATTATCTATTAGAAATGGACTTAATGAACAATTCACATAATTTCGGATGCAAGATGAACTCCACATAGCTTAATTAGGCGGTGAAGGAACCAACTCACTAACTAGCTAGGAGGCAATTGATGAACTTAATGATTATTTCAAATCAAGTAATGGGTGGATTGTGGGCCTTGCAGGAGGTATGGCCAAGGCGGGTGCCCCCAGAACCCAAGAGTATTGAAGCAGAGGGGGGGTGCATGCAATCCAAATTCGAATAGGAAGGTTAGAGAGGTTAAGGAAGGCAAGGATAATGAAGGAAGAAAGCGAGACGAAAGGTTGAAAGAGGTCAAGTTCGATTTCAGGGTGGTGGCCAAGAGCAAGGATCTCAAATTGCAAGGAGGTTCACATCCAGGCAAGCCACCAAGGCTAAGGAAAGATTACCCCAAGTGCATGGAGACCTCACCCTTTCAAGGTCAGGACATCAGGTACAAGCAAGTTCAAGTGGTGATGAGAAAGTTTCTAAGGACAAGCTCAAACATCCAAGGCTTCACCTCATCTCAAGGATTAAGTAAATTTATAAGATAAGGTTGATGAGGTGGCAATTTCATGTGCATGCAAATCATGCCAAGTGTCCTATGTTCTCATTGGTTGACAAATTATTGTAATTTTCTCATTGGCCCACAAAGGTCGGTGCCCTCATGTAATTGGTTGAAAGATGGTAACCCTAATTAGGGTTTGTAAGGTTTAATCTTGGCCCTTGATTTTGCCCCTTAATCTTGGCCACTCATTGTAATTTTGAGCCTCTATATGAGGCCATTTTGCTCTCATTTGTAAAAGAGTTATGTTGGAGAATTGTTGCCAAAATACTATCAAATTTGTTCTCTATTCATTGTTGTGGCTTGCATGGTGGATATACATGATCAGTTTGGTGTATTGCATGGTTCTTCTCATCTCTCAAATTAAAGTAGGATTTCATTTCATGTTGTTAGAATAGAAGTAGATGGCTAGTTGTATGGTGATGTTAGTGAATGTTTGATAGGGATCTATATACTAGGTCACTAGCATCCTAGCGGCTTGTTAGGAAGCCTTGTGTGGTAATCTAGTCCAGTTGCTCCCAAGTTCTTCTTGCATTTCATCTTTCCGCTTGTACTTCAAGTTGGGTTGGAAGATAGGTGTTAGTGTGAAAATTCTAAGAGTATCCCTTTGAATCATTGCACCAATGGAGGTAGTGCCACAGGCAAGCTTTCATTTGGTTGGATCCCCGTCCATTTGCTAATTTCTTCATTCATAGGAGTAGTAGTAGAGCAGTAAGTAGTTAGTGGTAGGAGTAGTTGAAAGTGAAAGTGATCAAGGAGAAAAGAACAAGTCAAGCAAGCGAAGTACCACCAAGTTATCTTTGAATGAACAACGTAAGCCCGCCTACGTGATTAACCAGCAAATCACATTAATATAACTGAGTTAGTATCCACAGGTGTAAGGAACCTTGGAGTTTTTCTCATGTTCTTCATGAGTATTTACTTTTCAAGAGAGGGTTGAGTGTTTGGTATTTTATATCAAGTATTCAATTGCTATATGTTATGTAGTGGTACAAAACTGACATCAACAATACCTATTGGAGAAAATCAATAAGCTAAATGATTTCGTATATTTCAATCTTTGGGAAGGACAAACATAAATAATTTCATAAAGGATATTACAACTCTTAATTGAGAATTTTAGAGAAAATTAAGTAAGATCATAAGGAAACATTACAACAGAATTGTCACTCTTATTGGTTGCTCTATCAAAACCCTTCTTACAATTTATATCATCGGAGAATAGGCCCTCAAGTGTTAAAATAAATTTAAAGATTAATTGAGTAAATTGTGTACAATTTTGAATGGGAAGAAGTCTTTTACGTTTGAATCCGTCTCAAACCCCAAAGACCGAACAAGGGACAGTACAACAAATCTCCCCATTATCAGACCTAAGAGATATGATAGAACACCCAAACTCTTTTTCTACTAAGGCCTTAACTTTTTGAAATACAGTAAATACATTTGATTTCTGTCTAAGAAAGTACACCCACATTTCACGACTGAAATCATCAATAAAAAGAAGGAAATACCTGCACCCAGTAACAAAAGGAGTATTCATTGGACCACATACATCAGCGTGGACCAATTGTAGTACCTTGGATGCTTGCCATGAGTCACCATCCTTGAACGGTGTCATGTGTTGCTTCCCAGCCTGACAAGCTCCACAAACTCGTTGATTCTGAGTTTGAATTTCAGGTAGGCCATGTACTAAATCACCCCGAACAAGTTGAGCGAGATAGTGAATGTTCAAGTGACCATATTGCTGATGCTAGAGACTAGTGATAGAAGATGATTTTACTGCGAATGCATGCTCAAGAGAATCGCTCGTATCTGCAAGTTTGTATAGACCATGATCCTCAATGCCAACAACAATAGTAGTGCGTGTCACACTATCAACAATCAAATACTTGTGTGCATTGAATACCGCATCAAGTTGAGGAGAATGCCGCATGATCTGACTCACTAAGAGTAGGTTTAGTTCCATACCAGGAACGTAGTATACATTGAGGAATATGAGATTCCTCCCACCAGACTGTATCTGAACGTTGCCCTTTCCGACAACAGTATACTCTTCACCTCCTCCAAATATGACTGAATTAGTAAAGGGAGAAAATTCTGTAAACCAATCACGCCTGAGTGAAATGTCGAGAAGCACCAAAATCTATATACCAGGCAAAAGATTTCACATGGTCTATAGGTCTTTTAGCCATGAAGGCGTAAAGGGCAGACTCTTTCTACTCTGTGTGCTTAGCAACATTGGCTTTCAGTGAGACCCTCCCTGCTTCCGTTGTTCGAAAGCCAATCGATTGTGACAATCCTTGAGCAAATGGCCATATTTGTGACAATAGTTTGAACCTTTTTCTTCTTCGAGCCATCCTAAGATTGATTGGAGACCTACTAAGATGATTGATATGACTGAGATTTGCCTTTATCCTTGTGAAAGGATTTGGTTGCAAAGGCATGCTCTGAGGAGGATGAGGTGGCACTGCTACCAAGTTGTTGTTTCCAACGATCCTGCTGTAAAAGTTTGGTGCACAACTTTGAAAATTTCAGATCAACATTAGTGGAAGTAATGTTGAGAGTCTATAAAGTGCTCATAAGATTTAGGTAGACTCTTCAGGATGATGACTACCATATCTTCTTCCTCCATTTTTTGACCAATAGCTTCGAGATGATCTCGAATGTCCTTAATCTTTGTGAGATGCTCTTGTAAAGACATGCGTTCATCCATCATGATGGAGAACAACTAGCTCTTCAAGAAGAATGCTCTGCTCTTGTCGGATATCTTATGCAACTCCTTAAGATGCTTCAAGATTTCTGATGTTGACTTGCCAGAAGGAATCTGAGGCAACTGATCATCTGTGACAGAGAGCTTGAGAAGCATGCCAACTTCTCGATTCCTATCATCAAACTTGTCTTGGTCTTCTTGGATTGTGGTAGGACAAGTCGCTGTGCCCAAAACAAGCTCATCCAGGCGGCGATATTCAAAGATTGTTAGCATGCGTTGTTTCTAGGAGTTATAATTTTTTCCGTTGAATCTTTGATTGCCTTTAAACATTAAGTTGGTTAATGACGCCATCTTGCACATTTCCCAATGCATGGAAAACGAAAAAAAAAGAAGAGGCAATAGTATAGTGTAAAGAGCCTTGCTTGCTCTTTCACCAACAATATAGTATAAGTGTCTTTTGTTTTGTGTTTTGAGAAGTTTTTGCAATTTTTATGTGTTTAACATTATATATATATATACTTTTTTGATTTTTTTTAACAATATTTGAAATGTAAATACCAGGCTCAAAACTAAATGCACAAACTTTGAAACTAATTTATTTATCTTGTGCATATGTACAATGCGGTAAGAAAAGAGCATTTACAAATTGTAGTGTGTACCTTATTGATATATTTATTGATAGGAAAGTTCAAATCGCAGCCCAAAGGAAGAATTCGCTGCCTAGGATGAAGATCACAGCCTCCAGAAATGCAAACGCAGCCAGTGTGTAATGTCCGCACTCTCCAAGGATAGAACAAAGCCTCAATGAGAATCAACGCTGCACCAAATAAGGGATCACAACTTCTTTGTCATAGCTCGCAGCCCCTAAAACCCATGATCGCAGCCATCAAGGAGATCGCTGCTTCCCCAAATGATGATGTCCTAGCCAAATCAGACCACCAAACGCCCTCCAAAAACCATAGTATGTAACAAACTTTGAAGGCAAATGTGACGCCAAGAAACCTTGGTCGACTTGCAACAAATAATGAACAATTATGGTATACAACAGCACCAAAATTGTAATCAGTATAATCAGAATTAATTCTCTGATATCTAGAGCACAATTCACCACATTTTTCAGTGATTTAAAGTGCAGACAGAGAGGAATCAATCCTCACAAAACCCTTGTTGAAACCCTTCAGAAAATTCACCATGTAATTAAAACCATAGCCAAGAATGTAGTACGATTTTCTCTATAGAGTCTCTTTTAAACACAAAATGAAGTGTGGCTTCTCCAATACACTTTTCACTTAAGAGGCTTCTTGCACACCCTTTCAAATTATAACACTTAAATGATAAAATCATTTATTAAGATAGACTTAATAAACAACTTATAATATGAAGCTCAATTAATTGACCCAATCAAATGCTAATGACACCCAATATCATGTGCCTCCACTGCACTGCTAAAAATAGTAATCGCCTGTAATTGACTTACTATAAATAGCAAATCTATCAACAGACCCTCAAATCAAACTGTTAGCTAACGAGGGTCGCAATGATGAATTGACCATGCCCTGCTACACGAACCTGCTAAAATGGGGACATTACATATAGAAGCTGAAACAAAGGCAGATGTAGGTATAGACTTCAAAAAATAATGAAGTACGACTGACACAGATTTCGAAAAAACTATTGACCTAGAAAAATTCGATGAAGACCTAGAAGAAATCTCAAAAAACCTAGAAAGAATTTGTAGTAGAATGAAATTTTGGTTGGTATGGAATTTGAGGCATGAAAATCGAGGCACCCACAAAATTATGACAACGACCCAATTGAGGTTTCAAAAAACCCACCAACAATCTGAAATTAGATTTCGAGTTTGACAAGAAAATAAAGAGTTTCAAACAAAACCCTAGCCAGTTGAGGAAAACCTCAAAAATGGCAGATTAACTATGAAAAACGTCAGAAGAGAGCCAATCGATCATATAGAAGGTCGAGAATGGCATCACAAAGGGCATAAATGATTTGTAGAAAGCTCAAAGAGGCGTCGAGTCCTAGACGCAAGCATAGAAGAGGTCGCGGATGGATCAAATGGCCTAGAAAAAAATGTTGCAGGTTGCAGAGAAAAGTAAAACTCACTTGATTTTTAGAGAAAACTCATGCTATTTGTAGAGAAAAAAATGTGAGTTGCAAACCACAACTCTGCAAAGAACAGCCCATAAAAATAACCAAAAATGGTCAACAACAACCGTGCGCGGGAATGAATCTTCCTGTAAAAAAATAGCACCAATGACCTACAAACGATAAATGGCATCCACGAAAACCCTAGTTGGGTTTGAAAACGCAGCTCTGCAAAAATGGTCCAGAAAAAGGTTTTTCTAAAATTTTAATTTTTTTGAAAAATTTAAACTTTTTAGAAAAATGAATTTTTAACTTTCAAGCTCTGATACCATATTATGCAAGTAATTGGTAAAATAATTTTTGTATTAACAAATGATCAAGAGATCGTTATAAAGAATTTTTCAAATTTACATAATAGAAAGAAAGTTTCTAATAAGAAACTGAAGAAACAATCTTATCTACAATATATTACATAGATGACCATTGAAGTAATTAAATAATAATATTCGAATAATTCTTTCAATTTTAATTTAAATATGAATTATTAATTTTTGAGAATTTAAATATATATCTTAATTAATCTTATTTTAGATTTTGGTTTAAAGTCATATTAATAGACCTTCATTAATTAAATGTGCATGTAAGTCATCTAAACATCTTATTAATGACTTGATTTGTTTTTATTTTATTTTTAGAATTACATGACGCTCATTTATATTTATATTTATGTTAGCTTTTGGCTTTTTGCAGTGATTTTAGTGATAACCATCTCAATGGACAAATCCCACTAGAATTGGGATCTTTGACCTCTTTAAAAAATTTGTAAGTAATTATATTAAAAAATTTTAGATAACATTTTTGGTAGTCATGTTTCTTCTGATTTTACCTCATAAATAATAATTTAAGAAAGAAATATTATTTGAAAAAAAAAATGGAGATTCTTTATACTTAACTCTTACATTTGAAATTATTGATCTATTTATTTCAGGTCACTTGGCATGAATCATCTATCAGGTTATATCCCAAAAGAACTTGGGAACCTCACATATTTACAAAAAATGTGAGATTATAACTTCATTACATACATAAAGATTATGCAAAAGATTTTAAAATTACTACAAGTTTCTCAAAAATTTATGTGCAATGATTGATTAATTATTTTTTTTCCTCACGTATGAGTAATAATTTAATATTCATCTCAATTCTTTTGTGTTGGATAGGGATTTATATTCAAATGAGCTATATGGACAACTACCAGAATCGCTTGTAAACTTGACCCACCTTAAAATGTTGTAAGTTTGCATACCGTTTCTCATAACTATCCTTCTTGTAATATCATCATGTACATTTAATTTTTGCATAAGATATGATAATTTTAAGGTTTTCTAGAGCTATCAAAAGATCGTTTTAACTTTTAAAAGAAATGTTTAAAAGCTGTTTAATTTTAAACCAAATTTTTAAAAATAAAAAACTTATATAAAGTAAAGTAAAACGAAGTTAAATCATGATCGATTATAAAAAAGTGAATTAAAATAAATTATAAAACTTCTCAATTTACTCGTAAAGGACTCTATCAAATTATGCTATACATCGATTAAGTTGAAACTTAAAAAATATAATGCAACTATTATCATTATATATCTGATTTAGTCACAAGTTTTAAGCATGGATTTCTAAAATTACATTACAATGATTACATGTATATTTTAAGTTTTAGAAATTAATCTTAAGAGTTTGAGATGATAAATTTTTTATAAAATGTTTATACCATCCTTATTCTATTGAGATTACTATTAACACAAAAGTTTGCACCCATGCTTGAGGTATGACCCCCAAGCAACCTTGTGTAACATGGAAACAACCTCCAAGTGTGGGACTTGCGCTCTGAGGCTAAATCTCTAGAGAAGGCCACCTTCCTTACAATCAGGATGCACCTAAACTATGACCTTGAGGGAAAAGGGAAGAAGGATTGCATGAAATTAAAGGGGGGTGATGCACCAGATTGAAACCGCGGTTGCTACCTACCTAAAACTGCACATAACATCAATAAAAACCTTTAACATACACAAATCTCAACTCTAATCTACCTCCCAAGGACTCATATGCAGGTTTGAACTAATGAAATGCTACAAGGAAAGTTACATTCACTCAACAACATTCACGAGTAGGTTAAACACGACATACAAACTTGAAAGACAGAACAAAAATATTCACTACAAGGCAAGAAACATGCACAAGACAATAGAATGGCGAGGAAAGGTAAAAAACAGAGATTTCTATTCATGTAAGGCAAAGACAAATTTACGAGGGTAGGGAATAGCCACTGCAAGAGACAAAAAAAGAACCCAAAAAATATTTACACAATTGCTTTTTATAGAGTCAAGATAACTCAAATTTTACAATGAAGTTCAAACCCCACACAGGCGGAGTTAGATTACAGAGGGAAGCAATAAATAAATATCAAACCAAAATCTGATTTTTGTATGCAACTTGATCATGGAAGTGATAGGAAAAGCCCCAAATGAGTGCATTCAGTAGATAAAAAGGACAAATCACCTCTGCAAGTCAATAAAATAAGCATGGGATGCACATGCATTGTGTTGATACAGCCAAAGAAGTCTCTCGGCATTGAAGAATAGTCTTGGTAACGTGCCCGAGCCGCAAATAGTCAAATAAGGGTCATTGGCAAAAAACTGTCGGGATGGGATAACAAAAAATGTTATCCCACCCTGCACACTTGTAAGTAACACCGCCACGCATAAAAAATAGACCTAGGCCACTAGTAAAAAACGTGAGCGGTCGATGAAGATTTAGATTTGAAATGGACGACCAAGATGTGATGCAAAGTCTCCCAATGAAAGATTAAAACATCCAAAAGATTTTAAAACAGACGGTTGGCGTGATTCCGCAACAACCAACAATAGAAGTTGCGGGATTTTTCCATCTGACAAGCTGTCATTGCTCCCTTCGAAACCGAAATGGGATAACATGAAATGTTAGCCCCACCACATGGCGTTGTCGTGTTGACTCTCACCATCCCGCGATCCGTCATATTGCTCTCTGAAGGGAATTGTGGCATGGCAAAGTAAATCACGATCATTGATGAAGAATGAATATGCACGAGCTTTAAAACTTGGGAAAATGATGGCCCACTTCACCCAACAGAAAGGAGCCATGTGGCAAAGCCTGATTGGTTTTCCATTTCGCTATTATGGTAAAATAATAAATGTGTTGTAGTTGTATTAAATAGAGGAGATGAAAGCTCCTTACATAGATTTACAAAGACAATGTTTCTAAAAGAAACAATCATGAACTAAAGACGGAAATAGAAACTACCTAATAAACTAGACTAACTGAGATGATCATTAAAGAAACATTATAATATTCTATTACCCTCCCTTAATGATCATCATCTAACTACTGTCTTTTGGTCACAAATTTTTCAAAACATTCTGCTGTTGCTAAGGAAAAATGGAGTGCAAAATAGTATGATTTGAAGAGTACAAACTTTTGTTTTTTCAAAAAAAATGGTAAAAACCCAGAAACAAGAACCCCTGTTATGAAATCCCACATGAACTTCGCGTATTACAGATCCCAAAGAACGATTTTTGAGGAAAACATTGACAAACCCAAAAAACAAAATCTCACGCGAACATCGCGGATTACAGATGACTGGATAAGATTTTTGAGGAGAAAAATTGATCAAAACCGAACATGATTTTTGAGGTTAAAAATCAATCAAAACCAAAAACAGATAATTTTCGAGGAAAAAATTATAAACCCTCAGATAATATATGTTGTTGAAACTCTGATTGCCTTCCAACATTAAGTTGGTCAATGACGCCATCTTGCACATTTCCCAATGCACAAAAAACAAAAAACAAAGAAGAGGCGATAGCACGGAAACTGAAATAGGAATCCCAATGCAGAAAAATAGAGACAGATGTAGGTACAAACTTCAAAAAACAATGAAGTAGGACTGGCATAGATTTCGAGAAAAATTTCCAGTTGACCGAGTAAAATCTGATGAACTAGAAGAGATCTTAAGAAACCTAGAAGGAATTTGAAATCAAAATAAAATCTCGATTGGTAAGGAATTTGAGGCAGAGTAACCTAGGTACACAGAAAATTTTGATGACGACCCAGTTGAGATCTCAAAAAACCCACCAAGAATTTGTAATTAGATTTTTGAATTGGCATGGAAAAAGAGAGTTTTGAAAGAAACCCTAGCCGGTTGGAAAATGAGCAAAAATCTGAAATAAAAACGGCGGATTAATGTTTAAGACTGAAAAAAATGGCAGATAACCTTCGTGGGAATAGAAAAACGACAACATAAAGGGTCATTTTTATCATGTAAACAAAAACAACTGTCAACTGGCTTACATGTACTAGAGTCAATAGGGAAACCGAAGGCAGGAACATAGACCATACAAAGATGATAATCCCCATTGTTATTTGGTATCGATGGTCAAAGTGTCAAACCGATATCCTTGCTAGTAGGTAGCGACAAAGAGCTTGACAAGCATGGAATAATCACCATCTCCATTAGCGGCGATATACTCATATAAAACCCAATAGTCACTCAATGTGGAAGTCAACAAAGACATCGCAACCGAGTAACACTATAATGAGTCACAGTTAATGAAAATACATATGTGGTCTATAGTATTAGAAATAGACAAATGGTATGAACACCATCATCGTGTCCCGGAGATAAAAACGATTGTGTGATACATATTGCTGAATCATCAATAATAAGAAATGTTGATATTATTATCAAACCGATGTTTATAAGTCTATAATAAACCAGTGAGTATTATGAGTAAAATAACAATTACATTCTCAGCGATGGCTATATCCATTTTCCATTGATACTTGGCATATATCGATTATTATGTTTAATCAACAATTACATACAATTATTCATAATAATCATAATGATTATTATTGGTAAATGGCCTAGTAACCCGGGGACGCGCCCCCCCCAAATCCCTACCGTTCCCGAAATGGGAACACACCGGGGATAGGGAGACGGTGTCCCCGGCGGCGCCACCGTCTCGTGGCCATTTCCGAGGAGACGCGGGGGATGTCCCGGCGTCCCCGTTGGGGACTTGGGGAGGCCCAGGCGTCCCTTGACCCCTGAGAGGACACCCAGAAGTCCCCTGTCATGGCAAGCCAAAAAATACAAGTTTTTAAATTTTTTTTGTTCAGGGGCGAGAGGATTTATACAAATACAACATTTAAGTATAAGTCTGATTTATTTAATTTCTTATACTTTAAGTTATATTTGTATAAAGACTTTTCAGGATGTTTGAGATAGGTTCCAACCTCATAGGAGTTAAGATGCAAATTCTAGATTTTGGGGGTTTTCGGAAAATTCCAGACTCAGTCAACTTTTAGGATTCAACAAACCTTCAACAGGGTTACCTCCCACAATCCATCATGGCTTTCTAAGGTCAAACTGAAGCTGGAAAAATGATTCTCAAAGGGTTTTAACTCGTTTTATCACAAATCACTTCGTTTCGACCCCATCTCTATGACAGACTTAGCTTAGCTCTCGCCCAAATCCCAGACAGACATGACTTCCCAATAGGCCAAAATCACTCAAACCTCATTTGCTGGACTTAGGGACTTGAAAACAGCCACCAACAAAGATATAAATGTTAGATATTGGTCATTTTGTGTTGGATATACATGTTAGATATAACTTCTATCTAACATTTATATCCAACACAAAAGGACCAATACTTCAACACAATACTTATACATCTTTATGTCTTATATTGTTATACATCTTTTCATAACTAGCATTTTAAGTACCACATGTATAGTATATACTATATACACCCCCCTCGTCCCCCACTGTCGTCCCCTCGCCATCCCCAAATTGAGGCCCCTTTGTGCCCCCGTCCCGGAAACTTGTCCCCCCGTTCCCCCGTTTCTCCGTCCCCCCATCCCCCAGGGCGGTGTAACTATGGTAAATGGCAATTACTGGGAATGAAGATTGGCGTCTTTCCATTGTGCCTCTTCAGCACATATTAATATTAAGTCGATCGGCTTTCCAAAGGCATGTGAAGAAGAATTGATTTGTAACCTTATTTCCCTTTGTGGAATTCACTCAATAATAAAAGCATAGCAGGGATAACTTTAAGAAACCCCTCCCGAAAAAAAAGCCTAAAATGCTGGCGAATCCAACATCTTGTGGGCAGGAAAATTTTAATATCGAGGGCGATTTTTTTGTTCCATATAGGGAAATAAAATATTATATGTTGGCGATTTTTTTCTTGCCCTAGCAAAAATCATTTTAAATGTGGCGAATTAATGTTTTTTTTCACTGACGGATATATAAATGATGGCTATTTTTTCCCTTGCCAAAAATGAATTAATAATTTTAGAGGTGAATTACTTGTTTTGTAGGAAAATGAATAATAATGGTCTTGGCTAATCTTCAGTGGTAAACTGAAAAATTGTTTAATCTGGGCAGATGGGAAAAGATTCTCCAAATCGGCCCGAAATTCATCCCGGGCCGTCGATCTATCAGATTGTATTACTGTTACATGGTTATATTTATATTTTATTAATAATTATATGGCTATGATTATATCATATGGCTATAATTATATTATAGTATAAATAATTATATTATATGTTCTATTATATAATAAATAATTATAAATAAAAATAATATTATTTTTATAATAATAATAAATCTGGTGACGGGTCGTCGATCTATCAGATTGTATTACTGTTACATGGTTATATTTATATTTTATTAATAATTATATGGTTATGATTATATCATATGGCTATAATTATATTATAGTATAAATAATTATATTATATGTTCTATTATATAATAAATAATTATAAATAAAAATAATATTATTTTTATAATAATAATAAATCTTAAATGATTACATAATATAAGTAATATTATTTTTAATTGAATGCCAAAAAAACATATTATAATTTATAAAAAATACATTATTAAAATATAAAATATAAACCAATGCAGTTACATTAAAAAAAATTAAAAATATTTAAAAACAATAATAATTTAATAATTTAATTAAAAATAATAGAACATATGATATAATTATTTATACTATAATATAATATAATATAATTACAACCATATGATACATTGATATAATCATAACCATATAATATAATATAATTATAACCATATAATATTTATATAATATAATAATAATTAATAATAATAATAATAATGACCATCGAGTCTGAGTCATCGACGGCCCGGGATGAATTTCGGGCCGATTTGGGGAATCTTTTCCCATCTGCCCAGTTTCATCCGGAATCGTGACACGTGTCACGATTCCGGATGAATCTGGGCAGATGGGAAAAGATTCCCCAAATCGGCCCGAAATTCATCCCGGGCCGTCGATCTATCAGTCTTCAGATTGTATTATATTATATTATATTATATGGTTATGAACTTATGATTATTATTATTATTATTATTATATTATATTATTTATGTATTATTTAATATATTATATTATTTATGTAATATAATATAATAATAATAATGTTATTATTATATTATATTATTTAATATTATTTATGTAAATATATATTACATAAATAATATATTATTTATGTAATAATTATTATTATATTATATTATTTAATATTATTTATATGTAATAATATATTACATATAAATAATATTAAATAATACAATATAATAATAATAATAATAATTATATTATAGGTTATGATTATTATTATTATTATGTTGTATTATTTAATATTATTTAATATTATATTATATTATATTATATGCTTATAAATTATAATTATATTATATTATATTATAGGTTATGATTATTATTATTATATTGTATTATTTAATATTATTTATAATATTAAATAATAAAATATAATAATAATAATAATAAATTTAATAAACATTTGATAGTCTATAGATCGACGGCCCAAGATGAATTTCGGGCCGATTTGGGGAATGCTTTCCCATCTGCCAATATTCATCCGGAATCGTGACACGTGTAACTTATGTACATTATTGAGTCTTGACAATTTATTACTGTTAGATGTACATTGTACATTAAAGTTAAAACCATTAATTACTTATTACTTTCGTTTTAACTATAACTTCAAGTATTTACGAGAGTCCGATACGATAGCCATAGGGTTTTCAAATTTTAAATTTTCAAAGACTGGCAGAATTCCATTTTGCGTTCTGATTTCTGAAGACTGAAGTCTGAAAGTGTGACACTGTGAAACTTTGTTATCAGCCGACAACACCAATTATCCAATCTCAATTCCAGGTATTTAATTTTTTTCAAAAAAATTCCATTGCAATTTGCAGCAATAGAAATCTTGATTTTAATTGTCTTAGGTTTGCACTTTAAAATTATTTTGAGTAGGGCCTGAAGTCTAATAACCAGTAGCGCCAGGCATGGGCAAAACAAAGTCAAAAACCTCCCAAACGAGTGCACCCATAAAGGAAAAGAACACCATTATAGAACTCAGACGAGTGCTACAAACCCCAGGTTTCACCGATGAGTGTCATGATATTTTTGATCCTGTTATCCATGGAGATTCTGAAATCATGGCAATTAGACATTCATTGTTTAGTAAGTGGAAAGATCCACAGAAGGGGAGAATTTATTACAAATATAACAGCAGTATTGGGGCATATACAAATAAACTAGCTGCTGTGGTTACTGGATTAGCAAACCTCGCTGTACCCGAAGTATTCCCTTGCCCTGAAATTGTAATGCTATGCGCTCAGAATTATGATGAAAATAGAAAGGCAATTGTAAACCAAAACACTCAGGAGGAAATTTTATCAATAACTGAGAGTGAATTTCTAACTCTGTTAGACCTAGGGTTAGGGTTTAGAACAGAAAGCTCTAAGGAGCGCATTGACTTGGATAAACTAGCTCAGGCTTATGACAAGCTGGAAAGATCTTTTCAAGATTCATATATTAAGGGTTTAATACCCTCAGAGTCCACTACTAGTGTTACACTGGACAAAGACCATAAGCCTCCTTATCAGTATGATATTTTTGTGCCATGGGTTCAGAATACTATTTCTTTGTTATCATTTTGTCTGGGATTGGACAGTAACAAGGAAGTGGGGGCCAGTGTTCTTGAAATGATTTATAATATCCATTGTCGAGGGCAGTCAGTTGAGCAGGTAGATGTAAGATATAATTTTGTTCAGCACATTGTTGAATCTATGCAACAACAATTACTGATGATTAAACAAAGTACAACTACAGGCAAGACCAAGACATTTAGGTTCACAAGTTACTTGTGCTACCTTCTTTTAGCAAAGCATCGCCCAATATTTGAGACAGAGAACAACAAGCTTGGTATTGAGGTCTATAAGTTTGATGAGAGAACCCAGAAGAAATCAGAGACTCCAAGTCCAGTATATGAGTGGACACATAAGATGAGGATGACTGCTGCAAATAAAAACTACAACCATTTTGTAGACTTCTTTTTGGCACCTATTTACCAAAAAATCATAGGCACTTCGATGCCTAGATTTCCTGTGTCTTGTAAAGATTGCATTCAACTGGGAAGTCAGATTCAATTGGCTGACTGGTTCTTTATGGAAGAGTACACTCTCTTAAGGTTTTACGGTTCAGCGGTTGAACCCTGCAAACTTCCAATGCATGTTACAGAAAGGGTTTTTACACTGGAATATGTATGGCAGATGGAGAGCGCAGATGAACTTTTCAGTGGACAACAAAAGAAAACGATATTTCCTTCCTTGCCTTTCGCAATTGGAGGCCTCACATTTGAGAGAAAGGCTTTCAAACTGGCAAATGAATTGGTAACTTTTTTTGGCTTTGATTTTGTCAGTCACTGGAATTATGATCCACTGAACATAATACAAATGAGACTTATTGCCAATGGGAACTCTGCGAGCAAATATCAACATCAGGAGATGCCATTGATAGAAAAGTTTAAAAACAAGGATTCATGGGATGAGGTTAAGAAAGAGATGGAGAAACATGCAACAGAGAATAATATTTCAATGCAAGAATTGTCATCCCAAATTATGACATTGCACAAATCAGAGCCTCTGACATACTTAAATTTCTACAAGAAAGCATCTCAACCTTCTACGAGGTCTATACCTAAAGAAATTAAAGAGGCATGCAAAGCTGAAATGTGGTGTCAACCCAAGATGACTGATTTCTGGAAAATGAGGCAAAATTTGGGTGAACCAAAGACATCAGCTATTTTTGATGAAATTGAGGAGGATGAAATTTTCAGCAATTATTGGAATAAAGAGCATCCAACTGTACTATATGATTTTGGCAGTGACGGTGATAATGAAAGGCAGAAGGACCTCCAGTCTGATGCTGACATTCAAGGTATTCAGGATTCCGGGTCAACCAGAGGCAGAGATATTGTTACACTTCAAATGAGTGATTCTGTTAAACAAACGTATGGTAGAGGGGCAACTATGATACAAAAAATGGGTTATGCAGGTCTAGGGCCCATTGGTGCAAGTGGTGAAGGGATTTGGAATCCACTTCCAGTACCAGAGCCACCCAAAAGAGGATGTAAACCAATCATTGGACTCTCTGACAATGAAGATGATTCATCTAGAAAGGGCAAAAAACATTATGTCTCTGCTTCTGAAGGTCATCCCAAAACATTATTTGTTAAATCTTCGAATCCAGTTGTAGTTGATCCCACTGGCACTGGCATTGGCACTGGCACTAGCATGGATGAACCTTGTGCAAAAAAGCAAAAAGTTATGACAATTACACTACCAACAATGTCAGCGGTTACTTCACCAATGTATGCACCAGTAGCTTCTGTACAAAACCCAGAAAATAGTCCTAAAACGCCAGGATTTGGAATGGGCCATCTTCAGTCTGTTGGCAATCCTCAAAATACAATTGTAGGTGGAGTAAGTTCAACTGGAGTTGGAGGAGCACACAAGGATACAACTGATAATTCACCTTTCAAACACTCAATTCTGTCAGCAAACCCAGATTTTAGTTTGAATGAATTTACATCAAAGTTTGAACAGACAAGCGAAAGAAATAGGCAAATTATGAAGACTTTGAAAAGTGATGCAGTTGCTAAATGTCAGGGATCTACTAACAGAATATTTTCAACATATGATCCAAACAATGAAATGATGAACTTCATGGCTGTTATGCCCCTGGGTAGAGATAATATTCCACCACAAAATGTAATAAATCCTAACGATATACAAGTTACCAGTCTTCAAATGGATTTGTCAAAAGTGAAAAATATTGACAAAATCAATATATCTAAAGAGAGCAACAAAATGGTCTACTCTACACTTCTGAAAGCGGAGAGGGAAAACAAAAGGCTTACAAAGCAAATAGAAAAGTTACAGGCAGACCTTGATAATGTGAAGGCGAAGGAGAAAGCAGCAGACAATAGGTTCAAAGATTTGCAAAATAGGATAAAGAAATCTTCTCCTACAGAGGCAATTGTCCAGCAAGAAAAGATGAATGAACAAGTGGAAAAATTGACTAAAGAATTGGATGAGTGCCAAAAAAGACTTCAGGATGAACAAGCCTCTAGTGCACAGTTGTTCAAGTCTTTAGAGAGTAGTGCACAGGTCAACAATAAATTGAAAACTGACCTGGACTATGCTGTCAAGGGAAATAATATTTTGAAGACTGAATTGGAGAATGAAAAGAAACAGTCGATGTCTAGGGCAAATATGATTTTTAATTTGCAAAAGGAATTGGGGAATGAGAAGAAAAAAGAGGAGTCTAGTGCAAAAACAATCAACAATTTGAATAAGCAATTGGAGAACATGAAACAAAAAGAGGAGTCAACTGCAAAAACTATCAGTAATTTGGAGAAGGAATTGGAGAATGTGAAGAAAACAGAGTCTAGTGCTACTGCAAACACTAACATAATCCACCAAATGAGGAGGGAATTGGAGAATGCAAAGAAAAAAGAAGAGTCAGCTGCAAAGAAAATCTTCAATTTGAGAAAGGAATTGGAGAACACGAAGAAAGAGGAGTCTACTGACTCTACTCAAAGACTCCATGATTTGAAGAAGGAATTGGACAATGCGAAGAAAAAGGAGGAGTCCACTGCAAAGGCAATCCATGATTTGAAAAGGGAACTCGGGGATGAGAAGAAAAAAGAGGTAACTGCTGCAAATACAATCCAAGATTTGAAGAAGAAATTGGAGGATGAGAGGAAGAGAGCAACTAATTTGCAAGGGCAAGTAGAGGAAATACATAAAAAGAGTGAAAAAGAGTTGTCTCAAATGAAGAAAAAGATGGAGAATGTAATGGCAGAAAATAGAGCGACCTCTTCCGAAGACCATCATGTGAAGGATACTATAATAAACATGGTTAAGCTTATCAAACAAGAAAATTGGGACAAAATAATGAAGAACACTGATAGTTTGTTTGAATGGCTTGATTTAAATAGCAATATCAGACTTCTCTTTGAAAATGTAAAAAGTGATTTTTTGGGTAAAAGACAAATCTTCACCAAATCCTTAAAAAATGTTTCTGACCAAATTTTGAGTAAAGTAAAGATATCCAGTGATAGGGATTTGGCAAAGCATGGAATAAACAGCCGCTTGGATGCCTCTGTAATGACCATTGATGTCGGTCACCATTGTGAACAACTAACGGAAATGGGTGAAGCTCTCAAATCTGTTTCCAAAGAATTGAAGAAGATGAATAACATCATACTGAACTTGCTGAATGCTGGATTACCAAATCCAGCTGACTCAAATGCCAGATTCATTGGAAATGAAAATTACATGAAAAGGTTGCAGGAGAGCATGAATCATGATTTAGGCAACTTGCCTGAGGATACCACTCCAGAAGGAATTGCAAGTTGCATCAAACCACTGTCAACAATGAATGAAGTTGTAGATAAATTCCTCGATTCATTTAAAAATATCTCTCAGAAGTATTTATTGTTGACGAGGTTACAACTATTTAGCTACAACCTCAAACAAATGGAGCCACCAAATGATGCAGAATGGAGCGCCCTAAAGAAATTCTTAGAAGCTGGGTCATCTTCTGAAACTCAAGCTGTTACTGTTGCTGTCATTGGCAGTCATGACTCATAGCTGATAGCACTAAGAAGTAACAACTCAGTAAGTGATAGTACTATAATCGTTTTGTTACTTGTTTCTCTTTAATTTCAAATTTTGGATTTAATTTCAACTTTGTTTAATGTTAATTGTTACAGGAATCAAGAGCCAGCATATCAGGATAGTTGGGCAGCCAGGCACTGGCATACTATTACTACACAGCAGATGGAAAAAATTTCCCTACTAGAAAAAATTGTACAATTGGCAATGTGATTGTACACACATAATGTATTATGTAGTAATAATCTGATTATATATACAATTACAAACCGACCTACAGCTATTGTTGCTCCCTTATATCTGCAAAAGGGAATTCAGGGTCATTTCAATTTGACGTTGAGTCATTTGCAAAGGGTTGTAATTGTTTGTAATTGACAATTGTTAAATGTATTATGTTACAGGCTGATTTATAATTATAAATTATAATACAATTTTTTTTAAATAGAGCTTATTCTGTTAAATGCATTATGTTACAATTTCTTAAAGAAACTAGAATCAATGAAAATCTCAACATGTTACAAAAATACAATCAATGAAAATCTCAACATGTAAGTTTGTATTATCAACATGTTCAAAAAAAACATTTAAGCATCTATAAAAGGACAGTGAAACTGTGAATGAAGGCTATAAATTGACTTCTACAAACATAATAAATTAGTAGATAGAGTCTTAGATCAGAGCTACTACTTCTAGCCTACTACTTGACTCACAGAAGTTAGAACTTGAGGTTGAGAAGCTGCTATAGTTGCCATTCCGCCTGGACCGGCTCAGCATCACTATCATCAGAATCCTCCTCATTTATTGCATACAACATTTGATTGTTCGTTGTGTTTTCTTCAGATTCACTGTCAGCGTCAGACTCACTATGCATGCCAAAGTCAACATCATCTTCATTGCTTCCAATATCAGGATATGAACCACTGCCACTACCATTGCCACCACCACTACCACTGCCACTTGGGTTTGAAATGTTGGCAATCCCTCTTCTTTGACATCGTTTTCTCCAAATGCTGACAGCCCTGTCATAAGGGAAATTTTCTACCTTATACCTAGAATTATAGAGCCTCAGACAATTATCCAAATTTTTGTCTAATTTGTTTCTAACCTTTGACTTCAGGAAGCCCAAAGTACTGAAAACTCTCTCATCCTCCACTGAACCCAATATCATTGTCAAACATAAATCGGTAAGCTTGAAATATTCTGGTATTGCCTCTCTCAACTGATTGCTCTCACCAAGGTTTTTCCAAAGCTTTGTTACCGCTCCCTCTTCATTTGGGTTCTCCATAAGAGCATATTGTTCCCTCATTATGTTTGCAAAAGAATATGATTGATCTCTCAGTCGAGATTCATCTAAAATTCCATTTGTAGTGATTCCATTGATTACTTTAGGTTTGCAAAAATGCTGAATCAGAGTCGTCATCCTTCTTCGAAAATCAGTCGGACAGTTTAGAGACCAATATTGTGGAAAAACAATTGACATTGCTTCGAGCAGTTCCTCTGGAGGGAATCTGTCTCTGATTTCTGATGAAAGATTGTAGCAAACTCGCTTGACAGAGTCAAGCACAGAGTCTTTGATCTTCTTGAAGTCTTCACTTGTAACACGTGAAAGTACCTTCTCTGGTTCTGATTCAACTTCACTTCCTGCTTCGTCGGGGTTGACGCGGGCATAGTACTGCATTGGTATGTCAACTCCACGTACCCTGGCATATACCTCATCGTTTGCACCAATATGTAAAAAGTTCCCAAGATTGTTCAAATCTGTGATTTCTATCCACTTTGCAAACTTTGATTCATCTAATGGTAGTAATCGATACAGAGTATCCAGGCTACTACATGTCATTTTACGCAGCTTATTATATTCTGCAATGTACATACCTCTTTGTTGAACCTTTTTTATAATATTTCTCATGTCCTGTAGCATGGGGAGAATAGCTGCTAAAGTTAAGAGTACCTTAACATTAGTTAGGCTTGAATATAGCCGAGGGAATCTGTCTCGCACAGAGTGGATTAGTCCAAGCAATGACGGGTATTCAGACATTACTCGATGTGCCGGTCCATCCAAAGAGATCCATCTGGTATCATTGTCTTTAAGAAGCTTCTTCCCATCAGTAAGTCCTTGAGAAAAGTGTTGAAATTCCCGGACTCGTTTTGGACTTCGACAGAAGTATTGGTAAATCTCTTTGATTAGAGATTCCACTTTACTTACACAACCAAAATTGCTAACAATTCCAAAAGCTAGATTCATTCGATGGGCCATGCAATGAATGGGAATAGCGTAGGGTGCCAAATCATCCTTGATCTTTTTGCAAAGACCACCTTTATGACCATGCATAACCGAAGCTCCATCTGCTCCAACACACACCAACTTTTTGGCAATCTCCATGCTATCCAAACCTCCAGATTCAATTAGAGTAGTCTTTAATAATTCATATAAATTTTCAGCTGTCGCACTACAATTCAATTTAGCAACAGATAGTATAAATGGTTGACGACAAAGATTGTTTACAGTATAAACATGCATGCACACCCAGGAAGTATTATCAATTGCTGTAACTTCATCTAGAGACAATGCAAAGAAATTTGAGTCTTTTATTTTTTCCTTCATATCTTCTTTTTCAACCTGTGCAAGACATCTAGCCCATTCCCATCCGCTGTTTACTGACCAGTGACTGTTCGGATAGTTTTGAGTTTTCAAAAAGTGCAATAAGGCAGGAATTGAAGGGTAGTCTGTCATAGGACGTCCTCTACTCAATAAATAAAAGACCACACTTAATTGAACTACTTTTCCCATATTTTGCACTTCTGTTGCTTTCCCAATGAAATCTTCAATGGAACCTTTTACTGCAGAACGCTTATCCCGTAATTGCTGGTGTAACTCGTATTTTTCGGCATTCCTGATATGCAGACAGTTGTCCTTTGTTTTCCAAGTTAGCACGGATTTTTCAACTCCATCTATAATTTCCTTCTTGTAAACTTTACCGACATGCTTTTCTATGGTATCAATTTTAAGCTGCAACCTCTTCTCCTTCTTTGTTATCTCTGTGCAAATGTTACATCTGCATTCAGTAGGAGGCGCACCATCAATTGGATTGGGCACTGGTTCAATGAACCAGTACTTTTCCACCCATTCTAACTGAAAACTCCTTTGGGACAGATCCCAGCGAGATCGATCTTTCGTCGATCCCAATTTTCTTTTCCCCTTTTGTGCATGAGCATGATTTATGGAATCAGTTTTGGTTTTCTCACCCGACTGGTCCAGGACCGACTCCAACTCTATAATCTCAGTTTGTGACTCCCTACTCAGGGGAAGTGCCTCCAAATCGTGTTCAAGTTCGTCCTCGACTGAGATATCAGGTTCACCAACTTGAACTTCAATATGGTCTGAGGGTCCAACTTGTGATGAATCTCCTTTTTCAACTGGAGATCTAACTTGTGAATCTTGTAGCTTGCCAACATTTCCACCACCAAAATATGCTGCTATGGTTCTGCGTTTTGGTAATGGTGGCTTCTCTTGGCATTCAAGGATCCTACCGGAACCCCTATTACCCCTCTTATTTGACATGGCAAACCGATAAAGGCTGCAAAAAATATATCAACTTAGTTGTTGAACAAAAGACTCAACTACTTAGACTACATGTAATAACAATAATATGATTCATTCTCAAAAAATGGGTTCTACTGCTACGGTACTACAGTCTACGGTACTACCCAAGGGCCAATATAATTCGCAAACCTATAGGCTATCTTAGCATTACACTGGACAGTAAAACTAAAAAAATAACCAGTACCACTGTACCAGTGGTCCAGTACCACTGTTGACATAAAAAATAAATTAAAAAGCACTTGCCTTTTAAAAAAACCAGGGTCCACGAGTCAATGGCCAATGCACTCAGCACTCTGAAAGTTCGGCAGCAATAAGAAATGCCAGTCTCCAGACCAGAAAAGAGCGAACTGTGTAGAATAATAATATTTTATAGTCCAATCTAGGTTGGCGAATTAGGCGGGATTAACAAGCGGGAATTTCAAATGCAGGCGAAACGCACCTTCCTATGCAAGCCCACAGTAGGAAACAGTTGGCTAAACGAGGCTGGTGGTCGACACACGTCCGGAAAATGGTTGGCGACGCCCAACCCAAGGGAAAATTAATTGGTTGTAGTAATGGCGAAAGAACGTGGGCCAATAAGAAACAGCATGCAAAAGATGGCGATATGTTTAAAATAAATGTATCCAAAACGTATATTGCATTGGCGATTGCACCGATAGTTTTGACCAATCATGTGATAACTAATGGGCGACTACCCCGGGCGTTGGACCCAAATCTAATAAATATCCGGCGATGTAGTTGACCTGCGTTGCGTGCTCTATTCGCCAAATGACGATTGACCCGTCAGACGGGATCGCCAAAAGGCGAAGATTCGCCACTAAAGTTATCTCTGAAGCATAGTTGGTTGCTACAGCAACCCATTCGGTGCAAGCATATCAATCGCATATCAAAGACGACATCATTAATACAATCCAGATCTGCGTGCAATAGTCTCCTCTGAAACGTGGTATATCTAACACTATGTCTCACACTGCTTATACAAGAGCAGCTCCAATAATTCTGTAACCGCTTTGATAATGCACTCCATACAAAGAATAGGTATTGCGTAACAAATCTATAACAACAATTTGTTACTTGAAAAGAATAGGCAATCGTTTTGCTGTATCAATAGAATACACTCATTCATCCTTATTCGCTGGAAATGGAATCTGTTATGAAAGCAACTTGAAATAGAAGATGAGAGGTTTATAACTCTCTCTTACGTTTTACATGTGGACAAGAGTTTAACCACGAGTCTCCACTAGTATCTTCTTATTTGAGCTCAATTTTTATGAGATGGCATAATTGAATGACTGGTAAAGAGGACCATGCACAACTGGAAGAACCTTCATTTAGCAATGGAAAATATTTAGGTAAATAACATGTGAAATTTCCAATCCAATATATGCAGCCATGTAAATGAATTTGATGCCACATTAGAATGCATTACTAAATGTAGTCATGGCACCAAAATAATGTGGTAATGGAAAAATAGATAGAAATGATCAGCTAGTCAACCAGTCACATACAACAGTTCCTGTCCAAAATGTGACAAGAAGTTCCTATGGAATAGGTGATAGGAAGATCTGCACCCATAAATCAGCATGTTGCAAGCTATATATGCCATGACATAAAATAATGTTTATTAGTAAAAACATTCAAAAGTTAATTTCCATATTTTAATCTCAAAACTATATTAAATACTACTTATTGATATTTAATCATATGCAACATAATTGGTCCTCATCAAGGTGTACGGCTCGCTCTTCTATGTCAACTTGTCCACGGGGTAGGAGATCTCTGCGAAGTTCTTTATAAACCTTCGATAATACCCAATGTGTCCAAGGAAGGACTTGACTCCTGTCACATCGGTTTGGGGTTCCATTTCAATAATTACCCTCACCTTATCTGGATTAGTCTTCAGTCCGGCCTTGCACACAATGTGCCTAAGCAACTTCCCTTTAGGTACCATGAAACTGCATTTCTTTGGATTGAACGCCAACTGGGCTCTTCGACACCATTCCATACATTCCTGTAAGCCTACCAAGTGAGTGTCCTATCTACTGTAAATGGACCAATCATCAAGATATGCCTTCAAATTTTCTACAGGCATATTATCAAAAATGTGCACGATGATCCTTTGAAAAGTTGTAGGGGCATTGCACAACCCGAACGACATCCAGTTGTAGGCATAGGTGTTGTCCTAAACTACGAATGTAGTTTTCAGCTTGTCTTCTACAGTCGAGATCTGGTTGTATCCCGAAAAGCCGTCCATAAATAAATACATTTCATGCCCTGCAACTTCGAGGATATTGTCTGTAAAGGGTATATGGAATGGGTCCTTGATCTTGACTGTATTGAGACACTTGAAATCCACACATGTGGATCTGATTTGCATCCTTCTTCAACTAGAGCACAATAGGTGAGATCCACTCGTTGGTCTGCACCTGAAATATAATGCCCGCTTCATAATTTTTGTTCATCTGGTATGGCTACTTCCGCACCGGTTGAGCTCCAAGTACAAGTGGAATAGGATGTACACCTAGCTTTGGAGGCACTTCTTCTAGGTCCTTATAGGTCGATGCAAAGACGTCCTTATATTCCATAAGAATTTTGAAGGTTGCCGCCTTAACTACTAGGTTCCAATCATCCCCCACCAATATATTCTTCAAGTTTGCTATATCTCCCAAGTTTGTCTCCTTCAGCTTGGGATCCTCATACTGTGTAGGTTTATCTTTGTCAAATTGGTGGGCGGGAGTCTTATTGACTCGGGCCTCCGGTTCGTTATATTCCCCATACTCACGAGGGAACGTGTCTTCTCCTGACTCGTCTTCAATCTGCAACATGTTACAATAGAACAACTCGTAGTCCTCCATTTGCCAATGGAAGAGCCTGTTCATGGAGTCTACATCATCTTTCGAGCAACTTTCTAATTCCAGAACACCCTCCTCATTTGGCTCCATCTGCCGCCTTCCTTCATCCATGGACTCTTCTTTTGACTTTGATCCCAAGGAGGATACCAACTCCTCGCTCACCAATTGTATTCTCAAGTCGATAAGTTTTCATGCTTCGTTCTCCATGGACAGTGTGATGTGCTTCTAGTTATGATTCACTTTAGCAACAATGAGCCATTCCCTCCCAAGGATGGCATCGTATCCCTTCTTTTTCAATGGAATTACTACAAAGTCAAGAATGAAGGGTTGTGTACCAATCATTTACCCATTGTGCCATTAAAGTTCGGATTGGCTTGATGCCGTGCTAGTTGACACCTACTAGATTGAACATTGGTGGCCACACCGTCAGCTTTCCCAACTTCTTCCAAGTCTCCTCAGGCAACACATTCTCCCTTGATCCTCCATCGACAATGGTGTTGGTGAGGATGGTTCTCGAGATACCTATCTCCACCACCACAGTTTGTCGTCCACTGTTTACTGACAGTAGCATTGGGTCCGTCGAAGGGCTTGTGGGAACTTCTGTGTGGTTTGTCGTATGGGTAGGTACATTTACGGTGCTCATGATGGCCGCCTTGGATTGCAACGTTTCCAAGAGGTCCTTGACCTTTACCAACATTTCCATCGGCAACACTTGTCTCATTATATTTTGTTCAAATTCCGTATGTAGCGAAGTGCTAGCTGTATCATGTGTTTCCCTTCGCTCTGCCATCATCTCTTTTTCAATGTTGTCCTTAGCCTCCCATAGCCTCTCCTTTTTGTATGAGGGTTTGGGTATGTGGCCTTCTTCTCTTGGGCCCTAGTGAGTGCCAACACTCCTTGTTCACTCGACTTGTCGATGTTGAAGAGATTCACTCCTGGCTTTGGACAATTGCTATCGTCGTGGTCATCGAAACCACACCATCTACAAAGGTGTTGGGGGCTCTCCTCCTTCAGGCAGTCTCGGGCGAAGTGTCCCCATTGGTTGTAGGCCCTACATTGAATCATCGACCAATCCTTGACATCGTACTATGTGCAACTTCTGTTGCTGTTATTATTATTGTTATTGCTTTTGCAACACCTTAGGTTATTTTGGTAGCCACCAGACAATTCGGTTGTATTGGCCGATTGTTGTGAGGTAGCCGCAGTAGCGGTCGTCGATGGCTATTCTTGTGTGAAGAGCACTTGTGCACTTTAGGTCTTCATGTTGTACGTGCACTCTATTGGAACCCTAAATTTTGGAAAATTTGGAGTTCTAGATTCCAGGCCAAGAAGCAAATTTCATTGTCCAGACATATGTAATGCATAATCTCACAGTTCCAACTCCAAAAAACCAGCTTTGATGCATTTGTTTTATGATCAGTTTCCAACCATAAGTGGTCGGGATAGCATATATCGATGAAGAAAGACAGAGCACTAAGGAAAAGAACATATCGGTAAGACCTAGGCCGATGGCATCAAGCAAGCGAAAGAAAAGAAGTCAAATACATCGGTAAAAGTCACGGAGATTGGCATAGCCTACCCCGACGAGACCATCGGCATAACATATGTTAATGGCTAAGCAAGATTGGAGCTAGACCAATGGATGATGGACATATCATTGTATGTCACACCGATGTAGGGTCTGGAGTTATCGGGAAAGGTCACTCCGATATAGTCATCGACAAAGCTTTCACTAGTGGTAGAGAACATAACGGGTTAGACCGATAGCTGATGAAGACATCGTTGTGTGTCATGCCGATGGGAGATGAGCATTATCAGGGAGAGTTACATCGATAAGTCAATCGGCGTAGTTTTCATTAGCGATGAAGGACGAAATCGGTTAGACCGATGCTCGATGGAGTATGCGGGGTAACCTATGTCGATGGAAAAGGGGAAGAAAAGTTGTAGACGAAAGAGTAACTCATAGAGGAACACAAAAGAAGATACACGATGAATGAAAGTTTCTCAAATGGAGGCTTCCAGTGCGTCAGAAAGGAGGCAACCAACCAAGAGCAGAAGAGAAAAAAGCTAAAATAGAGGAGCAACAGGTATAAGCAGTATGTGTCATCTATGTGGCCGAATATGAAACCAAAGTATAAATACAATGATGGGCATAAAGAATGGACTGTGAAGCACCAGAGGGGGTACTCACATCATTTGTAGACTATTTATCCATTATACACCCCTAAAATAGCTTTAAAATACTTCTAATATGCTTAAACAACTTGTAAAATGGTAATTAATTACATAAGCTAAGGCAATTTCAGGATTTACTTTTATTTAAAAGGGTGGTGTCTTTTCACCCGAAGGGGTATGCCCTTTCATTTTTATAACCAAATCCTCATCTATAGAAGGAGGATCTTTTGGAGAGACGAATAACATAGAAAAATCAGAATTTTCATATAATAGAATTAGATCAGCAATTGGAGACATGAACTCAGATGTACTATTTTTTCAAAATCAATAAAAGATAAGTGTTTTTCTATCTCACTTGTGGTGAGAAGGTCCAATTCTTATTCAATTAGTCCCTTAGATAAATCTATTTCATTAGATTGCCTCATTGTACAACTTTTATGTTATTGTGATTTCAAAATTAGTTGCAATCAGAGCATCAGTTAGAAGGATTGGTTTTCAAACTTCTCTCTGTCTTATTGGTCTCTCAGAGTTAGAGTTAAATTTAGTAAGACTAATTGTAACTATATAGTTTTAAAATCACAATTCATACAAAAGCTTTTGAGGTGATGGTCTTGTTTCTAATAAGATGTTATTAAAACTGTCTCCAAGGTTGTACATAGGATTGAAATTGGATTGACTCTATTGCCCAAGTTAAAACAGGCACTGGTCTTATCAATTGTTGGATTATAGTCATTTGATTCATTGTTTAAAGTTTGTGATATTCTATTCAACATTCATTTACATAAGAAATATATTTTAAAGCATTCTTTCAAAAGTAATATTATTAAAGTGTTCTTATAGCATTCAAATATTCAATTGTTGTGTGAATCACAATTTGATCTTTCTCAAGAACAATTCCCATCTTGAGAGATTGGCAAGTTATCGGCTATAAAAAGCCTCCAATCGGGATTAGGGTTGAGGAATAGGTGCAACTACCTAGGTTCTGCAGAGCCTAAAGTGTAGGAGAATTTGATGAAGTGATTATTCTCGTTCGTTGACCAGAACTAATTGAGGAATCTACATAAAGGAAAGTGGGCAAGTCTTTTGGATTTTCAATCTGCGGTTTTGGGATCCAATACACTCCTTGGTGGAGTGTCCTATCACTTAACAAATGTCATAGAAGGCCTTTTTGGGGCACGTGCCTTTTGTGTGGCCCTCTTCTTTACAATATGTACAACATAATTCCCCTTCAGTTTTGCTATGCTCCACTTCACAGCTTTAAATTCCTTCATCATCCGGTACATATCCTTTTGCAATGCCTACACGTTCTTGCTGCCTTGTACGTTGTTGCTACTCTCTTTAGAGGAGTCAGAATCATCGGACTTGTGCTTCTTTTTCCGCGATGTCATTCTCTTGCTTTCAATGTCTGTGGCACAGTTGTATGCATCTCGGTATGACGTGGGAGGCATGACTTTCATCGTCTTCCTTAGGGAGGATTTCGACCCCTCCACAAACCAGCGTTTCTTTAGTCTGTCAACTAGTTGGTTCTCCACGTCCCTACTTCTTGGCAGTGTAAGGGTCAAGTGTCCCAACCCGCGTTGAGTATTTTCAATCAACTTAGACACCTCATCACTGTCTACCACCAATCTCCATGTTTTCTGAATGGCCTCGTACTCATCTTCTTGTCCCCTTGGGATACAATTTCTATCCTTATTCAATGTCAGTGGCATCAATTACCACCTTCATAGGGGTTGGGGATGCGTTGCCATCGACGACTCTCATCACATGCCTCTTCCCTTCAAGTTCTCTCCTTGTACCACTGTAAAATTTGTTGGGGGTGATCTTTGTTTTCTTCTTTTCGCGAGTTACGAAGGGCAAGCAAGTGTTGTGCTAATAGCCTTGGTAAGTGGCACATCAAACGGTCCACCGCTGGACTCACCCCCAGTGAATTCCACACCACACTTGCAGGAACTTCCTCTTGTGCCACCTCCCTTTGGATGTAAGTTTCAACGGATGCTTGCAATATGTTTGCACAATCCACCGTCAGTTGTCTTTCTCCTTCAAACAATTCTTCGTTACTGTTACTTGTGCCCTCGTTACTCACTGGTTGGCCCATTGTATTATTTCCGCCATGTGATACCCTACCATCATTCCCAGATTCGTCTAGGCAACAACGCCAAATGTTTTCCCTGTAGGGTGAATGTTTAATACATATGAGAATGTAAAGTAAATGTAACAGAGCAGATGCAATGTAAGAGAACCCACAAATGCATGTTTATTAATCTCATAAATGCTTACAATGTCTTAGAATGACATCAGTACTTCCATTTTGTAACGACAACCACAACTCTCAGAGATAAGTACATGGATATATATAGAGGTGTCGAGGGTGCCAACCATCGGAAACTGTCACCCAACTACCTAACCCTCGACAAACACTAATTACTTGAGAACAAATTATAATCAAGGGTCCCTCAAATATTCACCATTAAGGGAAGTTACGGGTTTGAGACCATTCTAACAATGCCTGTAAATGAGCAGCTCTCTGAAAACTAAATCATAAATGATTGCTAAAAATTTTGTACGTCACTTTGACAACAACTTACAAAATTGTGACTTTAGACAATGTTGAATGAGATTTCGCTCCTCTCAGGGGAGGCTCTCTTCTTACCATAGGTGGCTCAATAAGGACTTAACTGATACTCACAAGAAAGGGCGGGTCTTACTATCAATTCCTCTTTTTTCAGGAACGATTTATAGATATCTTTCAAAAGCACTAAAAATTATATCAAAAAGGACTTATTGCTATGATAATATCGATAGCCTTCTGGTTGATGTAAGAACAACCAGGAGTATATCAATTTTCTTCCTAATGAAACAATTATAGAAACCCAAAGCCTCCTACACTTGTTTCTATGAGATAAACTATCAATTTCAGCACATAGAAAAGCTCAAAGTCCTTAATTATATGCCTCCTAAAGTTTACAAAGATACTTAAAACAAAGGTGCAATGTCACTCAGTTCTTTGTATCTTAAGGCCACTATAAATTACCTTAACTCGCTACTATTGTAACACAAAGTCTACAAAAGTATACAGATCAAGTACTCATGAAATTATGACAGAAAGAGTAAAACCATTTCAATGAGCTCAAGATTGAATCACTTGTGGAACATAAGAATACATAAATAACCCACAAGCTCTCCAACACAAATTTTGAATCAACTTGCTTCTTTTATTCACTTGGAAACTATTTGCACTATGAAACACAAAGTTTTCACCTTACAGGAATTTCAGCATAGTCTGCTTTCATAAAACAAAAGATGATTTTTACAATGAAGCTCACTCCTATATATAGGTGAGGAACTGAGAGAAAACAATGGGAGAAACTCAAAAAACTTTGAGCTATTCTATAGCTAACTTTGACTTATTCAAATTGCAAGTGCTAATGTACCTGACCTGTAATTTGATTACATGTAATAGCTTTATAGGTGATGAGGTCACTTGCAACTACAACTTGTTTTGTAATTACATGTAATCTATCAACATAAAAAAGAACAATTACTTCTATAAAGCATAGAAAATGTGTCACAAGACACTTCGAGATATTCTTCAGAGACTGTCCTTGAAAGTTTTGAGTTTGCGAATGGATTCGTGTACTACTCTAGGATCTAGCACACTTGTATGTTGAGCCACAACAACCATTTTATTGACTGTGTCCGCATACCTGGAAATAGTTTTATTACTTTCTTCAAGTACAACTTGAAGATGATCCAGTGAAAACTTGAAATTGGTGAGCTTGTTCATGGAATTTAGAAAAAAATGATCTACCTCAAGCTCTAGGTGAATCATTAACAGGAGCTCCAATACTGCAGTGTCCTTTGAAATCAGCTCATTGTTCTCACCTGTCAACTTGCATGATAGTTCTTCAAACTCTTTGCTGATTACATGCTCCTTTTCTTCATAGGTCCCTATGGCTACCTTTATATCTGTCACTAGCCCCTCAATAACCTGGCCCTTATTTACCATTAGCTCTTGATATTCAATATACATTTCCCGAGAGGAAATGACCTCATATTCATACAACACACCAGAATCAATTTCTGAAAACTTGTTCCAAATTTTGAAGTCCTTCTCCAAAGCCTTTAGATTTTGCTTGAAAGTTGCAAGGACCTCATTCGACTTGTATGTGGTGACCCTAGCATGAGTTAGTGCCTGGAAAGAATCCTTTACCAATTGTATACCTTGACTCATCATCTGACTAACCCAATCATCTACAACTTTAGTTCTTTCCCCCATCTTTTCTGCTTGTCTGATTGACTCCTCTGAGATGGAAGAAGTAATAGGATTAACCTGCTCTAATGTTTTAGTGATCTTTTGGATCACTGTTAGTAATTGAGCCTTATCATCTTTAAGCTGATTCTTCTTGGCCCATAGCTGATCATAACTCTGAGCTAGCATTGCCACAGAGTCTTGCATATCATTTTTAAATCTGGTATGCGTTTGCTTCCCTAGTTCCACTTTTGAGATCTTGTAATTAGATGCTTGCAACTCATCTTGCGGTTTGTCAATAAGAGGTTGCTCAACCTCAACATACTTCATCTTGTTCTGATCAACCACCACTCTGGATACTGTTTTAGCCTTCTTGCTTACTTGGGGCTTGGTCCTCTTTAGTTGCTGAAAATCGAAGTCATTTGGCATGACTCCTTTCTTTTTTCTCCTTGGAGTAATAGCACTTAGCCAAGGAGGTAAGCTGAAAGAAATATTTTGTGCCGGAGCAGTGGTGGCTGATGTGGTCATTGATTCTGATTGTACGACAGTTGTCATGATGGGTGGCGCCTCAGTCTGAATGGCTACAAGAGACTGAGTACTCTAAGAGGCTTCAGTCATAAACCTGTCAAAGCTTACAATTGTAGGTCCTCCCCAAAGAGCTAGGAACCTTGTGACAACTCCCTAAGGATTAAGTGGAAATTAGCATGGGATTTAGATATACTTATTTTCATTTATGTTTATATATATTTATATTTGTATGGGATCTACTAACACGTGCAAGTTTGTTCATCAAGGATCAAGCAATACTCAACATCGGAAGTGGAGACATTACATTTTAGGTCAACCTTTGCTTTTAGAGAAATGCCAACAGCCTTATCCACATTTTTCTTCTTGGCATCGGTCTTTAGAGAAGAAACATCCCTTTGGGAGAATTCGCTAGAGTATAATGTTCGACGAAGGCTTCTTTCCATCAAGAGGCTTCTCATTTTTGCCTAGGATTTAACAATTGAGAAATCTGCTGCTAGGTGCCTATTTTGTAGCATCTCGTGCACCTAAAAGTTAAACCTTCGTAATTCAAAGGCTATGTCTAGCTATTACCATTGGGATTCAGGCTAATTTCTGCGGGAAGCTCTTTGGTGGTGTCTAGTTCTACCAAGTGTTGGAATCATTTGCCGTTGCACCAAAAGCTCGAACTATCAATGCCCGATACAAATGTCAGATTTAACCTGATCCACGAGAGGCAGTTAAGCCATGTCACGAATCTCCAAGGAGGTGCTGACCACCAAGTCAACAAACTCCCCCTCAACACCGACTGAGCCTTCAGCACCCACTGAAGGGAGACTCGAACCCATGACCCAAGGCTCTGATACCAATTGTTGGTATTATTTGCCATTGCACCAAAAGCTCGAACTATCAATGCCCGATACAAATGTCAGATTTAACCTGATCCACGAGAGGCAGTTAAGCCATGTCACGAATCTCCAAGGAGGTGCTGACCACCAAGTCAACAAACTCCCCCTCAACACCGACTGAGCCTTCAGCACCCACTGAAGGGAGACTCGAACCCATGACCCAAGGCTCTGATACCAATTGTTGGTATTATTTGCCATTGCACCAAAAGCTCGAACTATCAATGCCCGATACAAATGTCAGATTTAACCCGATCCACGAGAGGCGGTTAAGCCATGTCACGAATCTCCAAGGAGGTGCTGACCACCAAGTCAACACCAAGATCCTTGCATAAGTTTTGTGATAGAAATCTCTTAAATTTTCATCTATGGACACAAATTTACCAATAGAGTTTCCAATTGCTGCAAAACAAGAATTGAACCAATGTCGAAGGTGGAGATTTGAGAGACAAACCTAGATCGACATGACTAAAATTGACTTAGTAGACGGTTTTGAGTTTGGATGCCAAGATTTCAACAACATATTATCTCCCCACATGTAGACATAGTTGAGGATGACATTTCTATCTTTCTTGCTGCCGAAAACCACAATGGAAAATCGTCTTGCACAAGGATAAATTTCTATCTTTTCTTCCATTAGAGGAAGCCACAATTTAAGGATCCAATGGCGAAGAGCACCAAGACTATGCCAAAAATGGGTGAACTTCCCAATTAACCCATTCTTCAAATATAGTTTTTCATTTTGACGCATCTCCTTTGTTAAGATGGCATCAAAGTTCAGATTCTAGGGTTTTTAAGAGCATTTAATGATTCTCTTATTACTATTTCTTGAATGATTTGGGCTCAACGTAGGGGAAAAGGGTGCAAAGCATCCAGATCTGAATGCCTCCAAGAAGGAAATCCTAGTTGAGGCAGTGCCCCTCATTGGAAATGGATCCGAGGCCTCCACAGAGGAGCAATGAGTGTTTCTATTGAAGTTCTCTTCATGAGCACCCCTTGTGAAACCCATTCCGTGTGCAGATTTTGGCACATCTGTGAGAAAAGCAGGCTTTCGTTCACAACATCCAAAGAAACCACCATTCCAGTTATCTTATAGGGAATAGAGTCTCTTTGGGTGAAGCATCCAAAGTAGTCTGCACAAATAAACCACCTTCTCACTGGGGCGAGGTCGCTGAAAAAAAATGTAGTGAAAAACCACAGCTTTAGCACAAATTACAACTTTAACCTGACTAGAGGCGCACCACAAATAACACTAATCAACATCAGATGTGCGCGGCCATCTTCCAAATGGAAGATGATTTGGAGGAATCCACCACAACAGAAGTAGGGTTGTTGACAAATATAGTCTTACACTTTTAATATATTTGGTCCATTATTGAAGGAAAGTGACTTTAAATTCTATATATTAGCTAATTGTGATCACAAAGGCCTTGCATAGAATAAGATAGACTGAAACAAAAAAACTTATATCCTTGTAGCTGTATAAGCCATAGAAGCATAAATTGGGAAAAAATCCCGATTATACCCAATTAATCGGGAATCGGGTGATGCCCCAATTATCCCCTGAAAATCGGCCAAAATCTGTCAAACATTTTTTTTGCAAAAATTGCAATTAAATCAGTTAAAAGTTGTAAAAAGAAAGGGTTTAATCTGAAAAAAATCTGCGCCAAAAAATTGTGCTAAAAACCTGAAAACACGCTAGTTTTTCTTATAAATTTGATTTCACAGGCAATTGTTTCTTATAAACACAACAACCATTTACAGAGAAGACTTGTAGGGAATCTCACAGAGATTCATAGAAAGATTATAGAGACGTCCAGTTTTTTTTCATCTGTCTATAAATTTGCTTCTATATATCTTCTGTATATTCGATATATGTCTTCTATAAATTTATTCATTTTTCATCTTCTATATAGATTTTCCAGATTTGTTTTAATCTTCTATAAAGTTTCTTCTATATATCTTCTGTTAAAGATAAATTTTCTGCATATATTGTTAAAGATTAATTTTCTGCATATATTGTTAAAGATAAATTTATTAATGCATAAATTTATTAGTCTGTTTATAAATTTATTGGTATATTATCAACTGTATAAATTTATTCATCTATAACTTTAGTTGATATATGATTGATATTATACTTTAGATTTGTATATCTGCAAAATAATATATAGAGTTAGTTCTGTATATCTGCAAAATATTATATTATAATGATATTACTATATTATATTATTAGTTCTGTAGTTCTGTATATGATATTATATGTAATTCTGCATATTATATAAATTTATATCTACAAAATATGTAGATGAATTTATTGGTTTTGTATATCTGCAAAATAAAATGAATAGGTACACTAGTTCTGTATATTTGTATATCAATTTTCTATGGAAGTGAAATTCTGTAACTTTATTGATATTAGTCAATTGTGTATCTATTTGCATTCTATGTTTAAGTATTTAAAATGCTTTTGCAGTTTCTTGATCACAATACCGCGTGTGAGAGACTTTGCATGGACACATTGAACATCAATTGTCAGTACAACTAAGGTTAAATGCAATTGGTGTTTGAATTTTGAATGAAGTCAATGTTGAAATTTACTCCTTCAAATATCATTTGGCAAAAGAAGCGGGAAATAGCACTACAACATGCACTAAATGCCTTGTAGATGTCACATACCAGGCAAAAAGAGCTCTTCATGGAATTATTGAGAGCAAGACAAAAAAGGTGAGAACCAGGATTGAAATAGGTTCCAATTCTACGAGTGTAGGAGGAATCAATTGGATGAGGAAGATGGTGGAGGGTTGGGTGTCAGGGAATCTGAGACTATAACACGTGGCTCAGACATGGGTGGAGGGAACATCAATGGTTTCTTCGGACCTCATACTATACTAGGATCACATATCACTTTGGAGAGTATGGTGGAGGAAAACTGTCCATGAAGAGGCAATGAAGTCAATTTCAATTTTTTTCTCCTCTACTTTGGTATTCCATGCTTGCAGATCTTCATATTGGTAAGCTATGATAGATGGTGTTGAAGCTACAAGGCTTGGGTTTAAAGCCTCGTCTTACAATGCAATGAGGGTTGGTAGGCATGATCAACTTCCTCATATCTTGTGATAGAGGCACTATATTTTTGAAATCTGTGGATGCATCAAATACAATGAAAACTACAACTGGATTGTTTGAGATGTATGAATCAGTAGTCATGGATGTGGGGCCACAAAATGTGGTTTAATTTACTACAGACAATGTTGCTGCTGGGAAACTCCTAATAGAAAAATAACCCTCTATGTTTTTAACCCCATGTGCAGCAAATTGACTTGATCTAACCCTAGAGGACATTGGAAAAATTGATTGGGTTAAGGAGGCATTGCAAAAGGCTCACATAGTTAGCAAATTTATCTACAATCATACAAGGGTATTGAATATGATGCACAATTTGACAAGGAGCAAGGAGCTAGTTCAACTAGGGGTTACAAGGTTCGCAATACACTTCCTCGCACTACAAACTCTAGTTCAACAAAAAAAGAACTTGAGACACATGTTTGTTTCAAACGAATGGATGGACTAGGCTTCTACTCAAGCTTCTCAAATCAAATAGATGGCTTGAGAGTGGTAGAGTATATGTATTCTACCATTTTTTGGGAAGCAATTGAACAATTGGTACAATTTTCAAAGCGTCTAGTAAAAGTCTTCAAACTATTGGATGGGGATAAATCCTTTCCAGATATATGTATGAGGCCAAGGAGGATGAAAGGTAGGTTGGTAAATGACAGAATGAGGTATGAGCCATTATGGGACATAATTGATAGGAGATGGGATGGATAGATGCACTCTCCTCTCCATATTGCAAGATACTTTGTCAATTCATCATTATTCTACAACACGAAATTCAGAGAGATTGATGTTGAGATCACACAAGGCTTTTTCGAGTGCATGGAAAAAATGTTTCCAAGCAAAGAGCGAGTGAAAGACGCTATGTCAGAGTTGCAAATGTATAAAAAGGCAAAGGTTTTTCTCTCATCCAGGGCTGTTGAGGAAGATAGAACAACCTTCCAACTAGGTAGACTCGATAAAACTTTTGATAGTCCATTTATTTTGTCGACGTTATCAATAAATTTGTTAAGATTTGAAGATATTCTTACATGATATCATCTCGCTATAATGTGTTTTTCAGCTCTCGTGGGAGTTTTTTGGGCACGAATGCAAAAATCTTAAGTGGATGATGATACACATTTTGACCCAGCTATGCAGCTCATCCGCTTGTGAGCATAATTGGAGTGTTTTTGAACACATACATTCCAAGAAATGCAACTGTCTAACACGAAAACGAATGAATGACTTGGTGTTTGTTCACCACAACCTTTGGTTGAAGTTGAAGAAAGCTCAAGGTAGGGGTTTTAATAACTTGCACTCAATTGAAGTTGTATTCATTGTGTTTTTCACTAGTAGGCAAAGACTAATTTCTACATGGAAAAAAACATGAACTATGGAGGATGACTCCCTAGTTGACCTTAACAAGATGGATCCAAAGTCTGAGTGGATTGCTGTCCCTCAAAGTGATGATGTTGATGATTATGAAGTCATTGGAGTGGCCAACTTTTCGAGTAGCATTCTTCAAGGACTTAGGTCAGGGATTTCCAAGGAGAAGCATCATTAGGGTCTCTTGTCCCCTAGCATGTCATTGTTTACATTTGATTTTTTGGAACTATGTACTTAGTTTATACGTTGACTTTGTGCGAAGTTGCAAACTATATTGTAATTGACATTTTGACATCTGTCTCCATGTATTTATTTTTTATGCTATTGTGGTATGTTATGTGCAATGCAATCAGTAATGTGAGTATAAATGATGGAAACCTATTTTTTACAATTTATGGGTTGATCTCTATATTTTATTTGCTGTCAATATATCTATGATGTGGAAATGCCCTTTAATGTAAAAGAAAAGTAATTTTGGCCTGTTTTTCTTCAATCTTTATGTTTTTTTGTGAATCCAATTTTTTCAAAAATTCCTACTTTTCTAGTTTACCATTTTTTTGCCAAACGATTTATGCTTCTATGGTATAAACAAGGGATTCAAGCTAAAAGTATAGCAACAATTCTTTGTGGAAGAAATGGGATATGTCCATTTTAGTATCAAGTAAATAAATGTTTATTGTTTTGTTGGTTTTATTATGTTTAGTATATACTTTTTAATTGAGGTGTAGCATGCATAATTATTCTTTTTTAGTTATTCAAGAAAATGATACATTCTAAACTTTTTGTTTTCTGATATTCATAGGTATATTCAAAGTAATCAATTACATGGGAAGCTACCTCAAATATATGAATACTTTCATGGATTGGAACATTTGTAAGTTTGCATGCTTTTTAATTCCATACTCTATATTTAAATTTTATAATTTTAAAGATTGAAAAATAGCACCAAATAAATATGCCATTTAATTTGTTTTTCTTGTTTTGCAGTGTAGCAAGTAGTAACAATTTCAGCGGTAAAATACCAGATTTCATTGGGAAGTGGATAAACCTTACAATTTTGTGAGAATCTTTATATTATGTGTTGAGAATCAATTCTTTCTATTTTTTGTGCATCCATGACACCTTTACTGTAATATACAAATTTAAAAATATATAAATATAGAGGAGTAAAATTTCACTATTCATTATAGGGAACTTGAAGCTACATCTTTAGAAGGTCCAATTCCATCAACCTTTTCGAATTTGGTTGAACTAGAAGACTTGTAAGAATTTTTTCCTCCATCGTCCTATTTCATTTCTTCATTTATCATTTATCATTTTGTGCTTGAAAATACAATAATTCAAAGCATTGTTCATTCCTTTCATTTTAGTAACATGTCTTTAATGCTGAACTTTCCAATGTATTTAATTAATTTTTTAGGTGGTGTAGTTATTCAAATATATGTACTTAATGTAGTTGATATTGATTGGTCTTATATGATTATATATATATGCAGGAGAATATCTTATTTGGTTGGAGATGGATCAAATTTGACATTTATGCAAAATTTAACAAAACTAAGAACAATGTAAGTGTGTTAATACAAATCTAATATATCTTTAATGTGTCATCAAATCTATACAAAAAAGCTTGAAGTTCAAATGTTTTGAGTAACATAAGTGTAAACATAATCTTTTATATGCTTGTGGTTAAGCTTTGTCTTTGCAGAGTACTAAGAAATGCTTTAATTTACGGAGAAATTCCCATGTATCTTGGAGATTCCATCAAACCAAAGATATTGTGAGTTATTACATTATATTATTTTTTATTGACATAAGTTATTTATAGTTAGAATATATAATTTTGAAATTATGTAATTATATATCCTTGATTGTTCACAATTCATGACATTAAAAGAATGATATAGGGGCATATACACTATAGTGAATACATAACTTATGATAACATAATTCTGTACTTCTATATTTATGTGAAGAAAAACATATTTTATGATTTAATAGTTTTTATTGTAGGCCTTTTTTATTTTTATGGGTTTCATGTTTATTTGCAATGCATAATGGTAGAACAATGCTATAAGAAATATCAAAAATATCTTCATATTTTTGAAACCAAGGAAAGACTGTTGTAGTATCAACTCCACTCCAAGACTTGCAACCTGCTGTAAAACTTCACAAAGAGAAAACAAATATTTCACCAGGAATGGATGAATTGTATTAGGATGAATAAATTGTACAATGAGCTTTGCTTGTAAAGGAAAGACCGAGGATGCAAGCACCAATAAGGTGTAAGAGCAGGTAACATCTAACTGCCAAGGTACAAAGGAAAGAGCGAGAATGCAAGCACCAATGAGGTGCAAGAGCAGGTAACATCTAATTGCCAAGGTACAAATACCTATGCACTTAGAAAATATTAAATTATGAAAATTAATACCTAAGTAGAACTTAAGCAGAGTAAATATTAATTTACTCCAACAACCCCCTTCCCTCCCCTCCCCCCAAGTGTGACTTAGGGATAAGATTATTATGCAATATGAGATAGATGCAAGATGGGTCTTGTTGATGTAATTTTCCCAAACCCTCGCGAGCTTTCTTGCTCCAGAAATGTACTGTGTAATGTTCAATGTGCAACAATGTCCTGTCCGTACGGTGAATGTTCCTGGAGTGGCAGGCACAGGTGGTGTATGGTAGAAGGATTTGACCCTACGGTGGGGGAGACAAATGCAAACTGTACAATAGAAAGGTTGTATGGTGGGTTGGTGTTTGGGGTCATGCGGCTTGGAGGGCCGTACGGTATTGTTGCCTGAGGCAGTGCGGCTTATAGGGCCATACGGTATTGCTGCTCAGGCCGTACGAAAAGAAGGGGGCCGTACAATATGTTGTAGGTATGCGTCCAGTTCCTTGATACGTACAGATCCTCTTTGTCTTCTCCTTCGGGTGTTGAACTAAGTTATTTCGTGAATGAATTTTAGTGCTCGACACAATGTTCAAACAAGTATTTGCAAGAGGAAATAATAATATGATTATATTGCGTTTCAACTATTAGAATAGTTTAGTATCATATTTTATTAATGCTCAATATTGTATCTTAGTGTAAATATTAGAATGATTCTAATATTTAGTTAGTTATAGCTAGAATAGAATGTTTATATTCTAGATGATCATTCTCTTGTATACATAGATCATTTGATCTCTGTTAATACATCATAAAAAGTATTCTACCAATTACTTTTCATAACATGGTATCAGAGCCATTAGAAAGGAATTTTTCAAAAATCTTATAATTTCGTGACTGAAATTTTTGAAATCCATTCGGTCAGTTTTTTTCGAAATTTTCTGAAAATCTGGGCATCATTTTTTTTTGCATGGCCCTGTTCGTAACTAAAAATCGCGACCTAGGGTTCGTCGATTTCCTGGCATATTTTCTGTTCGGGTTTCTTGTGGCTGTTTCTGCAAATCGATTTCCTGTTCGTGACGACCCCATCTGCAAGATTTTTTGCTCGCGTTTCTCTGCATCGAGCCAGTCGTGAGGGGTTTTTTGTTGGTCTTCAGTTCGTGATTTTCTAGGTACTCCTGCTCATGTTTTCTTCAGCCATTCGTGCGCGCGATTTCTTCAACCATTCGGCTCACATTCAGTGTTATTGGTGTCGATAGCAGAGTTTTCTAAGTGTGTCTTCAGGCACGATTTATCTGCAACCCGTCGATTGTTTTTATCTGTGTTCAAGGGGGATTTATCTGTCTTCAGGCATGCGTTTGTTCCTGATTTTAGCCAGGGCCGTTTCTCTTCAAAGCCCTAATTTTTTGGGCTCGAAAAATTCTTTGATTTTAGATCCATGGTGGGTTTTTTTAAGATTTCAAATGGCTTGTCAGATTTTTCTGGGTGCTTCGGTTTTTGTGCCTCAATTTTTGAGCCAGCAGATCCAAATTTCGACAGCATATTCTTTCTGGGTTTTTTGAGCCCTCTTCTGGGTGCTTATCTATTTTTTCTGGGTCTTCCAATTTTTGACCTCGAAGTTCGTGCCATCTTAGCTTCAAAAGTCCGACTCAATTAAAAAGCAAGCTAATGTTGCCAAGCACTCAGAGCAGAAAGAATCTGCCTTTCATGCCTTTATGGCCAAAATCCCTACAAATCATGTGAAATATTCTGCCTGGTACATAGATTCTGGTGCTTCTCGGCATTTTACTCACAGGCGTGACTGGTTTGTTGAGTTCTCTTCCTACATTGACTCAGTTATTTTTGGAGGTGGTGAAGAGTACAATATTGTCGGCAAGGGCAATGTTCAGATACACTCTGGAGGGAGAAATCTCATGTTTCTCAATGTGATATGGTCCTGGCATGAAACATAATCTTCTTTTAGTTAGTCAGATTATGAGGCACTCTCCTCAGCTGGATGTTGTTTTTAGTGGACATAAGTGCTTGATTGTTGATCATGCTTCTCGCACTACTGTTGCTGTTGGCATTGAGGATCATGGTCTTTATAGGCTTGTGGACTCAGGCGATTCTCTTGAGCATGCCTTCGTAGCAAAATCTTGTCCTATTAGCAGTCTTTGGCATCAACGATATGGTCACCTGAATATTTAGTATCTTGCACATCTTGTTCGGGACGATTTAGTACATGGTCTCCCTAATATTCAGACCCAGAATCATAAAGTTTGCGGAGCTTGCCAGGCGGGGAAGCAACACAGGACACCATTCAAAGAAGGTGACTCATGGATAGCCTCTAAGGTACTCCAGCTGGTTCACGCTAATATATGTGGTCCTATGAATACTACTTCTCTTACTGGGAACAGTGTTGTGAGGTTTTCACACCATCGCCCCCAAAGAATTTGGGGACCCCCCAATTTTTAAGCGAGCCTTGGCAATTTTCCTAGATTCGGGTATTTGGGTGCCTTAGCGAATTTTTGGGCGATCCAGAGGTTTTGAAATGACAATTTTACACCTTGGATATTTTTGAAGTGCCTAGGAGGGTATGGCTTGTTTTCACCTTGCACGGAGACTTGGTTTTCCTAAACAGTTGATTTTGTCTCTATGCCAAATGAAATTCGAGTGAGAACATTATTTTTCGATTGTTAGGACAATATCTGGCAGGGCAAAATTGCAAATTTTGGACTTAGATGAATTTTGAAAATTGATATAATTGTATAAATCAAACGTTTTCAAAATATAATTGTGGATTTGGATATTTTGGAAAAATCTTGTAAATTTTGGTGGTGAAAATGATTTTTTTTTAGTGAAATTAAATTGTTTTTGAGGCTAAATTGAAAAAAATAAATTAATTGCCAAATGGAAATTAAATGGCTAAATAATTTTTAAATTGCAAAAATAAAAAAATTAAATTGCCAAATGGAAATTAAATTGCAAAATGATTTTTTGGGTTGCAAAATAATAGAAATTGATTTTGGTTGTCATGATTAAATGCATTAATTTGGCAATTTTAAAATAGATAAAATCATATTTTTGGGCTGAGTGTTTGTAATTTAGAAATTTTATTTGGGCCCCTTTGTGTGTTAAATTCAATGTATTTTAAGGCCTAAGAGGTGTGAAATTCAGGGTAAGTTATTGGGTCCACAATGGGGAAGGTTTAAAGCTATATTGGAGGCCTAAATGACCTTTTTTCAAAATTTCAATTTTAGGGCCTATGATAATTTCGGATTTGGCTAATTTAAATCCATAATTTTGCACTAGGCTGGTCTAATTTTAAATTAAAATTAAATCCCCTAGGGCTGGACAATTTATTTCATGTTTAATTTGACAATTTTTATTTTTTGTTTTTCCCTCCTATAAAGTCGGCCCTGCTTTTTGGAGGGAAGAATTTGGTATAAAGGGGGAGCCTTCCTCCTCATTTCTTCACTCACCATTTCCCATTTCTCTTGGCAGGGGCAGAGGCAGCGAAATACATAGGGGGAGCAGTCAAGAACGAAATTGCAAAGGGAGCAGGCAGATCTAATACAAATTGGAGGGCAGATTTTGATTGTAGACTTGCCTAAGGAGGGGACAGACCTGTTATAGCAGAGTTTAGGGCAGATCTGGAGCAGTTTGAGAGGCTATACTTTGAGTGGATGGCCAGCAAATTGGAGTTAGAGGGCCTAGTTTGTGGGGGTGAACTTGCAGATTTTTAGAGGAAGATTTGACATTTGATAGAGCCATGAATTTTGGAGAAGATCTCAATTTTGGCAAAGGGAGAAGCTTCATTTTTGTCCAAACCCTGCCATTTTCGAGTTAAAATTTGCATAACTTGGTGAGCTTTTAACTTATTCTCTTTAATTGTTATCTTTTCTTTGGTGATCGTTTGTTTGGGTGTCGGAGACAAGTTTCAAAGAGAAAAGGCTGGCTCATTAAGCGGATTTCTCGATTGTCTTGATTGGATTCTTTCCCAATGGGAATTAATACCAAAATAACAGACAAGGAAGATATGATGCCCAAGACCACCTTCTTCTCAAAATTGAAGCGAGTCCGAGACACTAACATCGGTACCGTTGACATGATACAATTGAGAGATAGGTTGAAAGAAGGCCAGTCCTCTATGGCAAAGAGGGAAGCATTAACTGGGAGGCAATTCTACATGGGGTCCTACCTCTTCTATTCGATTGCAAGATTGTTGGTGATGCTTTGCTAGTCGAACCAAATCCAAATTTGGGGAGATGTATTGCACCACTAGGGTTGGGGAGAGATGCTTATGCCAAGGGGTGAGGTTGTGGCAGTTTGAACAATTGAAGACATTCAAGGGTTGGCCAAAGAGGAAAACATTAGTTAGGAGGCAGGTTCATTGAAGGTTGGAAGAGATATGAAGATATTTGGGGCTAGGCAGGGCTTGGCTATTCGTGCAAGCTAGTTTGGTTAGATTTGAAAAGGGAGGTATGGCCAAGGCAGGTGCCCCCCAAAACCCAAGAGTATTCAAGCAAATGGGGGGAGCATGCAAACCAAATTCGAGTAGGAAAGTTAGGGAGAACATGAAGGCCAGGAAGGTTAAAGAAGGCAAGGATAATGAAAGTGGAAAGCGAGACGAAAGGTTGAGAGAGGTCAAGTTCGATTTCAAGGCGGTGGCCAAGGGCAAGGCTCTCAAATTGCAAGAAGGTTCACATCCGAGCAAGCCACCGAGGCCAAGGCAGGATTACCCCAAGTGCATGGAGACCTCACCCTTTCGAGCTCAGGACATCAGATACAAGAAAGTTCAAGTGGTGATGAGAAAGTTTCTAAGGACAAGCTTAAGCATCTAAGGCTTCACCTCATCTCAAGGATTAAATAAATTTATAAGATAAGGTTGATGAGGTGGCAATTTCATGTGCATGCAATCAAATCATGCCAAGTGTCCTATGTTCTCATTGGTTGACAAATTATTGTAATTTTCTCATTGGCCCACAAAGTTGGTGCCCTCATGTAATTGGTTGAAAAATGGTAACCCTAATTAGGGTTTGTAAGGTTTAATCTCGGCCCTTGATTTTGCCTCTTAATCTTGGCCACTCGTAATTTTGAGCCTCTATATAAAGCCATTTGTTCTCATTTGTAAAGGAGAGTTATGTTGGAGAATTGTTGCCAAAATACTAGCAAAACTGTTCTCTATTCATTGTTGTGGTTTGCATGGTGGATATACATGATCATTTTGGTGTATTTGCATGTTTCTTCTCATCTCTCAAATTAAAGTAGGATTTCATTTCATGTTGTTAAAGTAAGAATAGAGGTAGATGGCTAGTTGTATGGTGATATTGGTAAATGTTTGATAGGGATCTACAAACTAGGCCACTAGCATCCTAGCGGCTTGTTAGGAAGCCTTGTGTGGTAATCTAGTCCAATTGCTCCCAAGTTCTTCTTGCATTTCATCTTTTCGCTTGTACTTCAAGTTGGGTTGGAAGATAGGTGTTAGTGTGAAAATCCTAAGAGTATCCCTTTGAATCATTGCACCAATGGAGGTAGCGCCGCTAACAAGCTTTCATTAGGTTGATCCCCGTCCATTCGCCAATCTTTCCATTCCATAGGAGTAATAGTAAAGCAAGAAGTAGTTTAGTAGTGAGAAGTAAAGTTGAAAGTGGTAAATTGGAGAAAGTCATTGAGTATACATTGCAAAGCTAGATCTTATCATCATCATAGCGAGAATTTGACATCCCTCAAGTGAACAACGTAAGCTTGCCAAAGTGATTACTAGCAAATCACATTTATATAACTGAGTTAGTATCCACAGGTGTAAGGAACCTTGGAGTATTCTCATGTTCTTCATGAGTATATACTTTTCAAGAGAGGGTTGAGTGTTTGGTATGCTATATCAAGTATTCAATTGCTATATGTTATGTAGTGGTACAAAACTGACATCAACAAACAGGTATTTCTTACTTTTTGTTGATGATTTCAATCGCAAAATGTGGGTATATTTTCTTAATAAAAAATCAGATGCATTTCCTGTATTTTACAAATTTAAGGCCTTAGTAGAAAAAGAGTCTGGTTCTTCTATTCTTACTCTTAGGTCTGATAATGGGGGGGAGGTCTGTTCTTTTGCTTTTTCTACCTTCTGTACTACTCATGGCATCAAACGTCAGTTTACCACATCACACACCCCTCAACAAAATGGTGTTGTAGAGCGTCAAAATCGTACCATTACAGAAATGACTAGGGCTATGATGGAATGTAGAAACGTTCCTAAAAAATATTGGGCAGAAGCAATATTCACAGCAGTCTATCTTCTTAATCGGTCACCCACTCATGCACTTAAACATAAGACTCCCGAGGAAGCATGATCTGGTCAAAAACCTAGGATCAACCATTTGAAAGTTTTTGGGTCTTTAGCATATGTATGGATTCCGGATGCTAAGCGCACTAAGTTGGACTCCAAGAGTCAGAAGCTCATGTTTATAGGTTACAATGACACTCATAAGGCATGCAGACTGATTGATGTAAACACTGATCGTTTAATCTTCAGTCGTGATGTTGTGTTTGATGAGGAACTAGGACCATTTCAGCTCTCCTCCTCCCCGCAGCATTCCGAGACTCAGTCTTTAGAGACTCCTGACTTGGGTCTTCCTATTTCATGTGATCCATCTGATGAGCGAGATGATGCTGATAAACCGCCTATGCCCCCTCCAGACAATGCAACTCTTGCTTTTGTTCCTAATCCTGATTTGCTTCCTTATCCAGCTACTCCTCCTGCATCTGATATTGGCTCCTCTACTCTTCGACCTCAATGGTGGACTAAGACAATCAGTGATCTTCGTCCTGATGAACTCATCGAGGATAGAACCTCCAGAAATAAGAGCATTCAGCATAACACAGTTAATGTTGCTCTTATGGCTAACATCCACAGTATATCTGAGCCTCAGACATATGCAGAGGCTAAAGGAATTCTAGAATGGGACTACGCAATAGAGGCTGAGTTCCAAAGTCTTCAGAAGAATCACACCTAGGTTCTTTTAGATCTTCCTCCAAGGAAGAAACCCATTAGCTGTAAATGGGTCTATAAGGTAAAGTATCATGCAGATGGTACCTTAGACAAATATAAAGCCAGATTAGTTGCTCGAGGATTTACCCAGCGAGAAGGCATTGACTATGAGGAGACTTTTGCTCCTATAACCAAGATGAGTACTATTCGATTTCTCCTTGCCATTGTAGCTTAGTATGGATGAAAAGTTCACCAAATGGATGTGAAAAGTGCCTTTTTAAATGGTGAATTGCAGGAAGAAGTCTACATGACGTAGCCTCCTGGTTTCAAGGTTGCCAGTTCAGAACCCAAAGTATGTAGACTTCGGAAAGCCCTCTATGGTCTTAAGCAGGCACCTCGGGCATGGTACATAAAAATTGATCACTACTTGGTTGTTCGTGGATTTCAGCGTAGTCCTTCAGATAGTAATCTGTATATCAAACACTCTAGTAATGATATTCTCTTTCTTGTTGTCTATGTGGATGACTTAATCATTACTGGGAGTTCAGAACATGTGATTTCCGAAATCAAACAGGATTTGTGCAGCACTTTTGATATGATAGATCTCAGACTTCTTCATTATTGTTTGGGTATTGAGGTTTGGTAGACTGACAACAGCATTTTTCTTTCTCAGTCTAAGTATGTCAGAAGCTTGCTTGACAGGTTTCGAATGCAGGATTGTAAACCAACCTCCACTCTTATGGAGACTGGTCTGAAATTGTCCGCACAATCTGATTCTCCTCCTGTAGATGAAACACTCTTCAGGCAACTAGTGGGTAGTCTCATCTATATTACTGCTACTAGACCTGATCTCAACTTTGCAGTCAGCTACATCTCTCGATTCATGACAAACCCGAAGGTTGACCATTGGGTTGCAGTGAAGTGTGTTCTACGCTATGTACAAGGTACCTTGGATTATGGACTTCTTTACACTAGGAGTGTTGCTCCTCAACTTAGTGGGTTCACAAATTCTGATTGGGCTGGCTCCATTGATGACAAAAAATCTACCTCTAGATATGTGTTCAGTTTAGGATTTGGTGCGGTCACCTGGACCAGTAAGAAGCAACAAGCAAGGGCTCTCTCTTCAACAGAAGCAAAATATAGAGGAGCTATCAAGGCAGCTTGTGAGGCAGTTTGGCTTCATCAGATGCTTGCAGATATGTAACTACCTCAAGCAGGACCGACTCCTTTGTTTTCAGACAATCAAGGTGTACTCAAACTTGCCAAGAATCCAATCTTCCATGAACGCACCAAACACATAGAACTTCATTGTCATTACATTCGGCAGTTGGTAGAAGACAAATCTGTTCAGTTACTATATGTTCCTACCTCGGAGTAGCCAGCAGATATTTTTACCAAACCCCTTGGTGCTGACAAGTTTGTAAAATTCAGGGGGTCTATTGGTGTAGTTGATAGATTGAGCATTAAGGGGGGCTATTAGAATAGTTTAGTATCATATTTTATTAATGCTCAGTATTGTATCGTAGTGTAAATATTAGAATGATTCTAATATTTAGTTAGCTATAGCTAGAATAGAATGTTTCTATTCTAGATGATCGTTCTCTTGTATATATACATCGTTTGATCTTTGTTAATACATCATAAAAAATATTCTACCAATTACTTTTCGTAACATCAACTTTGCCAGATCTAAAACAAAATAGAATAGGGTGAGGGTTGAATCCCATCAAAACTGCAAATACCAAATAGGGATGGTCTTTCACCTCCGAAATGGTAGCCAACAGAATCCCAACAGGAATTCACAATTACAAATAAAATATCAAATCTCAACATGTAAATTTCATCCTACACGCCGAACATAAATACCCATCTAAAAACTCCAGAGGATGCACAAATAGCGCTGACAGCGACAACTACAGCTACGCCAAAAATAAAATATGGGTCCGAGATAAACTAAATCGATTGGGACCCAAATACAATTATTATTATTTATTTAATGACGGGGACATTACAGTCCTCCGGTCCCAATAATTGCTTGTCCTTAAGCAATTTCAGGCTGGTGTCCTAGAATCTCTTCACCTTCCTAGGTAGCATCTTCTAGCGGTAGATCCTTCCAATGTACAAGAAATTCTCTGACCGTGCATGTCCTCAATCTTTTCTCCCAAATGTCGAAGATCTTTGTTGGTTCCAAAACTAACTTCCCTCCATTGTTGAGGGGTGGCAGGTCAGTAGAGACCGTGACCTGTTGACCCACGGCTTTCTTCAGGCAAGAAACGTGGAAGAAGTTGTGGATTCGGCTGCCCTTAGGTAGATCTAATTCGTATGCAAGCTCACCTACCCTCCTTGTCACACGGTAGGGTCCGTAGAAACGCGGCCTCAATTTTTCCTTTCTAGAAACTTTTAGAGAGGATTGCCTATACGGTTGAAGTTGGAGGTATACCAAATCTCCAACTTCAAATCTTCTCTCGATTCGATGCTTGTCAGCATACATTTTCTGCTGATTTCGTGCTCATTAGAGATCTTCCTTGAGGAACCTTAAAATATCTATTCCCTCCTGTAGCCAGTCTTTGGCCTTCGGCGCATGACAGTCACCTAGAGCCAAGTCCACGAATGAGGGAGGTTCATACCTGTACAAAGCTTTGAAGGGCTCAATTCCAATGGACATGTGGTAGGTGGTGTTGTAACGGTACTCCCCTAGATGTAGCCATTTGACCATTCTCTCTGTTGTGCAGAAACATAGTTTGTAAGATACCCTTCCAGCCATTTGTTCACAATCTCTGTTTGTCCATCAGTTTGGAGGTGATAATTGGTGCTTGGCGACAATTCTGTTCCTGCTAGCGAAAACAATTCTTTCCAGAAAGTGCTGAGGAAGCGGCTATCTCTATTGCTAACTATGGTTCAAGGGAGCCCGTGCAGGCTGAACACCTCTTGGAAGAACAAGTCTTCCACCTGTGAGGCTTGATACTCTGCTAAAACAACAAAGAAATGTGCATACTTGGTTAATTTGTCAACCACCACAAAGATGCAGTCTTTCTCTTGCGCCTTAGGGAGCCCAGAGATGAAATCCATTGAGATGTCCCATTTTTGCTCTAGAATCGGTAATGGTTGAAGTAAACCTGTTGACAAAGTGTGTTCAGATTTATTTTGTTGACAAGTAGCGCATTTCCGGATGTACTGTAATATATCATTCTTTAGGTCCTTCGATGAAAACCTTTCCTTGATGCCTATAGGTCTTCAAATATCCCTGATGCTCGACTAATGGCGAGTCGTGCATTTCTTTCAAGATTTTCTCTTTCAATTTGGATTTTAGGCACCAGATAAATTCTGCCTTTGTAGAAAATAATATCATTAACCACCTTATACCTGTCGTCTCGTACTTCTTCGTCCAACAGTTGGCATGCGAAAGTGTTCTTGGAATATTCGACCAACAAATGTGCCTTCCAATCCGTTGAGATTTGAGATAAGGAACATATGGCCGACTTCCTTGATAATGCGTCAGCCACCACATTATTTTTTCCTTTTACATACTCAATGTCAAAATTGAAAGCATGCACTTTACTTACCCATTTCTACTGTCGTTCGTTCAATTCCCTTTGTTCCAGAAAATGTCTGAGGCTGTTGTGATCTATACGAATGACGAACTTGGCTCTGATGAGGTACTGTTGGAATTTTGTCAAGGCATGCATGATGGCGAGCATTTCTTTGTCATATATGGAATACAACCTTTCGGCTCCTGAGAGCTTCCAACTTTCAAAAGCAATTGGGTGGTGGTCCTGCATCAGCACGACCCCGATACCCTCTCCGGAGGCGTCGCACTCCAGGATGAAAGGCCAAGTGAAATATGGCAGTGCAAGAACCGGACAAGAACTCATAGCCTCCTCGAGCCTTTCAAATGTTTGATGTGCCCGTTCACTCCACTAGAAAGACCCCTTCTTTGTCGGATCGGTGAGTGGCGTGTTGAGCTGTGAGAATCCCTTCACGAACCGTCTATAGTAACTACAAAACCCAAAGAAACCACGTAGTTCCAAAAGCGTCTTCGGAGGTGGCCAATCCAAGATAGCCTGAATCTTCTCTTGATGTCCCTGAATTCCTCTGCTACTGACAATGTGCCCTAGATATAAAATTTTCGTCATCCCGAATTCACATTTGTATTTTTTGGCGAACAATAGTTGTGACTCCATAATCTCAAGCACTTCTTCCAAATGCCTTAAGTGCTCCTCCCAAGTCTTGTTGTAGATTAGTATATCATCGAAGAATACCAACGGGAACTTGTGCAACTGTTTGTTAAAAACGTGATTCATGCAAGATTGGAATATAGGTGGCGCGTTGGACAATCCGAATGGCATGACCAAAAATTCATAGTGTCCATAATGACAACAAAATGTTGTTTTCTCAACATCCTCTTCTCTCATGTGGATTTGGTGATACCCCGATTGGAGGTCTATTTTGGAAAAATAGACTACGCCGTGTAACTCATCCAGCAACTCATCGATCCTAGGAATCGGGTACCTGTTCTTGATGGTCTTTTTGTTCAGTGTGCGGTAGTCTACACACATACGCAATGTTCTATCCTTTTTAACCAATACTACCAATGATGCAAAAGGACTGGAGTTGGGCCTGATCCAACCCTTGTCAAGAAGTTCCTGTATTGTCTTTTCAATCGCATCTTTAAGCCTCTTAGGGTGGCAGTATGGCACGATGATAACAGTTTTGGCGCCAGCCTCCATCTCAGTGGTATGCTCAATCTCACGGTATGGTGGTATGTCGGCGAAGACTTGGTGATGTCTATCCAAAATCGTTAGAATCTCTTCATCCTGGTAGTAAGCCCTCAGTTCCTGTACAGGTTCTAGTGTGACGAAACAGTGTGTGAATCAGACCATGTCGTTGTGCTTGAAGATTGCTTCCATCCATCAGGCTGAAATTTCCTTTGGTCCTCCATTCGACATCCCTCTCAGCACAATCTTCTTTCCATCCACTTCGAAGGAGAACTCCAATCATTTGAAGCTCTGCATGTATTCGTCCAATGTTTCCATCCACTGAATGCCCATAATGACTTCCATGTCGTGTAGATCGACCACAAAGAAATCATTCGTCACTGTGTGGTTGCTCATGGTGATACTTAGTTGCGGAACTAGATGGATGCATCTCAACAGGTTTCCTCCCGCTACCTTGACCTAAAATCCTTGGTGTGCCTTTGTACACAAACTTCGTCGGTTGACCGGTGATGAGTTAATGAAGTTGAGTGTGGCTCCGCTATCAAGCATGACCACGACTTGTCGCCCTTGGAGGGTACCCTGGATGCGGAATACAGTACACATCGGAGTCCCTTCCAGAGTCGCAATGGCGCCTCCTCTCTTCAAGAGTGTGGCGATCCTTTCTGTGCATTTGATGTTTACCTCCCTAGAAGCTTGTTGTTCATCACCTTCGGCTTTCGGTACCTATTCCTCCTCACTGTCGGACAACACTTCAATGTAGTGGATTTTTCCTTTGCCAAGGCATTGATGTCCTGGCACCCATGGTTCCTTATAGTTGAAACAAAGCTTCTTCCTTCTGAGCTCTTGTCGAGTTGCCTCATCCAACAGGGGCTTCTTTGGTTGGTTTTGTTGTCTTTCTCCTTTGGAGCGAGAGGTGGTTTGGGCCGTGAGTAATATTTGGTGGAAGAAGAGGATGTCGCCATGTTGCGTGCCTTCTTAATTGCCTCCGTGAGCGTGATGGGGTTGAATTGTAAGAACCCCTACTAGTTCTAACTTTAACAAACACGAAATTGCTTCATTTTTATATGTTTGACATTTCATCAAACACTTTGCGTGAAACCTTTATCTTGCTGTCTTTTATTTTCAAACTGTAATTGCTTGCTTGGAATGGTTTCAAATGAAGTTTAAATGCTAGTAAATGATTATCAAGAGATCTAGGCAAAGAACTAAAATATAAATGCAATTCTTTTTGACCATTTGAATGCATACATAAGATTTCTTCATGTAAAATGTGCATCTACAGCCAATAGACATTTCAACAAACACTTGGCATGCATCCTTTCAATTCTTTCACCAAAGAAATGTTTACAAATATACTAGAAATCATAAATATATTTTAAATACAAATTGACACCTTTAAACACCACACATGGCTGCCTTGAGATGAATCGCAGCTCCAAAGAAGTGTCACACAACTCTTAAAATTCAATTGCTGCTACCTTAAGAATAATCCCAGCCACTAATGGGAGTATCACAACTCACCATTAGCTATTTCACAGCCCCATAAAATAAATCACAGCCCTCATGACATAAATCACAGCCCCTGGAATTTAAAAATGCAGCTCCTTTGCAATCTATTACAGCCTTTGCTAAACAATTTGTTGCCAGCCTAGAAGATATAATAGCCTTCTAGCATCAATATGAACCTCTGAAGAAAATCGAACCAGAATTAAAAACACCTCAGTAGCTGCAGCAAATAAACAATTCTCCTCAAAATTAGTATACAACAGCACCAAATTTGCATCCATAGAATCATAATTAATTTCTCAGAATCAAAGCACAATTCACCACTGAAATCCAGTGATTCAAAGTGTAGAAAAGGGGAGGAATCAGTCCTCAAACCCTAGTTGAAAAACCTTTCAACTATTTCTCCAAATGATAAAAAGCAAAGCCAATAATGAATAATGAATTCTCCATAGAGTCTTTTTTATAATAAAAGAAGTGTGGCTTCTTCAACACACTTTTCACTTAAAAGGCTTCTCGCACACACTTTCAAATTAGAAGTCTTTATTTAATAACTTTGAATTAATAACTCCAAAAGCTAAAGCTTTGTGATGACACTTTTCACTTAAAAGGCTTCTTCAACCTTCAAATTATAACACAAATGATAAAGTCATTTATTAAGATAAACTTAATAAACAAATTATAATATGAAGCTCCATCAAATAGACTCTATTATATGCTCATGATGCTCAACACCTTGTGCCTCCACTGCACTTCTAAAATTAGCAATTGCCCAAAATAGACTTACTAAAAATAGTAAGTCCCTCAAACTGGAAACTCTGCAAATGAATCCACAACTCCGCTGATACCAATGCACAGGCACTCTGTTAAAAATAGCAATCATGACGATCACCCAGAATAAGAACTTACTATAAATAGTAAGTCTATCAATCTGACTCAAACGAAGAGCAATCCCGACATCACAGACCTCCATAGTGGAAACTAACCATTGGCTTTGCCACATGACCCTCTCCAACATCCTAACTAGCCTATGAAGGTCACAAAAATAAGTTAATCCCATGAGCCTAAAAATAGGGACATTACATGAATCCCTTCACCCAGCCCTTCAAAGGTTCCGCCAACCCATCCATAAACAGTACCACCAATTATCTTTCTAAAATATTTGTTGCCAAGACAAACGTTCTTTGAAATTCCATTATGTAACTATCGAGTGTGTCGGATTACTTCAGCTAAGCCAACTCTTTGAAATTTAGTTCTAGATCTCTTCCGTCGAAACGATCTATCAGTCTCTCAGTTAATTCGGCGTAGGATGTTATTTGATCGTGGCCGAGAGTAACCATGCCATGATGCCACCATTCGTGGGCTATTCCCTCTAGATGCAATGCAACAAATTTGTTGGCCTCATCCTCCAGCATAGGGTTGAGCTGGAAATACGTGTTCGCCTTTTGCACCCATGCCCGAGATTTGATGGACCTAGACCCATCAGAAGATGACAGACTAACTTTGCCATTCTTCCGTCTAAGATCATTATAATAGCCTCACTTGTTTCTGCTAGAATATCTCATTCTCAGCTCAGCATAATCTTTGTAGGATATATCTCCTTCCATATTTGCATTCCTCCAATCTTTCCGAAGTTGCTCTTGCATTTCTTGGAAAGTTGGTTGCTCTTTGAGCTGCTCTTCTACCCGTGGAGGAAAGTCGGCATCGACGGTCGAGAGCATACGGTTTGGGGGTTTGCCCTTCTTGAGACAAAATTGTCACTTTGTTCATAAGATAGCTTGCCTTCAAACCAATTTTCACAGTGTCTCTTCCATGAGGCATTGAGTGTCATTTATCTTTGCCTAGTTCCAAGTGAGCTCTCTCAAAAGAGTCATGACTTCGGCGGCAGGAACTTGGGGGCCGCCATTCTACCAACTGAGTGATACCTTCTTCTCTTCTTGGTATAGACTTGCATTCACTACCCACAAGCTAACAGAGTCACCAGCTCTGATACCACTATAATGTTCCCAAACCCTGGCGAGCTTTCTTGCTCCGGAAATGTACAGTGTAATGTTCAATGTGCAGCAATGTCGTGTTTGTACGGTGAATGTTCCTAGAGTGTCAGGCACTGGTGGCATATGGTAGAAGGATTTGACCCTACGACGGGGGAGACAAATGTAGGCCATATAGTAGGAAGGCCGTACGGTGGGTTGGTGTTTGGGGCCATACGGTTTGGAGGGCCGTGCGGTATTGTTTCTTGAGGCTGTACGACTTACATGGCCGTATGGTATTGTTGCCTTAGGCCGTGCGGCTTACAGGGTCATACGGTATTGTTGCTTATGCCGTACAAAAAGCAGGGGGCCGTACGGTATGTTTTAGGCATGCGTCCAGTTCCTTGATACGCACAGATCCTCTTTGTCATTTCATGAATCAATTTTAGAGCTCGACACAATGTTGGAACAAGTATTTGCAAGAGGAAATAATAATATGATTATGTAGCGTTTCAGATTTGCCAGATCCAAAACAAAACAAAATAGGGTGAGGGTTGAATCCCACCGAAATTGCAAATACCAAATAGGAATATGGTCTGTGGTTTCCTCACAAAGGAGGTTTTGAGATAAAAGTGTTCACCGATGCAGACTAGGCCGGTAACATTGATGACAGAAAGAGCACAAGTGGAGATGCATTCTTTCTTGGAGAAAGGATTGTGTCGTGGACAAGCAAGAAGCAAAACTACATTTCACAATCCATAGCAGAGGCTGAGTATGCTGCTACAACAATCAATTGCACATAGGTAATCTGGATAAAACAGATATTGGAAGGAATCTAAGAATAGGTACTTGAACCGATTGCAATATTCTGTAACAACACGAGTGCAATCAATATATCCAAAAATCCTATTATGCACTAAAAAACAAAACACATTGCTATAAATTATCAGTATCTGAGAGAGCAAGTGCAGAATAAAGAAGTAAAGCTAGAATATGCTTCCACAAAAGAACAAGTTGCTAACATATTCACAAAGCCTTTACCGAAGAGTACCTTTGAGTATCTCATAGGTAAATTAGGGATAGTTCCCCTTCTTGATTTTCAATAAAAGGACAGAGGTAATCATCAATCCATCGAGCTTCAACAAAGGAATCAACCTCATCTTAATTGGATTGGTGACAAAGGACTGCTGCTCGAAGGGGGAGCAAACTTCATATAAGGTAGACATTTGACTAGCTTTTGGCATTATTGTCAAAGGGGGAGATTATAACCGGTAAAGAATGTAGATTGGTAAGGTGTTTTCCATCAATGCCAAAGGGGGAGATTGTTAGCATTAACCGATAAGGATGCAACCGGTAAATGGTTAAGTGGTGTTGTCATTGATGTCATTAGCTAATTAGCATTGTCCAATTAGAGAATAGGTGACAATAATAGTAAATAGTTGACAAGAGAAACTATTTAGAAAACCGACCTGTGACACATATTGAGCAGAGGTACAGTTATTACCTAGAGCAGTGACCGGAAGTGAAGTGTACTGTGACCGATGAAGTCACCAACTGGAATAGTGATCGGTAATTGTATGACCGGAACATGACTGGTATAGACAGAGAAAAGAAAAGTGATAGGTGAAGACATTGACTTGTACATAAGAGCCATAATTGATGTATTTTGCTGATATGACCAAGAGCAAAGATCAAATAAGAGAAAAGTGAAAAAAAAACTTTTCTATCACTTGGTTGGGTGTTTGGCTAGGCTACGTGAGTCAATCAGAAAATCTCGTGAGTCCATCTCAAAGACTTGCGCGAGTCATTGGAAAAACTTGCGAGTCATTGGGCCAATACTCGGCTGGACTCGACTCGTGAGTCCATGGCGAGTCGAGTCGACTGGCCATTGGACTTACGAGTCCACGCGAGTCCTTGCAATTCCACACGAGTTGTTGAACTATGTTCCAAACATTCCATAGAATTTTAAACAAACATTTTTGCATGCAAATGGTTTCCTTAAAACCAACAGATTACACTGTAAATCCTGCAATTTCGGATTGAAAAAGAGATTCTAAAATGAAATATTAATATTGTCTTTCATTCTTCAGTAAAGCAACAAGAAAATATCCAATCGTAGCCATAGGACTTACAGTCAAATTGGATAACCAGAAGTATAAATTTGAAGCACAAAGTGAGACACCAAAGTGATATTTCCAAAAGACAATGGGTTTTCGTCCACTGCCTCCAATCTTGAGGGTTTTTGTCCTCAAACTTGCTAAAACCCAAAGCTTCCCAAAATCCTCCAAGAGAGAAACCAAACATAAAACCAAGCCTCCTCCAAAATGAAGCCCAAGCCGCCTTTTTATAATCCTTTGATGAAGGTTCCAAAAGACATTTGAAATTCCCTTTATTTGTCTTTACATTATTCCCTTTTTAATTTAAAATGACTATTAATTTTTCACTAGGCTCCATAAAAGTTATTTTAATACTTTATTAAATAATTAAACTAAGATGTCATTTAATTTTATATAATTTGACAACTTAAAATTTAATTATTTACTTGACTTTTAATGTCCTGAACAAGGGACATTATAGCAATCATAAAAATTATAAAACTATAAGAAACTTCTTACTTCAAATATATCATAAAGTATCTATCTTTTATAAACACTTTTTTTTTCAATTGGCGAAAATATATATTTATTAATATAGTATAAAAGTTTTACATTTACAGTACATGCTAAACCACCCTCCCTGCATACTATCCATTCAGTCACCCCTATACAAACTGATACAAAATTCCCTCTCCAAGGCAGAATTCGATGCTATGCCTACACACCCCACCCATCATACCACCCTTCCCATATGATACCAAAACCGAGCTATTAACAACCCATCTCATTGCATTTATAGAAATACAAAATGCCATTGTTTATGGCAATCATTAAGCACTCAACCATGAACAAACATTAAACTAAAACCAAGTTTATATATCAGTAAAAGAAACTAAACATAAATGGGCCTTCATCCTTGAAAGACCAGGTCCTTCCCCTTTTTGCTTGTGGCATCCACCATCACTGGGCCGCTAATCTAGAAATTCAAGGGCTCAAAGGAAGGAGCCGAAGTCTCTTCCCTTTTCTCCGCCTTTGCTTCAATCCGCGCCATAGCCTCACGTTCCTGCAAATACTCCAATAGACATTCCCACATAACCTCTGCTTCTGACCTGGGGTCCTTGAGCTTTTAGCGCTCCAAATTATGAACGGTTTGAGTCCATCCTCATTTGGCTCCACAGCGTGCCAAAATCCCTCATCATCCCATGTTCCCTTCACTGGAACGACAAACTCCATCAATGCATTCAGTCCTACCCACTCATCTGCAACACATTCTTGAACCACCCATTTCACCTTCGCCTTGGTGCCAAACTCAAAGCCCCAAGCAAAGACATTGCCACAATATTGGCATTAACCTGATATCTATGCTATGTTTTCAGAAATGCTCCCAGTAAAAGGTCCAAACTCTACAATAATAGAGAATCATGAATTTTAAAAACAAGCTTCAGTCTTTTCTCCGAAATCTCCCCTATGAAAGCCAGCTGTTGCTTGGCTGTGAGAACAATGAAATTCGCCTCCATTATACCCAACTTCCTTCATCTCCCACACTTCAGATTTTTATAACACTCTGGAAAGAATGAGCCCACCGTTGCTCCTTTAAAGGTGAGGAGCTTGGGAATACAATCTGCCTTGCAAGATAATGGTGAAATGATCACATAAATTATGTATTTTTATTGGATATTTTCCCACAGCAAATCATCAAACCTCATCCAGGGGTGCGAAGGATCATCATTATTCAATGATGTTGCCCATTTTGATAGTTGATCTGCCACCCCATTACCTATCTATAGACATGAGTAATTCTAAAGTCTTTAAAAGTGTTTAACATTTTATAGGTGGATAAAATATACTTATTAATATTCCATGCCAGTGCATTTCTCTTATTAAAAGCATTTATAATGACCATCGTGTCATCCTCCAAATGGAGCTTATCCAAACCAAGTTTTTTTGCAATCAAGACACCTTCATGTGCTCTTTGGACTTTCGCCATATTTTTTGTCCCATCCTGCAAGTTTTTGGCCGCGATTGCAATTTTTTGGCCACAATTGTGATTATGTTACTTTTGGAATCCCTTGCCACAAAGCCTGCTCCAAAGGGGCCCGAATTCCCCTTTGAAGTGCCATTGAAATTGACTTTGATCCAACCATCCTCTAGGAGATCTCATTTCACATCCTTATTGACTGCTGGAATGTGATTAACCCCATGAAGTCCATTAACAGGCCTGATCTTTTCGAAACACTTCTCAATTCTTTCCATGCATTTTAACTAATATATTTTATGAAAAATTCCTAGCAATACACATTCTTCTATGAAGAAATTATAGTTTACCATTAAATTCTTGTTTGAATTATTGTTTAACATTAGAATAATGTAATACATCAGTATTATCTTTTACCACTTTAAGACATTTTCCTTCTAAAAAGAAAACAAATCTAACAATAAATATTTAGGAGAAACATATATAATGAACAAGTTAAATAAAATTGAACTTGTATATGATTACATGTAAACAATCTATTATTTTCTTTAATGGTACAAGATTGTTTATTTTCTTTGAACAATATTGTATGATGATTAATTTGTCCAATAAATAGTCATGAGATAAAAGACACTATTTTATTATATTGATTAAAGTGAATTTTCATACTTCAGGGATTTGAGATTCAATAATTTGACTGGATTGATTCCAAAGACATTAGAAAATATGGCAGATAAGCATCCAAAGATAGAATATTTGTAAGTATAAATTATTATCAAATTCTAGATCCATTATATTTGTATCATAAATTCAAATTATTTTGATTTATGTAAAAATGTATCTTGTTATTTTATTTTAAATTATTTTGATTTATGTAAAAATATATCTTGTTATTTTATTTTAACATACATATTAGTGGAATCACAATAGGCATTCCCTAATTGACCAAAGAACTATTATAATTTGGATTCAACAATTTGACTAGATCCATGCCAAATATGTTAGAAATTCTAAATAAAAAGATTAAATGTTCGTAAGAATATAAGTTTATTAAATGGTGATATGTTATTTTTCTATGACATATGCTAGAAACCTTTTTAAATTTTTTTTAATTTATTGTAGAAAATATACAAGCATCAACCATTTGAATAAATAAAAAATTAAAATATTTTATTTGAGTTATTTATAAAGGAGAAGCTAGTAACTTCTAATCATGCAATATCAAGTTGCTTATAAAATGAATTCTCCTATTGAATCGTTTTTTTAATGAACTTTTTGATTAATCAGTCATAACCATAAAAAAACTGAGACTGTATATATATGCCTTTCCTTGCACATTATATAAAATATATATGTTTTTATTTTTTATGATAAACAACGAATAAGTAAGACCTAATTACAATAAACTATCCACAAACTAAAAATATAGAATATTGTTATTCTTCTCAGTGCTAGCACTTTGCCTCTTCTTAAACACCCCATATTCTCCTTGTTTCTATTCATTCAAAAGTTTAAAGAATAATACATACATATACATAGGCCTCTAGAATAAAGAAGTCAAAATGGAATATATCAAAGATATCATCGGTGAAATTTCATTTGTATATGATTAAACTTGAATTGAGATGGAGGTAGTGCATGATTAGACAAAAGTGGTATATAATTTCCATCAGTCAAGAATTGATGAGGTTGTGGCAGCACTTACACTTACACTTACAAAAAAGGATGACATATTTGATTATTAGCTAGCTAGGCGAAATATATATTATTTTAACTAAATTTAACATATAGTCAAATATAATATCATACTGTAATATCCCTAATGGAATATTAACTAAATTTCCCTCTTTCCTTGCTAAGAATTTTGTCAAACAATTTGATTGAAATAGACAGTTTGCCTGAATATATGATTCAGAACAGCAGTGATAATTATTATCAAGTTTCTGCAAGAGCCCCGTTGGCTCAATCTCTAATCACTCTGGCAATTGACAAGTTTTTGATTGTTTTTGTAGTGTTTTGAATTTCTTTTTCTTTTGAAGTTTTATACTTTTGTGAGTTTTTGAAAATATATAACAATGCATAAAACAAAATCTAACTCTTGCAAAAGATAAACACTGGCAGAGATCTCCTTATTTTATTATTATCGGATAGCAATGCATACAATATAATTATTGGTATAGGAAATCAAATTGCAGTTCAAAGAAAAACCTGGAAACCCTAGACACAGCTATAAAACTTTGCAAAAATCCTCTCAAACTCATCATTCAATGCATATCATCCGCTAGCCGCTCAACTTGTGATGGAATGAAGGCCCAAATTCTGATTGGTCTACACTAGAAGATTGACCCCAACCTCTAGGGGATTCATGTGGCAGTAAATGTGGATCAGTTGCCTCAAAACCCTCCACAAACTTTGTCTAGAAGCTAGGATTTTTACTAATAGCCACCTATCGAGATTCTGCAATTAAAACCCCCGAAGATAATTCGAACTCCTCTTAATACTATGCAGTTTAGCACAAACATGACCCCTGGATGAAGCCATTGTTATCTACAAGAATCAATGGGTATTTCACCATCTCTAATTGCTGAAAAACCAAGAAGAAATCCATTCTTCCAAGTCCAATTTGTTGAAACCCTGGCATACACCAAATGCTTCTCAATTTTAAAGGCAAAAACATCAATGCACGAATAGTTCGACTTCTAGCTTTGGTTTTTATAATTCCTCGTAAAGGATCAAACCATAGAGCTTCTTCAACAAGTTTCACATAACTTAAAGATATTTTCTTTTGTTATAAGTTTCTTTCATAAAATATTAAATAAATGATTCCCTTGGGCTAGGTGCCCACTTTTAGATTATAATAAATGCTCATTAAAGAGGACTTGGCGCCAAAACTTTAAAACATTATAATAAACCATTACAATGTATTATTAATAAAGTGGGCCTTATTTAATAATTTAATAATCATAAGTTCAGCTATCAAATCTCCTCCAAGGAGTCAACTCGGAATCTAGATATCTATTGCAAAGCCAAATACCCAAGTGCCTTGGCAAAAGTGGTAACTGAGCGAAATTGATTTACTATAAATAGCAAGTCCTTGAATAACTGCTCCAATCAATGATGCCAAATCTCAAAACTGCTACAATCTTGTTCAGGCGCTCTGCTATAGATAGAAATCTTGACTTTCCTGAAATAGACGAAGAGCAATTTTTAGCAATCCTATCCTCTGAGATAGGAATTGGCCTCTGGTTTTGCCAACTGGGACCCTCTAACCATTTGACTTAGCCTAGGAGGGCCACTGATAGGCTAATCCAAACCTTAAACCAGGTGAGCTAAAATGCGGACATTATAGTCTTGTTACCCATTTTCACCTACCGGTTCAACTAGGTAGAGTTTTTTGCCTACTAAAGAGTGATTGACATCTGAATGTTCATGTTTGATGCTTATGATAACTATTTTGATTTACTCATGCATATGAGTATGACATTTTATGAGGAAAAGAGGAAAAAAAAAAGAGATTAGAGCAAACTGATTAATATTTGATCTTTTCTGAAAACATAGAACTTTATCCATCAAAGTGTTTATTAATGCTTCACACAAGCCGTGAAACTAGCTAAGGAAATAATTAAAAGCTTGATTTAAACAAGATGAATGCATGTATATCATAAGAGAAAGTAAAAGGTTCATAGGGGCTAGTCATTGCTTGAATGACTGGCTGTGATGCTGGCCGCTCGTGCTTTTTGTGTCCTTGCTGCCTCGCTTTTCCACGCTCCTGTGATAAATCCTGAAAATGACAACAAGAGGGAGTTAGATCCAAAAAAGATCTAAGCAATGACTATCTTACCTCGTCAATTTCCCTCACACATGCATCCATATTGCCAAAATACAAATCCGTAATTTTATTTTCTAACTAGTTTGTGTCTTGTGCAGCAGTTTGCCTATCATTGACATGTGGATGTAATTGTGGCTCCCACAAGGGTTTGAGCCCAGCAATGGTATAAATGTTGATATGGTATCCCCTTTTTGGACTGAGATTGACTCCTATTTAATATCCATTGATTGGAATGGATGTGTTCCTTAGTCATGCCTCTGCATCCACGAAGAGATGCCTATTTTCATCGTCCACCCTCATGAGTTCATAACGGTTTCTATAATCATCTTCTTTCTCTAAGTTATGATTGGTCGGTTTTCGTATAATGTCTAATGTACTCCATTATAACTACTAATCATAGCATATCTTTCTCTCAGTTCTAATCGATTAAACTCATATTCTAATCACCTCCTTTCATTAACTAATATATCACCCCCTTTCATTAAAGTTAATCCCCAAGTGGTAATCATTGTTATCGTGTCTCATACCTTATTGATCCGCATGGATATGACTCAGATTATTCGATTCCTCCTTAAGTCTTTGCCAACGAAGATGTTACAAATTGATGCCATTCCCTGTAGACTATCAACTCTATTAGATTGATATGCAATCATTTCTTCCATTGCATGTATCATTCTTGTGGTTAATTTCTAACCCTATAAATGATTTGACTCAGCTGATTTGATATTTGATTAATATATTTTTTATGATATTTATTATTTATTTATCATATTGTTATTATATATTATACATTAATAATATAATATATATTTTACATAAATAACATACTATATATATTTTTATATTAATAATATATTATTTTATGGGTTCATTTATTAACCTTATTATTACATTATATCATTCAATCGTAGTCTAGATTGGGGACATTTTATTAATATAATATATTAATATATTATATTAGTGATATATATTATTATATTAATTTTATTGGTTCATTCATTATTTAATTTATTAATATATATTATCATTCAATCCTATTCTAGATAGGGGACATCACATTAAGAAGGAACCTCGGAGTCACCTTTGTGATCTTTCATTGCAATCTTTAGCATAAGTGGTGTCTTTATTCAAGAGAGGATTCAAGATGTATTATACATTTTGAATACATGTCTAGGTCTTTTTAAGTGTTATCTTTTCTTTGAACCTTTATGTAAGAGCTATATAGAAAATCTAATCTACCATGCTACATTTCTCCCTTTTAAAAAAAATATTAAAAAGTTTTCAAGTGGTATCTACACTCCACATTATGATTTCTAAGAACCACCCCTACACTTGAAGCACCCGGATTACCCTTACAAGCTCTGTCAAAGTTAGGTATGTTTAACTACTGTTTTTAATTTAATCATTCATTTTACCTTCCTTTCTTCATTCTTATCTTGTTTTATTTTTTAATATATGATTTTAGCTACGTGTTTTTTACTGTTAGATCAATTAAGTGTTAAAAATTATTAAGATGTATTATACATTTTGAATACATGTCTAGGTCTTTCTAAGTGTTTTTTCTTCTTTGAACCTTTATGTAAGAGCTATATATAAAATCTAATCTACCATGCTACATTTCTCCCTTTTAAAAAAAATATTAAAAAGTTTTCAAGTAGTAATCGCCCCACTAGTAAATTTGTTTTGTCACTTAGAGCACTCATTAAAGCATCATTTTGTTGAATGAAAAGACTCAAAAACATAAGAAATGATTCTAGGTTTAAACTTTGACTGAATTTAAAAGAATGTGGACCCCTTAATTCTTTGATCTAAGATAAATAAAATTGGCTATATGTACACTTTATACGAACATCATGCAAAAATATTCAAATATATAAAGTTAGACTAAAAATTCATCAATTACAAAACTATTGAAATAAACACTAAACTAAAAAATCGAAGACATTCTAAAATTATAGAAAGATGCTTCTTCAACATACCAAAAATGGAAATCATAGCTTTAAAAAATCTATATCACCAAAATTTGAAATAAGATCTATCTAACATCAAGGCGAGGAATACAAATAAGAAATATCATACCACCATTTTTCGTATCTTAAAATATTGTTCATGGCATAATTGGAATTTAGTTTGTCAACCAATTTATTTACTTCTTCTAAAGGGTGTTCTCCACTAGCCTTGCACTAAAATTCTTTGTGGTTTCAACTTAAAACAACTTTACTTCATAATTGAAGTGGTTTTATATCAATACTTCTCTGACCTATTTAGATTTTTTTAACATGTAACAAATTTATGCTTTTTCTATAATATTCTCTACCTTTCTTTTCTCTCTAAAATGTGGATTTAGAAAACATGCAAATATTTTTTACTCTTAAACATATAACAAATTGATTCTTTTTCCATAATATTCTCAATCTTTCTTTTCTCTAAAATGCGGATTTCAAAAACATGCAAATATTTTTTACTCTTATTATTAAGATCTGGTAGTTCTAATATTTTTCTAAGAGAATATTTATGTCTAATGCAAAGTAATGGCCATGAACTTTTAGGTATCTTGGAAATAACAATTTAATTGGCGAACTACAAGAATGGTTGAGCACAATTAATAATGTGTAAGAAAGCTTTCATCCCATTAGTATGGTTATATTTTTGTGTATATCATCATAAACATAATTAAGAGTAGAATAAAGAAATATGGTTAATATTGATATGATAATTGTTTTCATTACTAACTATATCACAAGAATAATCATCATATATTTCATAGCTTTATAAATTTATTGTTTTTATTAAACTTGGATTTCTTATTTAATCTTGTTGTTTACTTTTTATAAAAATGATTATTGCGAATTTTTTGTTTTGTGAAGTAAGGGGCTGAAGCCAAAAGTTTTGTATTGAAATAAGATAAAAAACATAAAGTTTCTGTATAACAACAAAACATCGAAAGAGAATGTGACACGCCTCTGAATTTCTTACTGCTAATTGGAATCGTAAATTGTCCTAAAACTTGATCTGCAAATAAATCAAACTTTGGAACCTACAAGATCAAGTATGCAGCAGGAAACTAAGCAAAAACAAAGTGATGGATTTTATTTGTTTCTCCTCATTCTGATGAAGATGAAGAGCCTTTTTGAAAGATCCCCAATCCTGGTGGCCTTGTAAATTACTGTTTGTTTCACAATTTGAGACTTTGACCAGCGTTTGTACCAGTGTTCCGGGACTCGGCGAGTCCCGAGCCAAGGTAGGCTAGCCGAGGCAGGCTTGTCGAGGCCTGGTGACCCGGCTCAAGGACTCGGCCGAGTCCTGGGCGAGTCTGTAGGACTCGCCAAGTCCTTGGACTTGCCTCGGCAAGTAGCTTGGACTCGGTGCATCCAGCCACTAAAAAAATTTTAAAAATGCAAAAATATAAAAGGTTAATACTTTTTAATGATTTTTTTTTGCTTATATGACTTCTATTTGACCTAAAAAGGTCATTTTATCACTCATATAATGATTCTCCAACCCTAAGCCCTTTTAACAAGTATTTTTGACTTAACCTAATTAGGGCAAAAAATACTCCGACTAATAGAAAATTGATGTCCGACCCTTTACAATATTATTAAGTCATTGTTGGCGTCGAGGGGCGCTGCCCCTTGACCCTGCCTTGGGGCGCTGCCCCAGGATCCCGCAAGGGGCACTGCCCCTTGACTCTGAGCTTGGGGGCACTGCCCCCAATCCCCTGTAGATAAGTCTGGGGGGAAACCGCGCCAAAAGAACTTGAGTCTAATTAGGCTCCACATACATAACAAATATGCCATATTCATTATATTAATTTTGAAAGTTGAAACTTACTAGTATACTTATTGTGTTTTTTTAATTTTTTATAGGTCTCCTTATTGGCAAATTGCAATAGATGTTGTTACTATTTGTGGCCCGAGGTATACTTATTGGGTATACTTATGTGATCGATGTAAAGTGTAAACTTGTCTATGTATGCAAAGTAGCTTCTATTTATGTCAATTATTGTGTCTTTGATGTTAATTGATTGAATGATGCATGAAAAGAGATTTAAATCCTTAAAAATCTCTGAATTTCTTGGGTTTTTCAATTTGCCGAGTCCTTGTCGAGTCGGGGCGCCGAGTCCGAGTCCAAGCCCGAATCCAACTTGTCGAGTCCGAGGCGAGTTTGAGTCATGTAACACTGGTTTGTACCTTTAAATGGACTTTGTTGAATTCTGATTTTTTTGGCTTTTTTCTTGTTTTCAAGTTTTTTGGTGTTTTTTGAAGATATATGCAAGTAAATGACAAATAACAAATAACTTTGAACTAGAAATGGTAAGTAGCATTCATATATTAAATTACTTAACAATCTGAGAATGATTCAATTCGTACCAAACATAATATTCAGATTTTCGCATTCAAGGAATAAATATATCAAATGGATTTGTTGCTGTCCACAGAGAACTTGATGCCAGCTGTAGAAGTGTTTGGAAATCACCAAAGATGAAGAAATTGCTGCTCCAAACTGCAATACGTTGGCTGCTAAGAAGGAATGGCGCCCAAAGCACAAGCCCAAGTTGTCTCTGGAAGAACGTCCAAACTGGAATAGGCTGGCCTCCCAGCTGAATATGATATTTCCTTCTGATAAACGGTGCTACGAAGATTTTCGATCCTTGCCACAGAGAATAGCACTTCCCAATTCCAATACTAAATCACCAAATCCTTGTTGAGGTTTGTGTCCCAACAATCCAGACTTAGGGGTTTTGTCCCATGCCTCTGAATCGCTCCACCCGAGCAATTTCAAGTTTTCACAAGTTTCAAATGTCAAAAGATAATCAGAAATTAGGTCTCCATCTCCTTATATCCCCTTGCAAGTGCAATTCGAACCCTAAAGGGAAATTACACTTTGTACTTTAAATAAAATATAATAAAATAACATTTTCCCAATTAAAGTTATCCAAACCCTAGGAAAAACATTACTTTATCAAAATGTCATAACTTATGGTGCCAAATAGCCTCCGGATAGTGAAAATAGTTTATAATTATTCAAGACCTTTCCAACGAGCTCCCATACATAGGTATATGTGCCCAAATCCATCATATATCCCCTTATTACTCCAAAATGGCTATATAAATAGCCTTACTATAAATTATTTAATTACCAACTTAGGAAATATTAAAATATTTCACTATATGCTTCCAAAAGCCCAAATCAACCAGATAATCACAAAACTAGCCATGTCACCTGTCTGTGACTGATACCAGCCAAGGTGGTTCAACTGGCAGTCCCTTCCCTAAAATCTAGGGATGCTCCTAGAAACTAGGGAACTCATCCTATCGTCCTGAAACTGAAACCATGGACTAGTCCCGAGGAACCTCATATCTGGAAACTGCCACATCTTGCTAAATTTTAGGGAAACCTCCTAAAATCAAGGAACTGCTCCAAACTGGCCCAAAAGTGCTTGAGATGCCATGCTTGACCACTGAAAATCCTGTGTGAGTCTCTATCCAACATTGCTAGCCAACGAGACTCCCATGATAGGCTAACTCTCATGACTCTAAAAGTCGAACTAAGGAGGGGACACGGCAGTCCTCCCCTCTCGGAGATGCTTGTCCTCAAGCAACTGCAATGTTGGGTGCTGTAAAATAGATTCACCCTCCCAAGTGGCATCCTCTATGGGAAGATCTCTCCAGTGTACCAAATACTCTCGAATCACCCTACTCCTCAGCCGTCGTTCCCTTACTTCAAGAATCTCATCTGGAACCAAAGTCAACCTGCCTTCCTCATCCAAAGGGGGTAAATGGGTGATGTTGAAATATGTTGTCCCAGTGCCTTTTTCAGGCAACACGTGGAACACATTATGAATCCTACTGTCAGGTGGTAACTCAATCTCGTAGGCAACCTCTCCAACCTGCTTGAGTACTCTGTATGGACCGTAAAAGCGAGGCTTGAGCTTTTTTGCTCCACCCCTTTTGAGGGTACTCTGCCTGTATGGCTGTAAGCGAAGGAAACCCATGTCACCCACCTCAAATGTCCTCTCAGTCCTATGTCGATCAACGTACATCTTTTGCTAATTCTGAGCATGCTGCAAGTTCTCCCTGAGAGATCTCATGATATCCTGGTTCTCCTATAACCAATCCTACGCCAAAGGAACTCTAGTGTCACCCAAGGCGAAATCAACAAAAGATAATGCATCGTAGCCATAAAGGGCCCTGAAAGGAGTCATATCTATAGACATGTGGTGCGTAGTATTATAACAATACTCGCCCAAATACAACTGGTGCACCCATGCCTTCTACTGCCCTGACACATAGTTGCGTAGATACCCTCAATCCACTTATTAACTATCTCGGTTTGTCTATCCGTCTGAGGGTGGTAGTTGGTACTAGGTGTCAACTCTATGCCCGCGAGCTTGAAATGTTCTTGCCAAAAAGAACTAATGAACCTGCTGTTCCCATCACTCACTATGGCATTAGGAAGACCATGTAGTCTAAACACCTCCTTGAAGAATAGCTTAGCTACCTGGGATGCTGTGAAATCAACTGCAATTGGAAAGAAGTGGGCATATTTAGTCAATCTGTCCACCACAACATAAATATAATCCTTCCCCTGAACTCGAGGAAAACCTGTAATGAAGTCCATAGAGATTCCTGTCCAATTCTGTTCCGGTATAGGCAAGGGCTGCAACAAACCAGCGGGGAAAGTATGCTCTGACTTGTTCTGCTGACAAGTCATGCACTCACAAACATGGCGTAAGACATCATCCTTGAGACCCTTCAAAGAGAATCTCTCCCGAATCGCTCTGTATGTCTTACCATACCCTAGATGCCCTGCTGTAGGAGTATCATGAAAGGCAGGAACAACTGTGATTTAGAAACAAGATAGACTCTGTTTTTGTAGTAGATGACATCATCAACCACACTGTATCTATTATCCTGTACCAATCCATCCGTGACCTTACAAGTATGCTGTTTTTTGGAATACTCAACTAAAAGTTGAGCTCTCCAATCTACTGAAATTTCACTCATTGAACATAGGGCAGCAAGTGACGGTTTTCTAGAAAGTGCATCAACGACAGTATTTTTCTTCCCTTTAATAAATTCTATGTCGAAATCATAGGCTTGTACCTTGCTTACCCATTTTTGTTGATGATCATTGAGCTGCTTTTGATCAAAGAAATATTTTAGGTTATTGTGGTTTGTCCTTACCAGAAATTTATTGCTAACAAGATACTGTCTGAATTTGGCTAATGCATGCATAATAACCAACATTTCCTTATCATATGTAGAATACAATCTCTCATTTTTAGGCAGCTTCTTGCTCTCGTAGGCAATGGGATGTCGGTTCTGCATCAAAACTGCTCCAATGCCCTCACTTGAAGCATCACACTCAAGTACAAAAGGCTGTGAAAAATTAGGAAGTGCCAAAACCAGACAAGTGCTCATAACCTCCTTGAGCCTATCAAAAACTCTCTATGCCTACTTTGTCCATCTGAAGGCCCTCTTCTTTGTGAGATTTGTCAAAGGTGCTGCTAACTAAGAGAAACCCCCCACGAATCTATTAGAATAATTTAGAATCATATTTTATTAATGCTCAATATTGTATCTTAGTATAAATATTAGAATGTTTCTAATATTTAGTTAGCTGTAGCTAGAATAGAATGTTTCTATTCTAGACGATCGTTTCCTAAGGAAACATCGTTCATCTTCTTGTATATATAGATCGTTTGATCTTTGTTAATATATCATAAAGTATTCTACCATCTACTTTTCGTAACATGGTATCAGAGCCATTTCTTTAAATTTTTTCAGAAAATTTATAATTTCTTTTGAAATTATTTGCTCAAATTTTTTGAATTAATTTCTGTCTATTCCTACATTGTGGGATCTGTTGTTGCTCACGTCTAGGGTTTGTGAGTTTGGCCAGTTTTCAGCCCTGTTCAGACACGTTTTTCTTGCAAATCTGCCATTAATTTTTGGAGGTTTTTTTGCACTAGATCGTTTTTTTTGAAACCCTAATTTTTTGGGCTCAAATTTTTTTTCTAATTACAGATTCTTGGTGGGTTTTTCGAGAGCTCAACTAGGTTGTCCGTTTTTTCTAGGTGCCTCAATTTTTGTGCCTCGATTTTCGAGTCCGCAGATCCAAATTTTGATAGCATTTTCTTTTTGGATTTTTCGAGATCTCAAATGGGTTGTCATCAAATTTTTCTGGGTGCCTCAATTTTTGTGCCTTGGTTTTTGAGCCAGCGGATCCAATTTTTGATAGCATATTTCTTCTGGGTTTTTCGAGCTCTCTTCTGGGTGCTTCTCTGGTATTTCTGGGTCTTCCAATGTTTGACCTCAAAGTTTGTGTCCTCTGAGATATTCACGTTTTTTTTGGCAAACATGCTATGAGCATCTGTATCAGCAGCCTCAGAAGTCGGTCTCCATTAAAAAGCAAGCTAATGCTGCTAAACACTCAGAGCAGAAAGAATCTGCCTTTCATGCCTTTATGGCCAAAATACCTGCAGATCATGTGAAATCTTCTGCCTGGTACATAGATTCTGGGGCCTCTCGTCATTTCACTCATAGGTGCGACTAGTTTGTTGAGTTCTCTCCCTACACTGACTTAGTTATCTTTGGCGGTGGTGAAGAGTACAATGTTGTCGGCAAGGGCAATGTTCAGATACAGTCTGGAGGAAGAAAACTCATGTTCCTCAATGTGTGTTATGTTCCTGGCATGAACCATAATCTTCTTTCAGTTAGTCAGATTATGAGGCACTCTCCTCAGCTGGATGTTTTTAGTGCACATAAGTGCTCGATTGTTGATCGTACTACTCGCACTACGCTTGTTGTTGGCCTTGAGGATCATGGTCTTTATAGGCTTGTGGACTTAGGCGATTCTCTTGAGCGTGCCTTCATAGCAAAATCTTTTGCTATCAGCAGTCTCTAGCATCAGCGATATGGTCACTTGAATATTCAATATCTTGCACAACTTGTTCGAGACGATCTAGTACATGGCCTACCAGATATTCAGACCCAAAATCATCGAGTTTGCGGAGCTTGCCAGGCAGGGAAGCAACATAGGACACCGTTCAAAGATGGTGACTCATGGCGAGCATCTAAGGTACTCTAGCTAGTTCACGCTGATATATGTGGTCCTATGAATACTACTTCTATTACTGGGTACAGGTATTTCTTACTCTTTGTTGATGATTTCAGTCGCAAAATGTGGGTATATTTTCTTAAGAAAAAATCAGATGCATTTCCTGTATTTCAGACATTTAAGGCCTTAGTAGAAAAAGAGTCTGTTCTTCTATTCTTACTCTTAGGTCTGATAATGGGGGGAGTTCTGTTCTATTTTTTCTATCTTTTGAGCTACTCATGGCATCAAGCGTCAGTTTACCACACCACACACCCCTCAACAAAATGGTGTTGTAGAGCGGCGAAATCGTACCATTACAGAGATGGCTAGGGCTATGCTGGAACATAGAAATGTACCTAAAAAATATTGGGCAGAAGCAATGTTCACAGTAGTTGATCTTCTTAATCGGTCACCCACTTATGCCGTTAAACATAAGACTCCTAAGGAAGCATGGTCTGGTCACAAACCTAGGATCAACCATTTAAAAGTTTTTGGCTCTCTAGCATATGTATGGATTCCTGATGCCAAGCGCACTAAGTTGGATTCCAAGAGTCAAAAGCTTATGTTTATAGGGTATAGTGACACTCATAAGGCCTACAGACTGATTGATGTAAACACTGATCGTTTAATCTTCAGTCGTGATGTTGTGTTTGATGAGGAACTAGGACCATTTCAGCTCTCTTCCTCCCCGCAACATTCGGAGACTCAGTCTTCAGAGACCTCTGACTTGGGTCTTCCTATTTCATGTGATTCATCTAATGAGCGAGCTGGTTCTAATGCACCGCCTGAGCTCCCTCCGGACAATGCCATTGTTGCTCCTAATCCTGATCTGCTTTCTCATCCAGCTATTCCTTCTGCATCTAATATTGGCCCCTCTTCTTTTCGGGCTAAATGGTGGGCTAAGACAATCAGTGATCTTCGTCCTGATGAACTCATTGAGGGTAGAACCTCCAGAAATAAGAGCATTCAGCATAACACAGTTAGTGTTGCTTTCATGGCTAATATCCATAGTATCTCTAAGCCTCAAACATATGCAGAGGCCAAAGGAATTCCAAAATGGGAACAGGTAGTGGATGCTGAGTTCCAAAGTCTTCAAAAGAATCATACCTGGGTTCTTTTAGATCTTCCTCTAGGAAAGAAACCCATTAGCTGTAAATTGGTCTATAAGGTCAAATATCATGTAGACAGTACCTTAGACAAATATAAAGCCAGATTAGTTGCTCGAGGATTCACCCAGCGAGAAGACATTGACTATGAGGAGACTTTTGCTCCTATAGCCAAGATGAGTACTATTCACCTTCTCCTTGCCATTGTAGCTCAGTATGGTTGGAAAGTTCACCAGATGGATGTGAAGAGTGCCTTTCTAAATGGTGAATTGCAGGAAGAAGTCTACATGACACAGGCTCCTGGTTTCAAGGTTGCCGGTTCAGAACCCAAAGTATGTAGACTCCGGAAAGCCCTCTATGGTCTTAAACAGGCCCCTCAGGAATGGTACATATAAATTGATCAGTACTTGGTTGGTCGTGGATTTCAGCGTAGTCCTTCAGACAGTAATCTGTATATCAAACACTCTGGTAATGATATTCTCTTTCTTGTTATCTATGTGGACGACTTAATCATTACTGGGAGTTCAGAACATTTGATTTTCGAATTCAAATAGGATTTGTGCAGCACTTTTGATATGACAGATCTCGGACTACTTCATTATTGTTTGGGTATTGAGGTTTGGCAGACTGACAGTAGCATTTTTCTTTCTCGGTCTAAGTATGCCAGAAGCTTGCTTGACAAGTTTCGAATGCAGGATTGCAAACCAGCTTGCACTCCTATGGAGACTGGTCTGAAATTGTCCGCACAATCTAATTCTCCTCCTGTAGATGAAACCCTATTCAGGCAACTAGTGGGTAGTCTCATCTATATAACTGCTACTAGACCTGATCTCAGCTTTGTAGTAAGCTACATCTCCCGATTCATGACAAACCCCAAGGTTGATCATTGGGTTGCAACGAAGCGTGTTCTGCGCTATGTACAAGGTACCTTGGATTATGGACTTCTTTACACTCGGAGTGCTGCTCCTCAACTTAGTGGGTTCACAGATTCTAATTGGGCTGGCTCTGTTGACGACAGAAAATCTACCTCTGGTTATGTGTTCAGTTTAGGATTGGGTGCGGTCACCTGGACCAGTAAGAAGCAACAGGTGAGGGCTCTCTCTTCGACAGAAGCAGAATATAGAGGAGCTGTCAAGGCAGCTTGTGAGGCAGTTTGGCTTTGTCAGATGCTTGCAGATATGCAACTACCTCAAGCAGGTCCGACTCCTTTGTTTTCAGACAAATAGGGTGTACTCAAACTTGCCAAAAATCCAGTCTTCCATGAACGCACTAAACACATAGAACTCCATTGTCATGACCTTCGGCAGTTGGTAGACGATGGATCTGTTCAGTTGCTATATGTTCCTACCTCGGAGCAGCCAGCAGATATTTTCACCAAACCTCTTGGTCCTGACAAGTTTGTAAAATTCAGAGGGTCTATTGGTGTAGTTAATAGATTGAGCATTAAGGGGGGGTATTAGAATAATTTAGAATCATATTTTAGTAATGCTCAATTTCGACAATTTTGCAAATAGAGATTGACTCTCCATGATACTAAGTACCTCCTCTACGTGGCTTAGATGATCCTCCCATGTACGACTGTAGATCAGTATATCATCAAAAAACACTAGAACTGATTTCCTCAACTGTTTGTTGAAGATGTGGTTCATACAGGACTAGAAAGTGGCATGTGCATTTGTGAGGCCAAAAGGCATCACCAAGAACTCATAATGCCCATAGTGACAACGGAAGGCAGTCTTGTGTACGTCTTCATTTCGCACACGAATCTGATGATAACCGGAACGAAGATCGATCTTACAGAAGTATATAGCTCCATGAAGCTCATCCAACAACTCATCAATGCGGGGAACGGGATATCTGTTTTTGATTTTCTTCTTGTTCAAGGCTCTGTAATCTATACACATCCGTAGGGTCCCGTCCTTCTTAACTAGCACCACAGAAGAAGCAAAAGGACTAGAGCTAGGGCAAATGAACCACATGTCCAACAACTCATGAATTGTCTTTTCAATCTCATCCTTGTAGGCTTTAGGATGACGATATGGGGTAGTAATTATCGGCTTAGCACCCTCCTCCATCTCTATCCCATGCTCAAAACCTCTATCCGGAGGTACACCAAGGGGTATGTCACCAAAAACTCTATGCCAGTCCATCACCGACTGTATGTCAACATGAAATGCCTTTCATTCCTGAGGTGTAGGTGTTTTGGACTTCATGTAACAACGTGTAGCCCAAATCACATCATCATGTCTAATGATAGACTCCATTCTGCGGGAAGATACCTCTCTAGGTCCACCATCGGAAGTTGCTCTCAAAAATGTCTTCTTCCCTCTAGAAAGAAACTCTAACTGCATACGATGGTGATCAATAATGTATCGGCCAATATCCTGTAACCACTGCATGCCCAAAACCACATCATAATCCTTTAACGGTAGCACATACAAATTATCTGTCAAAGTATAATCCCCCATTTGAATGCTAAGTTGAGAAATCCTTCTAGTACAACCCAATACTGCACCATTTGCAATCTTCTCTCCAAAACCAACAAACTCCTCATACTGTAACCCACGCCTATCAACTAACTTTTGATCAATAAAATTGTGCGTGGCACCTGTGTCTACGAAGCTCATAACCTATTGGCCCCGAAGTGTAACTTTCAACTGAAAGGCATGAAACCTGGGATAACTGGAGAGAGTAGCCATAGTCACCTTGGTTGACACCAAAGGCTCAAGAGTGTCTAACTCCAACTATGGGTGCTCTTGCTCAACCTCCTCCAGACTATCCTCAAAATCAGTGTCAAGTATCTCCTCATCCCCCATCTCGGATGTCACCTCAATGAAGTGAACCTTGCCTTTACCCAGACAACGGTGACCCGACTCCCATGGCTCCTTACAGGAGAAGCATAGTTTCCGTCTTCTCAGCTCATTCCTTGTCTCCTGGTCCAACCTGGGAGGTCTGAATGGTGGTCCACCTCTACCTTGGGAAGTGTTGGCCTTCTGTGTAGGCCAAGAGTCCTTGAATGGCTTCTTATTTGTCTGGTAAGGAGTGGTGTCCAATCTCAATGTCACATCAATGGCCTCATTGAGAGTGTCTGGTTTGAATGCTCGCACCAACCCCTTAAGCCTGTCTTGCAATCCCTCTATAAAAAGCGTCACACTTCACCTCTGAGGCATATTAGATACCATGACTGCAATACGTTGGAACTCATTAACATAGATCTCCACATGCCTTGACTGTCTAAGATGTGCCAGCTCCCTATAGTAAAGCTTTGTGTCTTTACGGTCAAATCTGGTAATGAGTCGCTTTGTGAACTCTGCACAGGAGTGAACCAAGGCACGATCCTGGGTGACTAATCCATGGTGCCACCAATCATAAGCAATCCCGTCTAAATGCAAGACAACAAACTGGATAGCCTCTCTCTCAGGCATGGGCCTTAAGGATAAATAAATGTCCAGCTTGTGCACCGAAGCTCGTGCACTCGCACCACTAGTGCCATCATAAGTAGTCAGTGTGATCTTTCCGGTGGCCATACTGAGATCCCTGTTCTGTTGTGGCCTATGGCCCCTGTCTCCTCTGAACCTAGCAGTATCTCTACACTGTGCACAATACTGGGGAAGAGGAAAAACATCCCTAACCTCTGGAGGTAGGACTCTCCACTCAGCTGTGGCTGCTATAACTGACTCCTGGAATCCCACCTCGAGTGGCTCTACCTGTGCCGAATGCTCACCTGGTATAAACTATGGAAGCAAAGGTCTATCCATAGCAAGTATATTAGGTCATTCCCACCTATAGGAATGAAGGGTGCTTCCTACTGATGCATGGGATCTATGACTATGCTGACTTCGTGCCACTGAAACTAACCTGCTCCGCCCTTTTTTGCCTCTATGTTTATCCAAGTCCATCTGCTCCAAGGCATCTTGTAACATGTCTAAGGTCTGAACTATCCTGGGCTGTGGAGTGATGAGAGTACGCATCAACTCTCTTTCTTCCTCCTCTTGCTGGTTCTGTTTGGCACCTCCTTGTGCATCTGCCATAATGGGTTCCTGTTCTGGACTAAATTCTAACTTGTACCGAGCTCTCCTGCAAGTGTAATACTCGTGTATGTCTGCTCTTCCCTGATGCATAGAAATTTTAATTAAACTCATAGGCTGGCAGAATCATGGCTCTGATACCACTGAAAGATCCCCAATCCCGGTGGCCTTGTAAATTATTGTTTGTTTCACAATTTGAGACTTTGACCAGTGTTTGTACCTCTAAATGGACTTTGTTGAATTCTGATTTTTTTTTTGGCTTTTTTCTTGTTTTCAAGTTTTTTGGTGTTTTTTGAAGATATATGCAAGTAAATGACAAATAACAAATAACTTCGAACTAGAAATGGTAAGTAGCATTCATATACTAAATTACTTAACAATCTGAGAATGATTCAATTCATACCAGGCATAATATTCAGATTTTCACATTCAAGGAATAAATATATCAAATGGATTTGTTGCTGTCTACTAGAACTTGACGCCAGCTGTAGAAGTGTTTGGTAATCACCAAAGATGTAGAACTTTCTGCCACAAACCCCTGTAATATCTCCAAACTGCAATATGTTGGCTGCTAAGAAGGAATGGCACCCAAAGCAAGGCCCTGAGCTGTCTCTGGAAGAACGCCCAAACTGGAATAGGTTGGCCGCCCAGCTGAATATGATATTTCCTTCTGATGAATGGTGCTATGAAGATTGTCGATCCTTGCCACAGAGAATAGCACTTCCCAATTCCAATACTGAATCACCAAATCCTTGTTGAGGTTTATGTCCCAACAATCCAGACTTAGGGGTTTCGTCCCAAGCCTCTCAATCACTCCACCCGAGCAATTTCAAGTTTTCACAAGTTTCAAATGTCAAAAGATAATGAGAAATTAGGTCTCCATCTCCTTATATCTCGTTCCAAGTGCAATTCGAACCCTAAAGGGAAATTACACTTTGCACTTTAAATAAAATATAATAAAATAACATTTTCCCAATTAAAGTCGTCCACACTCTAGGAAAAACGTTACTTTATCAAAATGTCATAACCCATGGCGCCAAATAGCCTCTAGATTGTGAAAATAGTTTATAATAATTCGAGACCTTTCCAACGAGCCCCCATACATAGGTTTATGTGTTGGCATCAAGAGATGGTAACTGGTAAGCCTGCTACCAGTACATGGCAATTATGTATTGTCATTGATTGGAAAAAGAGAAAAGAAAAAGGAGATGTTTTGTCATCTCAATCTAAGGTCCAAAGATCTAAGGAGATCTGTATGTAAAGAGGCTGGTTTTGCAACCGGTGGCACTATGCAAGGAAGAAAAGACTATATCTTCTCATCAAGAGCAACCGGTCACTAAGCAAAGTGTTTTAGCAACGGAGTAAAGGATACAGCCAAGGGAAGAATTCAACCGAGAACCGGCATATAACCGGTATCAACAATGCAACCGAGGTAAAGGTGCACTCGGTAAGAAGAGGAAGGAAAAGTGACAGGTCAAAGTTCTTACTTGTTCACTACATAAGGTTCTCAACCGATCAAGTGAAGACTTCGGTATGATTTGACAAACTGGGGAAGGCGGAGTCAACTATCTGTTTGAACCAACTCTTTGACCGGGATTTATTGCACTAAATCCGAAAATTCTCAAGTTAACTTGATGATCGGTTTAAGGCGCAATTTAAGGTTTTAAAGCCGAAGTCTGTGGCTTTAAAACATTGAGTTATCTCCTGCGAAGGAAAGATGTGTGACATGCATCTATTGTTTTCTTCATAAAGAAGATAAAGCAAGAACATGCTTCGGATGTTTCCTCAGTGAACTAATACTCCATCGAGTGATGTATCCGAAAGGGATTTGAAGTTAGGTCATGCATGAGAGGTGCAATTAGGGCAAAAACTCTATATATTCTTCTGCCTGTTGAGAATATGAGTTGCCTTCATTATGCTAAAGAAAAGAGTGAACTTGTACGCTGAAGAAGCTAAGGTAAACGAAAAATAGAAGAGAGAGAAGAGTGTGCGAAGAAGCACAATAGTAAAGGAGAACACACCTGTGGCGACCGGTAATGCTTCTCAGTTGAGCATAACAGAGATCTTATCAGGCTATGCAAAGCCATTTGTAAAAGGTCAATCCTTCTATTGTTTTCTAACAATTACAATAGTTTAAATCCCAGTATTTGGGTGGACTCTAATAGGTCCCTTTTATCAAATCCCTTAACCGGGTGACATCTTGAAAGGTGTTCTAAGTCCTCTAACTAGGCAGCACGGACCGGCCTTATTGTAACAAATCCCTTAATCGGGTTGCATCTAATAGTGCGTTGTAATCCTCTAACAAGGAAGGCTCCTAATAGGGTGCACTTCAGAAGAGTGCAAAATTTGCGAGGTCTCCTCACATCGTGGTTTTTACCCAGATTGGGTTTCTATGTGATAAATCTGGTGTCACTGTGTTATTGATTGCTTGATGTTATTTTATGCTTGAATCTGTTTAAGCTTATAGTTATAAGTATACTTCATCAGATTTATTAAAAGAAGTTTTATAGGTGCGGATTCACCCCTCCCCTCTCAGCACCGGTTGGGACTATCAATTGGTATCAGAGCCATGTTCATTTTCTTTACCACTTAACCGCATAAAGAAAAAGTCAAGATGATGAGAAAGGAAGGACGAAAGTTTACAAAGGAAAACTTTACTCTATGGTGCAACAGAATGAAGCTGTACATGAAGACCACCGGAGATCAATACTGGACCCATGTTACCACTGATTACAGTTAACCCACTGGCACCCTGACACCTGATGACTGAAGATCAAAACTGAGCACACGGCTGCTATGGATATGATAGCCAACACACTACCTGATCATGTCTATGCTGAGATTGAGCACCTAGATTCTGCTCAAAAGATGTGGGCTAAGCTGTAACTAGTATATGGAGGGGACCCAAATGTTCAAAGATGTAATGTACCAAACTACTAATCCCGTCCGAGTACCTTGTAACTCGTACGATGGTCAGTTAGGCTTGCCTGAGCAACGGTTTTTGTTCCCACGGTCACTGGAAATGATAGTATGGTGGCAAGGAATGACCGTACGGTTGCTGGAGAAGACAATACGACAACAGAGGGACTCGTACGGTGGTTTGGGAGTGGCCGTATGACATCAGGGAGAGTATGTACGATGTTTGTGGTGGCCGTACGGAGGAGATTAGGTGGCCGTACAACGTACGATAGCAAGGACAATTTGTACGGTGTTTGTGGTGGTTGTTAGGTGGCCGTACGGTGTGGAAATGATCTGGTGTATAGGCTAGTAGGTGGGGGCCGTACGGTGATGGCTTAGAGCCGTACGATGCAGCAAGGAAGTGTATGGTTGGAACTATAGCTGTACAAGGCTGTGTCAATGCTGTGCGGATGGAAAAAGCCATGCAAGATGAAGGCCGTATGGTATTGTGGGAGTGGTGGAAACCGTACAGTGGAACGTATGAGGGATGCAATGTTTTGTGATGCCTTCCAGACGTTCGATCAAAGTCCACTTTGCCTTCGCAAAGAACTAGATATGATTTTTTCAACACAGAGCAATACGCCAACTAAATAGGATTGCCAGAAAGATCTTATTGAATTTATTGACCGAACTTCGGATTTGCCAGATCTGATACAAGTAGAACCAAGCAGAGTAGGGTGAGGGTTGAATCCCACCGAGACTGCAACAAACCAAATAGGGAGGGTCTTTCGCCTCCGAAATGGCGAACAACAAAATCCTAACATGAATTCGCAAATATAAATCAAATACAAATCTCAACATATGAAAACTAACCTACACACCATGCATAAATACCCGTCAAGGAAAACTTCCCGAGAGTGCACAAAAGAGTTGACGGCGACAACTACACTATGCCAACAAAAAGAATGGGCCCGAGATAAACTAAATCGATCGGGACCCAAATACAATAGTTTTATTAGTCATTTAATGACGGGGACATTACTGTCCTTCCTTCCCAAAAATTGCTTGTCCTCAAGCAATTTTAGGCTGGGGTGTTCTAGAATCTCTTCTCCTTCCCAGGTGGCATCTTCAAGGGGTAGGTCTTTCCAGCGCACAAGAAATTCCTTGATAATGCGTGTCCTCAATCTTTTCTCTTGACTGTCGAGGATTTTTGCTGGTTCCAAGATTAACTTTCCTCTGTTGTCGAGGGGTGGCAGGTCTGTGGAGACCGTCACTTGCTGGCCCACGGCTTTCTTCAGACAAGAAACGTGGAAGACGTTGTGGATTCGGCTTCCTTCCGGTAAGTCCAATTCGTAAGCAACTTCGCCCACTCTCCTTGTCACACGGTAGGGTCCGTAGAAACGCGGTTTCAATTTCTCCTTCTCGGAAGCCTTTAGAGAGGATTGTCTGTATGGTTGAAGTCAGAGGTATACCAAGTCTCCAACTTCAAAACTCCTCTTGATATGGTGCCTGTCAGCGTACATTTTCTGCTGATTCTGAGCCCGCTGGAGATTTTCCTTTAAGGATTTTAAAATATCTACTTCTTCCTACAGCCAGTCCCTGGCCTTTGGCGTGTGACTGTCATCGAGAGCCAAGTACACAAATGAAGGGGGTACACACCCGTACAACACTTTGAAAGGTTCCATGCCAATGGACATGTGAAAAGTGGTGTTGTAATAGTACTCCCCCAGATGTAGCCATTTTATCCATGCTCTCTGTGCTGAAACATAATTTTTGAGGTAACCTTCCAACCATTTGTTCACGATTTCTGTTTGTCCGTCGGTCTGTGGGTGGTAACTGGTGCTTGGTGATACTCTGTCCCTGCTAGTTGAAACAATTCCTTCCAAAAATTACTGAGGAAGCGGCTATCTCTGTCGCTTACTATATTTCGAGGGAGTCCATGTAGACGGAACACCTCTTGGAAAAATAAGTTTGCTACCTGTGAAGCAGAAAACTCTGTTGGAATAGCAAAGAAGTGTGCATACTTGGTTAATCTGTCGACTACCACAAAGATGCAGTCCTTACCCTATGCCATAGGGAGCCCGGAGATGAAATCCATTGAGATACTATCCCACTTCTTCTCTGGAATCGGTAGTGGTTGAAGTAAACCCGCCGATAGAGTGTGTTCGGATTTATTTTGTTGACAAATGGAGCATTCCCGTACGTATTGTAATATGTCACCTTTTAGGCCCTTCCACGAGAATCTTTCCCTAATCTATTGGTAGGTCTTCAAGTACCCTTGATGCTCGACTAGAGGTGAATCGTGCATTTCTTTCAAGACTTTTTTCTTCAACTTGGATTTAGGCACCAGGTAAATTCTGTCCTTGTAGAAAATAATATCATCGACCACCTTATACCAGTTGTCTTGTATTTCTTTGTCTAGGAGTTGGCATGCGAATGTGTCCTTGGAGTATTCGACCAACAAATGCTCTTTCCAATCCGTTGATATTTGAGATAAGGAACATATGGCCGACTTTCTTGACAAGGCGTCAGCCACTACATTATTTTTTCCTTTTACATATTCAATGTCAAAGTCGAAAGCTTGGATTTTACTTACCCATTTCTGTTGTCACTCATTCAACTCCCACTGTTCAAGAAAATGTCTGAGGCTGTTGTGATCTGTATGGACAATGAACTTGGCTCCGACAAGGTACTGCCAAAACTTTATCAAGGCATGCATGATGGCCAGCATTTTTTTGTCGTATATAGAATACAACCTTTCGGCTCCCGAGAGTTTCCGACTTTAGAAAGCAATAGGGTGGCGGTCCTGCATTAAGACGACCCTGATACCCTCTTCGGAGGCATCACACTCCAGGATGAAAGGTTGGCTGAAATCCGGTAGTGCAAGGACAGGACAAGAACTCATTATCTCCTTGAGTTTCTCAAAAGTTTGATATGCTCGTTCATTCCACTGAAAAGACCCCTTCTTTGTTAGATTGTTGAGAGGTGCGCTGAGCTGTGAGAATCCCTTCATAAACTGTCTGTAGTAACTACACAATCCAAAGAACCCGTGTAGTTCTGAGAGAGTCTTCGGGGGTGGCCAATCCAAGATAGCCTAAATCTTCTCTTGATGTACTTGAACTCCTTGACTACTGACAATGTGCCCCAAATATAATATCTCTGTCATCCCAAATTCACATTTGGATCTTTTGGCGAACAACAATTGTGTCTCCATAATTCCGAGCACTTCTTCCAGATGCCTTAAGTACTCCTCCCATGCCTTGCTGTAGATCAGTATATCATCGAAAAATACCAACAGGGACTTACGTAGCTGTTTGTTAAAAATGTGATTCATGCAAGATTGGAAAGTAGCTGGGGCATTGGTCAATCCGAACGGCATGACCAAAAATTCGTAATGCCCATAATGGCAACGAAATGCTTTTTTCTCCACATCTTGTTCCCTCATGCGGATTTGGTGATATCCTGAACGGAGGTCTATTTTGGAGAAATATACGGCGCCATGTAATTCATCTAGCAATTCATCAATCCTGGGAATTGGATACCTATTTTTGATAGTCTTTTTGTTCAGCACGCGGTAATCTATACACATTCACAACATTCCATCCTTTTTAACTAGAACCACTGATGATGCAAAAGGGCTGGAGCTGGGCCTGATCCATCCTTTATCAAGGAGTTCCTGTATCGCTTTTTCAATCTCTTCTTTCAACCTTTTTGGGTGACGGTATAGTATAGTGATAACTGGTTTGGCGTCGGTTTCCATCTCAATAGTGTGTTCAAACCCCCTGTGTGGTGGTACGCCTGGCGGTATGTCGGTGAAGATTCGGTGATGTCTATCCAAAACCGCCTGAAGCTCCTCGTCTTGATGGACAGTAATTTTGAAATAATGGAATTTTAAAATAATTTTAAAAATAATCATATAGACATTGTGCTGAGATTAAGGTGTCTCAATCTTTGCAAATCCTAGCATTGATTATAGCAATATTTGATATATTTATTTGTTGTTTTAATTAATTAATTGCTAAAAAATTTCTAGTCATCTAGTGGGACTACATGTTTTGTGGTATCCTACTTGGCAATGACTGTATGACATGTTGCACATGTGGAAGTAAGTGTCCCACTTTGAGGATCTTGTATTTAGTTAGGTGACTTGTGTCATGTTATGACAGATTTATGATAGAACCTCTGATGGTTATAATGACACACTTACATATGACAGTCTATGACAAAATGGACAGGTGGAACGAGATATCTTTGCATGGAGAAGGTAGGCACCCAAGTTGTGTTTTGACAAGTTGTAAAAGAATGATGACAATTTCTGTTACAACTGTAAGTGTTGTAATTTATGACACTATTTATCACAGGTTCCTATGATACTGTAAGATGTGTATGAGCATTTGCCATACCTCAAGATAGTAAATTTTGAGTGCCCAACTTAAGAGGTTTGAATGGGGAGTCATTTGGAGACATATATGTGTCATTTGCATGCCTTTAGATGGCTGAAAAGTAGTGCCAAGTGTTTTCCATGACCCCATCTTGTATCTTCATCTAAAAGCTACCTCTTTGGTTGTATTTCTTTATATAAGGTGATCTTGGAGAGAATTATGCATGATGTTTTTCTCTAGGTTAAGTGTTATAGGCCAAAATTATTCTAGATTGTGGGTTGTCAGTTGTATCTTCCTATTAAAAAAGCTAAGTGTTGATATTATAGTGTAATCATTAGTTTACCGGATTACAAAGTATTGTTCTTTCGAAGTGTGGGGTTTTTCTCTTGAAAGGATTTTCCCCATGACATATCATGTGTTCATTAGTGTATATCTTTATGCATGTTCATTATCTCCTTCTAAATGGGTTTCTATTTCTGTAATAGTTAAGATTTGTAAGAAAATTTGCACTATCTACTGCACTAGATTAGTGTTAGGAAGTATTTCCCACACCTTAGCCTCCTTTCTATTTGGCTAATTTTGGTCCTGTGTTGGGTAGCGGGTTTTTTATATTGATCTCAGTTTCAGTGGTAGCATTTGAAAAATCTTGTTGTAGGAAAAAGATGGCAAGCATATTCATAAAAGTTGATATAGAGAAGTTTAAGTTTAATTGTAGCTACTTTGAACTTCGGAAGTTGAAATGGAAGACATGCTCATGGATAGAGATCTATGGGCTGCAATATGTGGAACAAAATCCCAGACTACGAGTCAAGAAGCTTGGTATACAATAAATCGGAAGGCTAAGGATAATTTAGTGCTCCTAAATGTCCATGAAGAGAAGACTACAAAAGATCTTTGGAAGAAGCTTGGAAATGTCTACTAGGCTAAATCCTTGTTAAACAAGCTTTTCCTAAGAAAGAAGATTTATTCCCTAAAGATGGAAGATGAAGGATCCCTATTTTTGATTATCTTAATTCTTTCAACATGATAGTTTCTTAGGTGAGTTTTGTTGGTGACAAGATCGAGGAGGATTGTTGCATGCTTCCATTGTGTTCTTTACTTGACTCAAAGGAACACCTTGTTATGGTTATTCAAAGTACAACCACTAAGTTCAAGATTGATGAGTTGTTAGCATTGTTACAATTTGAAGAGATGCAAATAAAGATTTTTGAGTTAGCTCAGGAGGCTCTTGGGGTTTGTTGTAGATCAAAAGAGAAAGGCAAGAAGGACAATAAATATGAAAGAGGCAGATGCAAAAGTAGTGTAAAATCTAAGTCTCTGTAATGTCCCATTTTTCTCTATTATGGAACTTCGAGACTATTATTCCACTATCCTTCACTTACTAAGTCAATTAACTGTTTATTAAGCAAGTAATGGAAGATAACTATGAAATTTGATCTATCTTGTAATGTTCTTCTTCTCAATACCTCCTAATTACTATATCAGATAGATATGAGTTTGTGAGCAAGTAATTGAAGATAGGTTTGCAACTTTATTTATTTATAAACTTGTATTTCAAACAATGTTTAGTTATGATGCTCACTATAATGCAGTAAATGTTATCTCTATTTGAGCATTAAGTGTTGTTATTAGTATCAACTAAGATCAGTCAGTAATCTAAGCTATTCAAGTTAGTAAAAGATGGAATAGGGAGCTATACAAACTAGTAGGTTGAACTTACAAAGCCTTCATACCGAGTAGTTACAAGGCAAAACCTAAAGCTAAAAGAACACTAGTTTAACCAAGTATGTTTACCAAGCATCAGAGTATACCGAGCACCGAGTCAGTGAACACCGAGCATTCTACACACGGAGCATCAGGTAATTCACTGAATAGAGAATGCAGTGTTTACCGAGTTGTTTAGGAAACAACATAGTAATCAACAATGACACATATCTCTATGTAAACGGTTTACACAGATCTATAAACGTATTACCAAGATCGAGGCACATTTATTATGGATGTAATCATTAAATGTCGTGATGATTCCTATGTAATAGTTAGATCTAGGTTATTTTTGTACATCGTAGATCTTAGGTTTTCTAAGATGTTGTAAACCTAATTAAGTCAAAGCAATTTGCTATATAATTGTAATTGATGTCATTTTGTAAAAGACATGACAAGGAGATCATGAAGCAGTAGCCGCACACAGGACATCAAAAATCAAACAAGGGTTTACATGACAGGACAGTTATCAAAGACAATATTCAGTTTTATTAAAAACATACAAGGCTACTGAGCAGGACAGAGAGTAATATTGTACACATCATGGTGAAATGTACTTAGTATTTCATAGATCTGATTCAGACAAGTTCAAGCTGTCATTTGCAGATATTTTCTGTTATCAATTTAACCATTATAGCAGGATTGTAAATCTCTTAACAGAGTAGACTTAACCGTCTATTGTAAATCTCTTAACCGACATCACTTTATTTATTGCAGTAGTGAAGAATTTGTGGGTGTCATCCCCACCACAGTTTTTACCTTCTAACAAGGGTTTTTGCATAACCAAAATACTTGTGTCATGAGGTAACGTTTCATGAATGTTTTATTGTTTGTTTTCATGCACTTTACATTTACAAGTTATTTGAATGTATGTTGCAAACAATGGATTCAGTTGGTTAGATAGACACTACTATTGCAGATTGTTAATTCAGTAAACGTTTTTGAGGGTACTGATTCACCCCTCCCCTCTCAGTACTATATCATTCCTATCCCAACAATTGGTATGAGAGCTAGATCTTTTATTTGGAAGTTTAATCATTGAAGAGGAAAGATCTCAGGATGGAAAGATATAGGTTGGACAAGACTGTTGGGAATCAAAAGATTCAGACGCAAATCTTCATTAAACAATACAAGCAAGCCAAAGATGAATTGAAAAAGTTATTGGCTCAGAGGAAATATATGGCTATTCGGCACTGTGAAATTGATTATCATGAAGAAGATATTGATGACCCATTTGAGAATATTGGATCCGATTCAGGCAGTGTATCTGACATATCTGAAGGAGCAATTTATGATTTATCTAAGAAGAATCTACATCTTACTGAACAAGTTAAAGCCCTGCAGATCGGTCAAGAAGCACAAATGGTATGAATGATTGATGTCATGAACAATGCAAGCTGAACAAGAGAGGAACTTGGTTGTTGAAGACAAAAGACAAATGAGTGAGAAACTACAAGATAAAGAATCTGAGATACTAAGACTTACCGAGCATCACTTTGAGATATCTAACCAAATGATTGTTATAAGTAAGGAAATCAACCAAGTGAATAGTGAGTTGACAAGGAAACTTGAAGACATTGGTGAACTCAGAGAAGAAAATGAAAGATTGAAAAATGAAGTAAAGATGCAGCAACAACATAATGAAATGATGAAAAACGCTGAAGACAGTTCCAAGAAAATTGATGAATTTCTGATCAGTCAAAGAGGACTTGGAAGTACTACTGGATTAGGCTATATCGAGCAAGGAGAATCATCTAAGCAAGCTGAACATATGAATGCATACAAGAGTCAAAGACCTAAGAAACTATCATGCTATCACTGTGGTAAACCGGGCTGCACATCAAATGTTTGCAAGAGTAAAGATAAAGGTAATCCTAAAACCACTCCTAAGTTTAATGGTCATTGTTATAGTTGTAACAAGTATGGACATCAAGCACATGAGTGCAGATCTAAGTTGAATAGGACTTCTAATAAACCCTACATGGAGAAACATTGTTGCACTTGCAACATGCATGGACACATTGCACAAGAATGCAGAACAAAGATGAAGCAAGTCTGGACATCGAAAGGACAAAACAAGACCTATCAACAGAGAAGACAAGGTAATGCTTATACTTGGGATTATAACACATGGGTTAGTTGTACAACATGTGGAAGCTATGGACATATTGCAGCTAATTGCATGAGGAAGAACTGGAGAGGTAGATCTCACAACTGGACAAGCACTGGTATGGCATGTTTACATTGTCACAAGGTCGGTCACTTAAGTAAAGATTGCAGAGACCAAGCACCAGAAACACAAATCTATGAGAATGGCAATAAAATTGAAGATATCATGAGGATAAGAAACACTATGTGGAGAAAAGCATCAGGTTATAATTCTATGTGGAGAAAAGCACCACGTCCATTGGATTGGGTGACATCGCCACCTCCACCTAAGCTGAAAAGGTATGTATAGAACTGATAATTCTAATCGGTTATATCTATCATACAGTTCCTTATATCAAGTGTTCACATACCAAATCTGCATGAATTAAGATGCACTATGATTTTACATGTGTTGAGCTTTAAGTGTTTATAGTCGGTATATGCTAGACCGAGTGAGAAGTTGCTAGTCGGTAACTATTAGCAAGGCTAACCGAGTGCCAGTATTAACCGAGTAAATTTTCATGTGTTAACTGAGCTTATGACATTTTGTGGTATACAGCGAGAGTGACAGTTGTCACCGAGCCGTGTTAGGTCAAGCATTTATTGCAAAAAGTTTAAGCGGGAATTTGAAAATGCTATAAATACACGAAGGACTTAGCTTATTTTTCACATTGCGATCATCAAGAGCTAAGAGTTTTCAGAGAGAATTTGAGCGAAAGATTTTGAGAGCGATTGATCAAAGATTTGAAGGATTCCGAGCGGTTTTCATCGTTATTACGAGTAAGTGTTATCATCACCGAGCTGTTTCTTTGATATTTCCTGAAACCCTAAATGAAGAACAATGGCGTCCGCATCTAAAGTTAACAAATCCAAGAATGTAGATGAAGAGGAAGTTAGGTTGATCATTTCTGCTACATGTGATGAGCCGAAGTACAAACTTCACCCCAAAGTTGCTTCGCAGATTGACAAAATCGAGCTTTTTCAAGCATACCGCCTAGGGTTTTGCTAATTGAAGACATAAGCGCCTACATTCACTGTAAGATTGGTGATTTTGAGCTCATTTCTACATTTCAAGAGCTAAGTGTTGATGGGAAATTGAAGGATGACCATGAACATCTGAGATTCAAGGGTTTGATTAATGCCCTACATTTTCCTAAGGTATTCAGGAATGAGTGGATAAGAATTGTTCTTAGCCGATTTCATAATGGAAAACTATGGCTAGATGAGCCTGTGAAAATCACGAAGAATATCATACACGCTGTAACAGGTTACCCTACCATTGACAAAGTGAAAGCACTGAGGAGTGCACCGAGAACTGAGTTGGAGAAAAAACACTGGAGCAGAATGGGACGGAAGAGGTTTGAAAGTAAACACAATCATGGATCCCGAAACTAGGTTCGGTGCATATGCCATTGGGTACACGATCTTTCAATCAAGCAGACCCAAGAGTGTACCGTGTGGAGCGGTCGATATTGCATAAAAGATGGTGAAAAAGGGATTTCAGCTAGACCTCGCCGAGTTATTGTTGAAACAGGTTGAGGAGAACATGAAAACAATTCGGTCGGCAAAATCCGACACATGTAAGTTTGGATCACTATTACTTTGCATATTCTTTTATGTACAAAACGTTTTCCCTTCAATTGGTAATATAGACTGGACTACTGACAAACCTGTGACACTACAAATTAATGATTTGATAAAGAGTTTGGGTGATAATTTTGTGAACATATTGCATATTTATTTTGAGCAATTCAAGGACAGGATGAATGCCAGAAGCAGAATACTGAGACAATTGGTTGAAGAATATGAACATGACATCTGTTTCTTTGTGGACATAGATTATACACTAATAAAAGAAGTTGAACTGAGAACCAAGTGGTTAGCCCCAATGGAATACGAGATAGATATTGACCAAGCTTCAAGGTTAATCAAGGCTTTATTGGCAGAGCCTAAGGATCGAAAAGCCACTAGGTTTGGAACCTATGAGGAAGCGAAACAAAGCATAAAAACAGATTTAGTTATTGGTAAAATCACAAAGAAGTCAAGGAAAACGATGAACAAATTAGTGAAACAATTTGGAGATAATGTAGATGGTGTTGATACATCAGAGAATATTCCGGTTGAGGTAGCAACTGAGGGTCAATTACTTCTTGCTGACAAAGCATATGATGAAGAGGCAACTGAGTCTGACAAAGATGTAGAATCTACACCGGTTTCGCCCACTCCTAAGAAGTAGACAAAAGTGCAAACTAGGGCATGAACAAGGTCTACAACTGCAGCTTCAACACCATAGAAGAAAGGAGTAGTAAAGATTTCTAGGCCTGCACCGACCGAAACTTATCAGAAGAAGAGAGGTACTCAAGCTACCTCCGAGGCACCAAAGAAAAGAAGAAAGCTGATAAGAGGAAAATATGACATTGATGATGAAGAGGAAGACCAAAATCAATTCAAGGTTGTTGTGAATAAGGATCAATTAATTGATGAGGTTGCAAAAGCTATAATAGACACTAGAGGTCTTAGCAACCCAAAGACAAGTCGGTTTGTACATTTGTCAACCGAAGAGCAGAACAAGACAGAAGAGGCAGTCATCTAGATGATGATAAAATTTAAAAAGGTACTAATAGAATTTTCCATGTACCAAAAAGTTTATATGACAAAGTATCAGCTAGATGGACTTATGCCTTAAGCACCAAGAAGAAAATGAGGGAACATTCCCTAATATTGCCAATGCCAACACTTACAGTCCCCGAGATTGAAGAGCTGATGAAGCAATACTCCAAGAGATTTTTAGTCAAAAGCCGTGCATTGCAAATACTTGATGAAAATCTGGCGAAAGTTGATGAGAATAGTCAGTTGTTGTGGACTTCTATTCTCCAAGCCCGAGCTGAAGCAGATAAGATGGCATTGGCCATAATACCCGTGAGGAAGTCTAAGAGAAAAGACAAAGGCATCCATTCAGACGATGCAGACCTAGCAACAAAGGACCCCATTGAGCTATCAGACACCGAGGCGCCTGATACAACTATTGCCATTGACTACCAAGATGTGTACCAAGATGCACCCGGGCAGGTGTTAATAACTGAAATGAATGATGTACTTATAGAAGACATCACTAATGGAGACCCCAATGATATTAGGGATGATGAGGACATCACCGTTGTTGGAACTCAAATAGATTAACAAGCCCCCACCGAGCCAACAGTAAGCATTATACCGGGTGACCTTCCTATATTAGTTCAAGCAGTTGAAATCATTTCACCAAAGGAACCCGAAGGCTCAACCCCCGAGCAACAAATGGATACAACAAGAAGCAAGGAACAAGCACACAAGGCACTATAGAGTCAAATGAGCCTAAGGATAAAGAGGCTGACACACAAGCACTGAAAGCTTCTAAGCCGACAAAGACCACCTAAATGAACACCACTAACACTACATCCGAGGCTCCCACTCAATCAACTGAAACTCAGGTCATCGAGGAGTAGAAGAAGGATGATACAGTGTCAACCAAGCAAGACAAGTCAAACATAGAGGTAAAAGCTCTAGTACCTTTTGTTAAGTCATCTCTACAAGAGACCAAGAAGAAGAAGAAGAAACATGGAAAAGGGCCAGTCACCTTGGATGAGATAATAGAGATTCCAGAATGTGACCCAACGACTTTGGACCTTGAAGAGCTAAGAAAGTATGGAGAGCTGTGTACAAGGAAGGCAACACAAGAGAAACTCAGGAAGGAGAGTAAGAGCAAGAAGATTTTAGAGGATGTAAGAGACATTCTTCAGCAAGTTGTTCCCGACGTCCGAATAAATGAAGACACTCCAATTTTGGACCAACTTGCATCTCTTACAAGTCATATCAATGCCCCAAATGTAGATGCAGAGAAAAGGATTGAAGAGAGGGAAGAAGCCAAAATCCAATTCAAACTTGCAGAGAAAATCAGCCAAGAAGTGGCTATAAACAAGGTAAAGCTTTCTGAGGTTATAACCGAGCTACAATCAATAACTCAGAAGATTATGAAAATTTTGTTTAAGTTATGCACTGTGGACACATTCACTGCCAAGGTCAGTGAAAAGATCAAAAAGCTAGATGCAGATATCTTGGCCAATGCAAATGCCTCTCTAACTGAGCCGAATGCTTTTCATAAGCATATATTGAAAGTGCAAGAATTGAGGCGGTTGAGAGCAGGCCTAAGGACGCAGGAAGAAATCATAAGTGACCAAGTCACCGAGCTACAAGTCGAGCTGCTTCCTCACTTAAAAATCATGGAGAGACACATTGAGAAGGCTCAAGCCTTAGTAGCTACCCCAAAAATATCAGTTTTGGAAAATATTTTTGATATGCGTGCACAAGTCAGTCTTGAGCACATTGCTCTTACCAACTTGAAAGAGGAATGGGAAAACCTCTTGGCTTTGTTGCAGAAAACCCACAAACACATTCTTGACAAGTTGTGAGTACATTTTGATTTGGCATTAATTTCAAAAAGGGGGAAATCATGTATATGCCAATGTACTTCACTATATACTGGGAGCATGCACATAGGGGGAGTTTTGTATAGAGTTAGTATAATTTTTGGAGAATAAGTATATGTATATATGGAGTTAGAACATTTTTGAGATTCGGTACATATACATTATGGTTTTGATACGAATGCTGAAGGGGGAGATTGTTATCTCTATTTGGGCATTAAGTGTTGTCATTAGTATCAACTAAGATCAGTCGGTAATCTAAGCTATTCAAGTCGGTAAAAGATGGAATAAGGAGCTATACAAGCTAGTCGGTTGAACTTACAAAGCCTTTATACAGAGCAGTTACAAGGCAAAACCTAAAGCTAAAAGAACACTAGTTTAACCGAGTATGTTTACTGAGCATCAAAGTATACCAAGCACCGAGTCAGTGAACACTGAGCATTCTACACACTAAGCATCAGGTAATTCACCGAACAGAGAATGCAGTGTTTACCGAGTTGTTCAGGAAACGACATAGTAATCAACAATGGCACATATCTCTATGTAAACAGTTTACACGGATCTATAAACGTATTACCAAGATCGAGGCACATTTATTATGGATGTAATCATTAAATGTTGTGATGATTCCTATGTAATAGTTAGATCTAGGTTATTTTTGTACACCGTAGATCTTAGGTTTTCTCAAATGTTGTAAACCTAATTAAGTCAAAGCAATTTGCTATATAATTGTAATTGATGTCATTTTGTAAAAGACATGACAAGGAGATCATGAAGCAGTAGCCGCACACAGGACATCAGAAATCAGACAAGGGTTTTGTTGATGTCAGTTTTGTACCACTACATAACATATAGCGATTGAATACTTGATATAGAATACCAAACACTCAACCCTCTCTTGAAAAGTAATTACTCATGAAGAACATGAGAAAACTCCAAGGTTCCTTACACCTATGGATACTAACTCAGTTATATTAATGTGATTTGTTGGTAATCACGTAGGCGGGCTTACGTTGCTCACTTGTTTCCGTGATGATGGTGTGAACTAGCTTTGCAATGTATACTCAATGACTTTCTTCTTTTATATCACTTCCAACTTTGCTCTTCAAAACTCTAACTACTAAGCTACTTGATGCTTTACTACTACTCCTATGGATGGAAAGATTGGCAAATGGACGGGGATCAACCTAATGAAAACTTGCCAGTGGCGTTGCCTCCATAGATGCAATGATTCAAGGGGAATGAGACTAGATTACCACACAAGGCTCCTTAATAAGCTGCTAAGATGTTAGTGGCCTAGTATATAGATCCCTATCAAACATTTACCAATATCACCATACAACTAGCCATCTACTTCTATTCTTACTTTAACACTTTCTTGAAATGAAATCTACTTTAACAACTCAATGAAATCTAACTTTAACAATTGGAAGTAGAAACCATGCAATAACACCAAGTGTTCTTAATGACCATGCAAGACACAACAATGACAAGAGAAACAATTTTGGTATTATATTAGCAACAATTTTCTTCAACCCTTTTACAAATGAGAGTACATGGCCTTATATAGAGGCTCCAAATTACAACCAATGGTAGAGATTAAGAGGCAAAATCAACGATCCAGATTAAATCCTAGAAAGCCTAATTAGGGTTGCCACCCCATCGGCCAATGAGAAGATGCCACCTCATCAATGGACCAATGAGAAAAAAAGAAAAGTGGCTACTAATGAGAAGGCACCAAAATGGTAGCCAATCAGAATCAGACACCTATCCTACCCAAGAAGAAAGGAGAATTTGCCACTTAGGGCTTATGTTAAATGATCTAATACAATTCTACCCTTTTCTTTCATCTTCTTAGCATAAGCAATGAATTTGGCTAACATGTTGTTGACTTCTTCCATGGGAGGGAAAGGTGTATGCCTCATCCTGAGCTCAGCTGCGTTCATCATGTTCTTTGCTGCTTGCAGTGTCTTCTCACTCTCCTTCTCATCATCTCTTGCAAACTCTATAAGGGCCTTGAGAGAGGCAAGGATGCCCAACTGTTTCTCCCTGGTGGCAACCTTCCCTAACTCACCCAATCTCGATCCAAACTTTGTCTCACTAAAACTCTCCTCTTTGATTTCTTCAAAATGAAGTGCAATCCTCGCATCGCTCAGCATGTTTGGAATGAAAGTGTTGATGCTTGGACTGTATTGTGCAATCTCATTCTGTATCTCTTCAAGTGCCTTCGATCTATTAGTCAAGGCAACATACGAAGACTCAACAATACTCTTTCCTCCTTCATTGACCAACTTGGCCCTCACCAAGGATCCCTCTGATAGCTTTATGGCCGCCTGTAACCTGGGAATGGCTGAGTCACGGATTGGAAGGAAATCCTTCCACTTCCCTTCAAATGCCCTGAATTTGTCCCTAAGAGACACAAATGACTTGAATGTTGAGATAAAGGAAGGCAAGAACTTTCGCCCTTCAATTGTATTACTGATCCAATTTTTAGTTTCTTGCTCTCGAGCTAGTATCTCCTCCAGATTGCTCCCACTATCCTGTGAAAGGGCTGCCTGAGGCAACTGTTGGATAGGCCGACACACTTCATGATAGCTATCTCTCTAATACTTGTTTTCAATCTCCAACTTCGCAATCCTTTCGTTCGCCTTTCTCAACTTTTCTCTAGTTGGAGCTATGCCTTCCTGAACCTCCTCACACTCCATGTCATCCGTGGCTCTTCCCATGTCATGCTCTACTATCTCATAGTCTTGGGCCACAATTTCGCCCACTGCCTTGTTAACCTTTGGCACAACAATCTGAACCTTCTGGTGACCATCATCACCATTCCTAATTACCTTTGCCACTGTTCCTGCAATTTGTTTTTGTTCGACATCATCTTCCTTCTCCACTAGCCCTTGAATATCCTCAATTGTCCGGATGGCCACAACCTCGCCCCTTGGCATAAGCATCTGTCTCAACCATAGTGGTGTCGTGCATCTCCCCAAATCTGGATTCGGTTCGACAAGCAAAGCATTACCAACAACCTTAGGCACTTGGCTTCCTTCCTCAACTGATAGAGCCTCGATATCAATTGGCTTATCCCCTTCACCGCTAGTGACTGTCATATCGTCCTTAACTTGGTTCTTTGAAAGAGGAGAGTACCCTGTACTGTTACTATAACCACTTGATTCTGAACCAGAGCTCACCTCTACTACTGCCTTTTGCTCACTTGTACCAACCTCTTGGCTCCTAGCCTCAACTATGTTTTCTCTTGATGGCACTGTACTCTGTTTCTTTGCTGGAGGCTCTTGATGTTCTTTATCTTTCTCAACCTCCAAACTCCTCTTCTTGCTCTTAACTGTTTGCTGCCGCTGTTGGCTACTGCCCCCACCTTGCTGTCCGACTGACTCTGCCGGAATTTCCTCCTCTAGCCTCATCTTCTCATAGGTAAGGTGTACCTTCCGACTTTGTAATTGCCTTAACTTTCTATTGTACCACCACTCAGTGTGTAGACCAACTGTTCTTGTTACTACATCTAAGGAAAGATCTTGATGATCATCCCAATCCACTGGACTGAACTCCGTTCCTTCTATTGTACTATAATCTTCCCTTAGCACATCTTCATCATCTTCCAGCTGGTCCGGAATATCAGGATTTCTCCATTTGATGGCCCTCATCATGCCCACCGATAACCTTGAGAAAGCCAACTTCCTCACATGAAAGTCATCCTGAGCATTGGCCCAAAAATCCTCCAAAGTAGGAATATGCTTGAATGGATCTCCATGAGATGCCTTGATTAGACCATTATGATCGAATCCTTGCCTTGCCCTATACCATCCTAGATGATATTGTTCTAACTCCTTCTCTGCAGCTGCAAAGGCGATAGGATTGGGACAACTATCATTGCCTATCATGAGTGAGAAGGTAACCCCTATCTCACCTTTGAGCTTCATCATTTTGTCATATTGCTCAAGTTGCCTAGCCAACTCCATCAAAACTATCCTATCGGGTGGGTACCTTGGAAGCCTCTTGGGACAAGCCGTGCATCCAGCCACTCTTATATAAGTGAATTGCAAAAATTGAATGAACCAACTCTCAAACTTCTTGACTTTTGTCTCTGCTTTCGGTGAGAGCCTCCTAGCGGGTGTCCCTTGCAGTACCCTTACTCTCTTCATGGCAAAGGCATCATAAAATATCTTGTAATCCTTGGTGTTGTGCAAATGAAGTTATGGATAGCACTTATGCACCAAGCATTGTCCGGGCCCATTGCCAATCACCCCTCTAGCCTTAAGTCCAGGATGTTCATACAGTCTTGCAATCAAATAGAAAAGGTAGGACCCCATGTAGAATTGTTTCTGATTTTGCATTGTCCTAAGCTGCAACTCTAAGTTTTCACTTATAATTCTAGCCCAATCAAACTTTCTTTTTCCATTTTCAATTCTTTCAATAAAATAGTACATCCAAGTTTCAAACTGCATACCTTGAGCAGAGCCCATGACTCGGTTAAGAAGCACAATAAGGTCGCCATACTTTGATTTGAAATTTGACTTGGTGAGCCTTGATGACTTGGTGACTCCCTTCTTGCCTTCGTGCAACCAATTCTGCTTTAGTAGAGCAAGGTAGGCATCTTGACTGTCTTGAAAGAACCTGGCCACTTGATCCATCAACATTACTATCATGCCCTTCTGTTGGGGTATATTGAACACTTCCTCTACCACTTGCCCGTTGATGTTAGCCAACACCCTCTTTCCTTCACCAAAGATGATGGACTTAGTCACAATATCTAGCCGAGATGCACACTCCATCACCAACTCCGGACAAGGTAAGGTAGGAGGGAAGGTTGCAGCTTGTACAATTCCACACTTGTAGATCTTCTTTGCCATAGAGGATTGGCCCCCTTTCAACCTATCTCTCAACTGTATCATATCCATGGTGCCGATGTTGGTGTCACCAACTCGCTTCAATTTTGAGAAGAAGGTGGTCTTGGGCATCATGTCTTCCTTGTCTTTTTTGGTATTCATTCCCTTTGGGTTCTTGCTTGCACTAGCATCCACCATCCTAGCCCTTATTTTTGCCCCTTCTCTCTACAGTGAGGTGGGACTACACTTATCTCTGCCCCTCCAATCCTAGGGATGGACTACTATATTTCTGCCTCGTCAATGCCTATCACACTACACTTATCTCTGCCTCTCCGCCTAGGGATGGGACTACCACTTATTTCTGCCTCTTCGAAAACTTATGAGATGGACTACACTTATATCTCCCAATTTCGTTTCTAGGGGTGGGACTACCACTTATATCTCCTTTCTCCAAATCCTAGACGGAAACTACACTTATATCTCCCAACTTCAAACCCTAGATGAGATGATGAAGTGATGGATGGATGATGCAAGCAAGAAATGGAGGGAAGAACCAAGCAAGAACAGGAAAGAAATCTGCTTTATGAACCAGCCTTCACTCTCAATCATGAAGATCATCCTCTACCAACAAACTATCAATTCCAAAGAAGAAAGAAACAACAAGATGCACAGTCCACTCACCAAGAATTTCGTAAATCTTCTTCCTCAAACTGGCAGGCCCTCTTGACAAATTTGCAAGCCTGGGCACAATTCATAGCCCTCCCAAAATTCTGCCAATCCTCCTCCAATTCATGGCTTCTTCCAAATAGCAAGTCCTGCCCCTGCAAGAATTTGCAGCTCCTCTAGATTTTCGCAACTTCCTCTATCAAATAGCAGGTCTGCTATAATAGCAGCCTCCTCTCAAATTCGCTGCCTTCCTTAGTCATTGTCGTAGGTCTCCTTAGACAATTTCACAGCCTCTTTACTGCCTGGGATAGTTCGCTGCCTTCTCAATGCTTTATAATTTTCACTGCTCCTCTACTATGCCAAGATGGATGAGAAGGAATGGTGAGAATGAGGAGGGGAGGCTACCTCTTTTATATCAATTTTGACCATCCACTTAGAGGGCCGACCTGGCCAAAAGAACACAAATTTTTCAATTAAATGCCATAAAAGGGGGGCCGACCTGCTAAACAAATTAAATTTTACAATTAAAAGCCACATTAAATTTTTATTATGCCCAGATTTTGAATTAGATTGGGCCATATTGGCCACACGCCACAAAAAAGGGCCCAATTTTTATCTCAATGCCACATGCCATAATATAAGGGGCCAGATTTTCGAAATTAATGCCTCTATTTTTAATTTCAATGCAGATTTTTCAATTTTAGCACGCAGATTTTATATAAAGGGCCAGGTCTTATATTTATTGGCTCTAATTTTTAAATTTCAATGCCCAAATTTTGCAATTGGTGACTAGATTTTATGTTTATTGCCCAAATTTTTGAATTGCTTGGCCTAGATTTCAAATAAATTGCATAAATCAAGTTTATTTGCCCAAATTTTCGAATTGCTTCAAGGTGATAGGTCTAGTTTAGTCTCAAATCTTTATTTGGCAAATTAATTTAATTTTGGCCATATAAATTTTTTTATTGGATCTCCATTTCAACACCCGAAATCTGTAAGGTTTCCAAAAGAATGACCAAATTTACAATCAAATTCGAAAAATGCCCAAGCTCTTCTATTTCAATAATTTAAAAAAAAAAATCATCCATCTAAGTCCAAAAAAATTTGCTCAGGCATTGGGAATGCCAGGATCAAGGAAAAAAAAGTCAAGGTTTGCTCAAAAATGGGGGTCCCCAAATTCTTTGGGGGCGATGATGTGAAACTTCACAACAGGTTTACATGACAGGACAACTATTAGAGACAGTATTTAGTTTTATCAGAAACATACAAGGCTACCGAGCATGATAGAGAGTAATATTCTACACATCAAGGTGAAATCTACTTAGTATTTCATAGATCTGATTCAGACAAGTTCAAGTTGTCATTTGCAGATATTTTATGTTATCAATTTAACCGTTATAGCAGGATTGTAAATCTCTTAACAGAGTAGACTTAATCGTCTATTGTAAATCTCTTAACCGAGTGCACACTTATTTGGTGTTACTAAAATCCTTTCACAAGGTAGATCTAATTGATCTTATGTTACTCCTAACAGGGTAAGATCATCAGAAGTGATCACAAATTGTAGCCTTAACCGGCATCACTTTATTTACCGCAGTAGTGAAGAATTTGTGGGTGTTATCCCCACCGCAGTTTTACCTTATAACAAGGGTTTCTGCGTAACCAAAATACTTGTGTCATGAGTTAACTTTTCTTGAATGTTTTATTGTTTGTTTTCATGCACTTTACATTTACAAGTTATTTGAATGTATGTTGCAAACAATGGATTCAGTTGGTTAGATAGACACTACTATTGCAGATTGTTAATTTAGTAAAAGTATTTGAGGGTACTGATTCACCCCTCCCCTCTCAGTACTATATCATTCCTATCCCAACAGTAAAAATGAACACAGTCTTTTGCTGTATCTGATATAATAATATTATTATGCAAGTTTGATGGCTGTGTGTACAGGTAATCCCTGCAATCTCTCAATTTAGTGATAATGTATAATGTTTGTGGTCTCTTATAAAGAGACTTGATTACTTACAATGCTGAAGATGTTATGTTTTATATATTCTTTAACAATATGTAGTGAACAATAAGGTAATTGCCTCCTGTGTTATAATTGTTGTGTCTGAATATTACCTTTAACCAGTGCAAATAAGATATGTAATGCTGTTTCTGATATTACAATATAAGCCAACAAATGGTGCCATCTCTGATTTGGCAATTTATACTTGCAACCTAAGAATAGCCTATGTGATTGATGCTCGATATGAGAAAATCCAATATGGAATATATAAATAAGTGTAATGTCCCCGTTTTTAGGCATATGGGATTAGCTTATTTCTATGACCTTCGTAGGCTAATTAGGATGTTGGAGAGGGTCATGTCGCAGAGCCAATAGTCAGTTTCCACTCTGGAGGTCTGTGATGTCAGGGTTTCTTTTCGTTTGAGTCAGATTGACAGACTTACTATTTATGGTAAGTGTTTATTTTGGGTGATTGTCACGATTGCTATGTTTAGCAGGGTGTCTGGGCATTGGTATCAGTGGAGTTATGGATTCATTTGCAGAATTCTTAGTTTGAGGGACTTACTATTTTTAGTAAGTCTATTTTGGGCAATTGCTATTTTTAGCAGTGCAGTGGAGGCACAGGGTGTTGAGCATCATGAGCATATAATAGAGTCTATTTGATGGAGCTTCATATTATAAGTTGTTTATTAAGTTTATCTTAATAAATGACTTTATCATTTGTGTTATAATTTGAAGGTGTGTTGAAGAAGCCTTTTAAATGAAAAGTGTCTTCATGAAGCTTTAGCTTTTGGAATTATTAATTCAAAGTTATTAAATAAAGGCTTCTAATTTGAAAGTGTGTGCGAGAAGACTTTTAAGTGAAAAGTGTGTTGGAGAAGCCGCACTTCTTTTATTATAAAAAAGAGACTCTATGGAGAATTCATTATTCATTATTGGCTTTGCTTTTTATCATTTGGAGAAATAGTTGAAGGGTTTTTCAACTAGGGTTTGAGGACTGATTCCTCCCCTTTTCTGCATTTTGAATCACTGGATTTCAGTGGTGAATTGTGCTCTAATTTTGAGAAAGTAATTCTGATTCTGTGGATGCAAATTTGGTGCTGTTGTATACTAAATTTGAGGAGAATTGTTTATTTGCTGCTGCTACTAAGGTGTTTTAATTCTGGTTCAATTTTCTTCAGAGGTTCATATTGATGCTAGAAGGCTGTTATATCTTCTAGGTTGGCTACAAATTGTTTAGCAAAAGCTGTAATAGATTCCAGAGGAGCTGTTTTAAATTCCAGGGGCTGCGATTATTCTTAAGGTAGCAGCAATTGAATTTTAAGAGTTGCGTGACACTTCTTTGGAGCTGCGATTCATCTCAAGGCAGCCACGTGTGGTGTTTAAAGGTGCCAATTTGTATTTAAAATATATTTATGGTTTCTAGTATACTTGAAAACATTTCTTTGGTGAAAGAATTGTAAGGATGCATGCCAAGTGTTTGTTGAAATGTCTATTGGCTGTAGATGCACATTTTACATGGAGAAATCTTATGGATGCATTCAAATGGTCAAAAGGAATTGCATTTGTATTTCAGTTCTTTGCTTGGATCTCTTGATAATCATTTACTAGCATTTAAACTTCATTTGAAACCATTCCAAGCAAGCAAATACAGTCGGAAAATAAAAGACAACAAGATAAAGGTTTCATGTAAAGTGTTTGATGAAATGTCAAACATATAAAAAATGAAGCAATTTGGTGTTTGTTAAAGTTAGAACCAGCAGGGGTTCTTACAATAAGATATCTTCAATGATGCCTTGAGAGAAAAAGTCAATTCTTGTGATATACTTGTGACCAATGTTTCTTGAATAATATAATAATCAGCGCTCTTATTAGCCGATTATTATAATAATTGGTTATCATACCAAGATGTAAGTGCACTTATGACATATGGGGTGATGCAAGGAATGCATTGTAAATGCAGTTTGTGGAATGATTTGAGAATTATGAAATGGAAATGGATAAGTATGGAATATGATGGTACGTAATTATGAATTATGTTGAAGTGATGGACATGTGATATAGTGCATTGTAGTGTATGCCAATGTAGTGGATTGATGCAATTTATTGAAATGCAAACATAAAAGGTGGTTACATGATGATAGGTGGACTCAGCTGACCATCATGTCACTAATCCTTCATATAGTTAGTATGACATGGTGCCATTCATAATTGATCATATAGGCCAGTCATAAATTGCATCATACTTGTGCTTGCTACATGGAGTATTGGTGGTATGCTGATTGTCTAAGTACGTCAATCACTTAAGTAATTAAAAACCATATCATGGTTTGTTTTATTTCTAATCTAGAAATGCATATTATGTACAAGAGGCAAGGTCTATCTTGCCTTGCCCAAACTTTCTTATTTGAAAATGTAGATGAAAATTAGGGATATCATAGTCTCTTTGAAAGTCCAAAGGCGAAGTGTTGTAATTGTGGCAAAATTGATCACTTTAGTAAAGATTATATGGAGAAAAAGAAGAGACCCTTCGATTTAGATTCAAACAAATCCTCTTAGGATGACAGTGAATCATTTTTTGCAGCTTTGGCAACACATGCATTGGAAGGTGTGGTTGATAAATTTGGGTGCGTCTTTTCACATGACATCACAGAGGGGTTGGTTTTCAAAGTATTAAGAATATGATGGTGGGAAGGTCTATCACTATGATGACTCTAATTTGAAGGTTGTTGGTCATGGAAGAGTCAAGATTAGACTCCCTAATGGCAAGGCGAAGTTGATCGATGGTGTTATGCACATCTCGGGTTTCGCATGAAATCTACTCTTTGTAAGTAATTTGAGTGATGCGGGAGTCCAGGTTATTTTCTCACAAGAAGGATGCAAGATGACTAGAGGTTCTATGGTGCTTGCTAAGCGTGTTTGGATAGGAACCTTGTATAAGTTGGTGAATGAATTGAAAATGGTATGCAGGTGGTCAAATCATGCAAACTAGAGATCAAAAATCACTCCCATTTCATTGAGATTTCATTAGGGGGATCTAAACTTGATTCAACTTCAAGCCAATGGAGATAGGCAAGAGCTGAATGCAAAGTGGTTTGGAATGATGCACTCCCCCTTTAATTGATTTATTGATTTGTTATGATATGCAACAAGACTAGGAAAAACACATGAATTTGAGCAACAATCAACATAAACAAAGAGCTACAAGTTTGACATATAGAACACATATCCAGAAAGGGGATTCAAAGAGGAACACTAAAATTTGAGCTCGAAATGGTTAGACTAATTTGCTAGGTTCCATCATCTTAGTAAACCCAAAATTGATATCGTCTGCGAATCTGGAACTAGAACATCGCTTTGACGTGTCCTTTGAATAATCTCCAGAAAAGTGTTGGACTAATTTGATAACCATAGACAATGTGCAGATGCTCGAAGTGTCCCAACCCTTGTTTCTGAATTTGAATCTTCTTGGAAGCGCCATAGTTCAAGGGGACTAGGGCGCTAGGTGCCCTAGTCTAGTCTTGGAGGGATGTATTAGAAGCTGGAGCAGCCAAAAGAACACAATGCACACAAAGTCAAGGCCTGGGGTGAGCAAGATCAATCAAAATTGGGTGCACAAAATCAGGAGCAATAAAGTGTGTAATGTCCCTGTTTTTAGGCACATGGGATTAGCTTATTACTGTGATCTTTGTAGGCTAATCAGGATGTTAGAGGGGGTCCTGTGGCAGAGCCAGTGGGCAGTTTCCACTCTAGAGGTTTGTGATGTTAGGATTGCTCTTCGTTGGAGTCAGATTGACAGACTTACTATTTATAGTAAGTGCTTATTGTGGGTGATCGTCATGATTGCTATTTTTAGTAGGGCGCTTGTGCATTGGTATCAGTGGAGTTGTGGATTCTTTTGCAGAGTTTCCAAGGTGGTGCAGCTAGTGCGATGACTTCCTTCTCAGCCGTCGCACCTTTCCTTCTCAGCCGTCTGACCTTTCCTTAGCCGTTGTAGGAAATATATTGCACAATGCAAAATGAAAAAACCCTAATCGATATTGGGAACTTTATTGTTTTTAAAGTTGACTTTCATCAATGATTTTTTGACAAGAATATTGCAGGAAAATGTGATTTTATCTTTCAAATACCACTGCAATTTTTTCAATGTATTGTTCATGAGTTATTCGTCGATTATATTGCCTTGGTGTTTGGCTCGCAATATATAGCGAGGTTAGCGATATATCGCCACTGTTTTCAACCATGCTATCAAATGTATTTAGTTTTAGAATTCTATATAGTTCTTTAAATTTTTCTGTATATATATATATATATATATATATATATATATATATATATATATATATATATATATATATATATACTGTGATGAACCCAGCTGGTTCAATCCTCTGAATTTCTGATGTTCTAAAGAAAACTTTCTGATTTTGATGTTTAAGCAATTTTTTTTGTATTTTGAGAGTTTTATGCTTTTTTTGAGTTTTGAATATAGACATGCAATGATGAAGAAATATATATACAAACTTGAACTGAAATTGCACAACTATGAAATGGAGATGGAAATTAATTGCTTTCAATTTATTATCAGCAACACATACGAAAGATTGTTCAACTTTTCATACCCAGAAAGCAACCAACTCTTTATTCAATGACTGAAATTGATGACAGGAAATGATAGAAACCCTCTGATTGAACAGTGACAGCCAAAGAAAAATTAAAATATCACTTAGGAGAATTGCAGCTGTGGGTTTCAATCAAGACAAAATCAGAAAAGGACAAAAGTCAGAAGAAGAAAAAAACTAGAACTAGACAAAAAAAAAACTGGGTTGTAAAGTCTCATCTTTGTTTGTATTTCTGTTTGATAATTGAGTAGAGTTCAAAGACAAGTTTTACAATGTTGCGGATAGTTATCTTCCAGTGCTGGAATTACATCACAGAGGGTTGCCTTTGAACATATTTATCAGAGACATTGCATGGGATATATGAAGAGTACTGAAGTTGCTAATATCGTATGAACAGATAGCTAATGTTGTTGTATTTGTTTGAGTGCTACAGCCATTTCCAAACTGATGTAAGGATTTTTGAGCATGGAAAACTCTAGTACAAAATTGTGTTTGAGGATAGAGCTATGGCGATATTAATGATCTAAATATAATTCTTTGCTACTGCTATGCAATTTTCTGTCTGCTGCTACGAGTACTTCCAGAGCTGTTCAAATGAAAGAAGATGTAGGCATACTGTTTGACAAAATAATTCAGGTTCCAAAGAGCAAAAGAATTAAAGAGCGAACAGGGTAGGATATTACAATGGTATGAGAGCATCAAACCTGCCATCCTGTTGGGTAAATCAGTACATTGAATTTGTGGACAGCAAGACATGCTGTTAAACTATTATGGGAAAAATGCCAAGTCTGGAAAAGATCATGAAGAATCTCGCTCAAGCACAAAAAGGTTTAGCTCAGAATTTGCAGCATTATGAAGAATCTCTTTCAGGACAATATAGGAATTCTGGCAACTCATCCACATCTAGAAGAGTCCAACACAGCAAGATAAAAGGGAAGAAACACTTAGCCTGTTTGAAGAATATGATACACTCCCTACACGTTAAAAAGGATTTGCCCTTCATTGATTACATGAATTTTCATCCAAGGCTACATCACAAGACTATTTTTGCAAAGAAACAATATTGTAAGATAGCTCATGATTTACTTGCACAAGCAGTTTGCAAAAATCTCTATAAGGAGGTTTCAGTGATCACTTATCAGCCTACAGGTGAACACAACTTCAAGAAAGGCATGAAAGGAAAGACTGAAAAGGAGACAACAAATGAAGAGAAACTTAATTCACAAGTTACTGGATGTCTCAGAAAGAGCAAGAATCAGATGAGGAAAGAACAGATTTGTTTCAAATGTCAGAGGACTTGGAGATCTCAGCACAATTGTTCGGTTAGTGAGGAAGACATGTCAGCCAAAGAGGATAAGGCAGTCAAGGAAGAGAATGAAGAAAAAATTGCTTCAAATGATAATTACCTAAAATTCCTTGTTGGTGATCTTTAGCATCATAGAATAGCTCTTGTTGAGGAAGCGATAAAGAGGGAACACAATTCTGATTTTCTTAATGCAATCAGTAGTCCATTATCAACACATGAGCAATCCATTGAAGACAATCAGGTGTGGATGCTGACTACCCACAATCTGATTTCATAACAGCAAGTAAAGAAGAGCATGAGGTAACAAAACCAAACCACCGGAATGCTATTGACAACTGGTTTGAGCATGAGATTGATATGGTTGATAAAATGAATTCTTTGGATGATCACAATGCATCTTCTAGTGTGTTAAATGATTCCCATGATGACACAACTTCTACACATGAAGAAAATCAGATCAAGGCATTGAGGACACTCAATAGTATGAGGTGCAAATTGAAAATTCAGGTTGCTTTCAACCTGATTTTGAAGCAGCAGTTAAGGAAAAGCGTGAGGATATTAACTGTTATGATGGCAATTCTTTGATCAAGTATAATGTTGACACTCAAGAATTGAGAATCAAACATGAGGCCAATTATTTTAGAGAGCAGATTGATTGGATAAAGCATAGGGATCTCAAGATGATCGATAACTCACTCTTTGAGATGAATCCTGATTAGATATTTGATAATCCACTCTTTGAGTTGGATGAGGAAGTCCTCCCTAACTCCAGTGATGAGAATAGATTTGATTGTAGGATTTGGGACCTAGGAGCAGTTTCTAGTAATAATTATGGTCACTGGATTGGAGTGGTGGATAAATTTTTAGAGCTAGTACTGCTGCCCACTTTCCGATTAGCTTACACGAGTTTGGATCTTGATCAACAAGTGAGTTGGAAAGATTCTTTGGTTCAATGGATGAGCAGTTCTTGGTTGAGGATTGATTTGATCTTAGGAGATGGACTCTCAACCACTTATATATTCAGGACTACTATATATTCAGAGGTATTTCAGATTGTTGATTATTGTACCAGATCCTCCGCATTGTTGGTATTGAACTCAGTCTTTGGGCAGTTTGATTTTGTGCACTTGTAGACTTCATAGCAGCTAGTTGGGGGACAACCTTTGGACACAACTTAGTTATTCATCACTTGGAGGTTAATTGTCGATGTCATGGTTTCAGTTGTTGACCGCAGAAGTAATATTGGGTAGGCTGACTTCAGGGTTGGTTTTGTTGAGTGGCGTTCACCTACAACTGCTGGTTGGAGGAGTTGGAGGGATTTGTATCGTCCTCCCTGATAGAGGCTGACATAATGAAGAGCTCCCATCATTATGTCGCGTTAGAGGTATCTATGGCTTCAGTTGGAGTGAGGTTCTTAGTTCGATTGAGGATGTTCTCATTCATGATAGTAGCACATGACAAGTTGACTTGACTAATTATGCACGTGGGGTAATTTGGGATCTTGGCATCAACATATTCAGTGCTTTATTTCAATGGGATCTTGATGACTTGTTTCACACCACAGGGTATACTGATGTTTACATCAGAGTGGCGCAACAGATTGATGAAGCAACATTCCTAAGGTTGATATGGGATCCCCGTATTTTGCTTTGGCATGTGGATTGCCTGAGGACAAGCAATCTCCAAAAAGGGAGGATTGTTATGTCCTCAAAATTTAAGTGATAGTTAATTAAATTAATTTTTCTTAAGTTGTCAAAAAAAATCTAAATATGCAAATGATGAATTAATATTTTTGATTTAATTAAATAAAATAAAGTAAGATGATATTATTTAAAAGTCACTTCATAATTATTTCCCTCCAAATTCAATTTAAAATTAAAATGGGAAAATAAAGTAGTGTAACACCGGTGCTTGGGTACGTCGGGACGCTGGGACGAGTTTCCGGGACGGGGGGACAAAGGGCCTCAATTTCGGGATGGCGAGGGAACGGTGGGGGCACGGCGGTGGGGGGTGAGGGGGCAAGGGGGGGTGTTGTATACTATACATATATAGAACTTGAAATGATGTTTCAATATAACATACCAAATTGAAATAGTTGAACATAGCAAAATTGAAATACGAACTAGAACCATTGAACATTCAACATAGTAACATAGTACATACCCAATAGTAATATTCAAAAATAAAAATTCAAATAGAAATTCAAGTAGTCGTCCCGCTAGCGGCATGGTTGCGCAATGGCGGATGTGGGGGTACTCGGGTACTCCAAGTACCCGGTGCAGGGACGTCTCGGGAATGGGTACTTTGAGGTTTTTTGGGGGGGTGGGAGTCCTCGGGTTTCACTGAAATAAAGAGACAAGGAAACGGAATGCCAAATGACAGGCTGATGGAAAGCCAAGAGTTTCCTAGAGATTGTTATAAAATGAATGGAAAAGATTATGAATGGCATGTTCTGATTTATTGAATTTTGATTAAATTGTTGATGCTTTGACATTAACAAAAAATTCTGGAGACGAAAACTTTCAGGAGTTCAGTAGAGGAGTTGGACGGAAACCTGGTTCTTCTGGGAGTGGGAGTCCACACTTGTGCAAAATTTGTAAGGATGAATTGTTTCAAAATTATTCTGCATATTATTGATCTGAAAATACTATTTTAAAGAATATCATATTCTGAGAATAATATTTAATTGGTTGATGGTTTTAAATGCTGTAAGTGTTGATAAATATTTGGGCAAAGGACTCTATGTGAACCAGCAAATATAACATATTGGGCCTTCAATTTCATTTTAATATTCATTGCAAATATATCTTTATGAAGGTGTCACTATTGCTGGAACATTTTTTATTAAGAATTGCGGGTCCCATTCTGATTTGGGGTGATCTATAAGTTCAGATATATATTTATATCGTGGCATCATACATCACAATATAAAGTGGAAGGGATAAATTATTACATTCGGAGAGCATTGCCGCTAATACAGCCTGAAGCTTGTTATCGCTGGGTGAGTATAAATAATTGCGGAAGTCTTCAAATAGATTATTGACGGTTGCCGTAAAACCTTGAGTCTATACTCTGCTGCCAAAGATTATTAGGGAAGATATATACATATTGGAGTATGGGAAAATATATCATGGCTTGGAAATTAAAGAGTTGTGGAACTTATATCTTGCCGTAAACATTGAGTACGAAATTTGTTTTGCTGTGGCATTATCCTCAGTTTTTTATGTTTGGAAGAGATGAAATCTGAATCTTGGAAGTATGACGTGGCTCTAAGCTAGGTATAGCTGGTCGCATATTTTTAAGGAAGTTCGAAATAAGACAAAGCAGATTTGTTTTTGTAGTGCCACATAAGGATTAGACAAAGATTGGGAATCGCTAAGAGTTAAGGAGGACATGGCTTTGAGGGGAAAATGACAAAATTGAATTGCCAAAGAAAAATTAAAATATCACTCAGGAGAATCGCAGCTGTGGGCTTCAATCAAGACAAAATCAGAAAAGGACAAAAGTCAGAAGAAGACTAAAAATCAGATTTAGACCAAAAAAAGCACTGAGTTGTAAAGTCTCATCTTTGTTTCTATTTCTGTTTGATAATTGAGCAGAGTTCAAAGACAAGTTTTACAATGTTGTGGACAGTTATCTTCCAGTGCTGGAATTACATCACAGAGGGTTGCCTTTGAACAGATTTATCAAAGACATTGCATGGGATGTATGAATAGTACTGAAGTTGCTAATATCATATGAACAGATAGGTAATGCTGTTGAATTTTTCTGAGTGCTGCAGCTATTTCCAAACTGATGTAAGGATTTTGAGCTTTGAAAACTCTAGTACAAAATTGTGTTTGAGGACAGAGCTATAGTGATATTAATGATCTAAATATTATTCTTTTCTACTACTATGCAAATTTCTGTCTGCTGCTATGAGTACTCCCATAGCTGTTCAAATTAAAGAAGATGCAGGGATACTGTTTGACAAAATAATTCAGGGTCAAAAGAGCAAAATAATTAAAGAGCGAACAGGGTAGGATATTACACCTTTGAAGTAGCAACCCTATTTTGAATTGTAACAGCTAAACTGTTGCAAAATTCTACACCCAACAAGAGATATTATTAGTAGTTTGTTCTTTTTATTGGCTATGAATTCTCTTGTTCGAGTTTTAATGTTAATTATGAATGACTATTAAGTTTGAAAAATATAATTCTAAGCATTTATCTTGTAGTTTTAGTTTAACTAGTATCATATTGAAATTCTATGTATTTGCATTCATATATTTTGAAATATTTTCTAGGTAATTAAAGGGTTGCATGGGATCTATTATTGAAGCTTTTCTTCTACTTCATAACAAAGTGCTTATTATTCAAGTATTATTTACTTAAATGAAGATTCCTTTTTTTTTAATTTGTTGTTTTTTACGAATCACTATACATTTATGCTTTATTAAAGATGATGTGTTAATTGATTATTTATTACTATTGTGTGCTTTTATTCATTTGATTGATAGAATTTAACTAGCAAATGTGAGGATCAATAGATTAAGAATTAAGAATTAAGAATAATGATCTATTTTGTTGTTTACAAATATGACAATAATATAAGCAATCTATACTAAAAAAAATTAGTTATTAGAACACATTAAACACTAGATTATGTCCCTTTATAATTTGAGACAAATGTGTTGTTTTCTAAATTGTCCCAAATCTATATTGTTGTTTCTAAAACTTTAATAAGAATAATAATTTGTAAAAGTAGAAATGAATTACTGGAGTATAAGCTAGTTTAAGAAAGTGCTGAAATTTATGATTATTTTTCCTTTCATACATAAAGATTAACGTTGCACATTTTTTTACAGAGATCTATCTTACAATTACTTCTCAGGAGATTTGAATGCTTCATGGATAACAAATACAGTACAAATGTAAGCATATGAAATTGTTCAGAAGAGACTTCCATAAGTTGTCTTTTATTAATTCAAGTTGAAAACAAAATACCCTTTTTAGATCTATTTTTCATAGACTTATGTTGTCTCACGCTTCAGCATCATTATTGTTTGTGTTTGCATTTAATCTGAATTGTAGCTACCATAGATTTTATACTAAACTATTTTAGTCGTTAAAATTTACAGGAATTTGATACAAAACTCATTTAACATCAATATTTCCAATGGAAGGTTCGCCTCTAATCTTTTTGAATTCTTAAATAATACATGTTGGAATTTCTTTGATTATATGGTAATAAGAAATTTATTGTGTGTAAATATATGATTTAATATCTTTCAGCAGTCACTGAAACATATCATGTTTATGTTGAAAATGAATTGCATCCAGAGATCAAGCTTATCTTCAAAAAGGATTCACGTGCAGAGCTCCACACTGTCAGTTCATAGATAGTATTGTAACTTGGTTATGTTTTTCTTTGTCATTGTGATTTGTATATAGTAAAATAAAATCAATAACATAATCAATTTGTAAGACTAGTTTTGCATGTAGTGATTTGTAACTTACAAGTTAGTATCTAAATCTCATTTAATACAGTAAAAATGATGTGCAATATGGCTGATGTTTTTGTAATAACAACTTTAAGAGATTAGAGCAATCATAATAACAAATTTTCATATATGGGATGAAGTAGAAGGAAAAAGTGAACGAGGCAAAAGAAAAGGCAAGGTGAAGGCATTTACTCTAGATGTGTCTATGCAAATCCTTGTGGCATGTGCACTAGCCACTGGCAATGGTGACTTTGATGATGATGACAACGACGACAACTACATAGATGAAGGGTTTCTAGATACAGACTTTTGGATGCACGATTTAGAAGAGGAGTAAGATGAACTAGTCCTTGATCTACTATTGGAACCTCTCCAAAAGGAATAGGGGAGGGACCTTATAGCTACTAGGAAGCTTTTATAGGGGCACAAGGTGGTGTGTCAGTTCAAAGTCCATTATGGTCGACAGGGAGCTCCCTATGGCAACGGTTTTGCCTCATATCACTATGGAAGCAACGTAGATGGCAGTCAATGCTTCTGATTTGGTTGTATTGGGGTTTGCTAAGTCAATTGCAAGAGTTGTTTCAAACTAGTCCATGGCAAAGGGAGTTTCATAAAACCCTATTAGTACTGTGATGGATTCAAGTGCAAGAGTGGGTAGTTTTGTTGCAGTGTCTTACTCCTCCATGGAGTTCCTCCTTTAACTTGCAAAGGCTTTGCTAATTCATGGTTTCCCCCGAATCTTTGGGCTTTTGAAAGGGTTGGAGTTATAGACTCGGGTCATTCCTCTTGGTTTGAAAGGGGATTAGTTTTCAATCCATTTCTCCTTTGGATTCTTCTCACCATTTTCTGGGTGAGACATCCCACTATGGATAGCCTCAACATTACCTTGAAGGTTTCAAATGAGGCTATGGAGTGTGCTTCTACCTACATGAGGAATGCCTTCATTGGGAGTTTTTTTTCGCTACCATCCAAATATTAATGCTATTTGAAGTTGGGATTTCAAATAGTTAGGTATATACCATGTCAACTGGATTCTTCCTTTTTTCCTTCCAATCTTTGATGAAAAGCATGAGAATTTTACAAGGTGGTCCTTGGTTCCTTGATGCTATTGAGGAGAACACTTGTTTGGTCTCTATATGGGTTAGACTTGTAGGAGTTGATGAAACAACCACACGAGCAAAGGATTATCTGCAAACTAAACACCGATCACACAAGAGAGACCAAACAAAGATAATATGCTCTATAACAAACCTAGAATTCTATATTGATTGCACAATTGAAATTGAGATTATGATACATTACAATGAATGAATGACTTACTTTATAGAAAGCAAGAGAACGAAAAATATCCAAAAGCTAACTATTACTAAAAATAGAAAACTAGAGCTAAGATATGCTACTAGAAGTGCATGATATGCACAATATGCAAACTGGAGGCTAACTAGACTAGACTAACCTAAATCTAGGCTTACTAACTGAACTTAATCTAGAGAATGAATGTGAAAACATGTGCTTAAATATGCATGAGAATGTTCTTGAGCATGTGCACAATTAATTAATGCAACTAATATGCATGCTCTACAAAGACTCTTAGGACTCCTCTTAGAGTTTTCGCATGAAGAGATTTTTCATTGTATAACAAATTCATGTGGTCAATTTTTATTATTGACAATGTCACATAGTTGATGAAATGATTAGTCTTTCCTTGATTTGGTGTTTGTTGGGGTAGGTTATTATTTTAGCTTATGTTAGGGAATATTTATTTTGCCTACACATATGTTAAGCTTGCTTAGGTTATATTAGAATAATTAGGACACATGGCATAATCTTACAATCACGTCTCATTCACATCCAACTTTGGTAGTTGAATGTCTCACCTTCTTTTGGATTTATTAGCCACCTCCCCATATCCATTTTCTTGTTTTTACTTGATTTGGCATAACCTCATGTTTGACATTTACCAAGTAGGTAAAACTCCCACCTAATTTGGGTATTTGGGAGTTATTATTCCTCTTGGAATTATATGCCCATATTCTACTATATAATCAACACTCTCCTTTCCCTTATGAGCTACTTATAGCTATTCAGACTGATTCATAGCTAACTTAGATGAGTTCATATCATCTCAGTCGGTACAAGGGAGTGCTAATGCATATTGTATCATTTTGAGTGTGATAATATCTTTATTTTGTTATTGCACCATATTCCAACATTTTATTCTCTTTGTTGCTCTCATGTAGAAGGTTGATCTTGGTTTTGCAGGTTATCCTAGGAGATCGAGTCCATCAATGACTCTTACATGGTATCAAAGCATCTAGATCTGCAAGCCCCTTCTTGAATTTGGGAAAAATTCAACAATGAGCTTTTTATGGGTGCATTTTCAGCCTAAAAGGTTATCACCATCGAGTTCAGAATATTGAACAAAGGAAGTTTGATATAAAATACTCTATGTTTTGGCTTTAGAAAATCTTTGAGCATTTTTCAAGGAGCATAAGAAATCTTCATTGAAGAATATTCTGTGTGATACAAATTTTTTTTACAAAAATCTAAATTTCCTCCGTTAAAAAAATTATTATTATTATTATTTTAAAAAATGCAGGTTTTGTTATTGTAAATCAAAAATTTCAAAATCAAAAGGTACTGGCGTAGATTAACTGCGCAGGTCTTGCCGTGCGTAGCATTGAGGGTATGCGAGACACCCTCATTGGGCCCGGCAACCCCCTTGGTAGCGAACTCTTTGGTTAGCACATGGGGGTAGCCTTAGACCTGTGTGAGTGGTTTGGGGTGAGCCTTTAAAAGCTCCCCATATAATTTTTGTAAATATTTTTTTTATATAGTTTTTAAAAACAAAAAAACAAAGTCCACCCCGTACTTTGCTGTGAAATCTGTATCTACACTTGTTGCATGCCTTGACCTTCAAGCCGGGTGTTTGGTGATATTTCTATAGTTAGTGGCTCTTTTGGGGTTTAGCCAATTTTGGTGAAGATCCAAAAACTTAGCTACATGGATCTAATTTTCGCAAAATTTTAAAGATATTAGGCCAATTTTTGGTAGTTCCTCCAATGTTGGCAGGTTGCTGAATTTAACAGAGTTTTTTTCTAAATTTGGCAGAGCTATGTTTTATTCAAATGTGAAGACCCCCTCTCCATTTCAATTTTGCATTTTGAAGATGAACTTCAGAAGTCTCTAACTCAATCATCTGGGCTTTGTCTTGTGAGTAATTTTCTTTTATTTGAGGTAAAATTTTGTAGGCTTCGCTTTGGAGAAATCAGTTTTTTCTCAAGTGATATAGATTTTCTAGAAATCAAGGTTTTTCAACAGATCTGAAAGGTAATCCCAGTTTTTTCAACTTTAAATGGATGTAACTTTCACATACGACCACGGATCGAGGTACTTATTTTTTTGAAAGTGAATATTTTTCTGAGCACTACACATTGGTGCTGGTTTTAGGTTCTGATTCTGAGATTCATCTTTACTTTTAGTATTTGAGTCCATATTTGGACATTATAAAACTGTGGAAAACAACTCCAACATTGTAAAATCACTGGTTTATAAAGTGCCACAATCATATTTTTTGGGGGGTATCATTAATTGAGTGATTTGTTTTTTGGGGGGCTGATCTTGTGTTTTTTTATTCCTTTTATTGTGTTATAGTACAATGGGGAAAACTCAAATTGAACTCCTAACTCTATATGATTATGAATCATGGAAAAAATCAGTATGGAATTATTTAAGGGAAAAAGGTTGCATAGGCTATGTAAAAGAATCTATTCTTGCACCTATTGATGCTAATGCTCTTCAAGCATGGGAGATCAATCGTGAGAGAGCTCTTGGTTACATTTGTTCACTAGTCTCTTTTGATTTACAATTTCATCTTGAATCATGCAAGACATTTAAAGAGACTTGGGAGGCTCTTAAAAATTTGTGTGGTAAAACTGACAAGATTAAGGATTGTCAATTTGACAATGATCTAATGAATCTCGATCCAAAAAGTTCCAACCACATCCAAGACTATATCCCCAAGATAAAGCAACTAAGAACACAACTAAAGGTTTGCAAGATTACTAAGGAGGATATAAATTTGATTCTCAATGTGTTATTCAAGCTTGGCCCTGAGTATTTTGTATTTGTTTCTAGCTTTCATACCAATAGCGTTTCTATGGGAGCTGCATATATTGATCCTACTATTGACGCATTTTCAAATCTTCTAATCCAAGAGGAAGTGAAGCTAATTCAAATGGGTATTATCAAGACTTCCAAGTCACAAGCATTGATTGCTAGTGAGCCTAAGGTACAGAAAGAATCAAGGAATCTTGATTAGAAACAAAAGAAGAAAAAGAACAAGACATAGAAAGAATATGAATCCTCTTCCTCAAAAAAGGGAATCATCTAAAAAGGAAAAGCCCACATGTGCATATTGCAAGAAATCTAGGCATAATGAAAATCAATGTTATGTAAAACAAATTGATGAGTTGAAGCATCTTTTAACAAAGAATAAGATAAATTTACCTTCAACTATGTCATAGGATTCACAATCTTCATCTAATTCAAAGTTAGAGAAACAAAAGGGGAAAGCACTTGTCGCAATTGCAAATTCTCAGTTAGGAAGATAGATCCTTGATTTTGGAACTTCACATCATATGACATCCTTGTTTGTCACCAAACATCCTGATGGCTAACATCACATATATGTGTGTTTGTGGGAAAGGGTCTATTGACATAGACAAAGGGTCATTCAATGATGTCCTTTGTGTACCTTCATTATCATCAAATGTCCTTTCCATCTATCAGATCACACATGGTGGAGAAGGAAAGAGTGTTGAGTTCACTCTTGATTCTCTGATTATTCGGGATTTCCAGAGCGGAGATATTGTTGCAATTAGGAAGCTAGATCATGAATCTAGATTATACGCCTCATTTTTCTTCTATTGTTCCTTCAGTTGATGTACACACTTAGGCATCTAGTGTGGACACTTTTGAGGAGGTTCAATATGGTCAAGTGAATCTTGGTATTCTTTCAACTAAGGTTCAAAAGACATGTATTGATATTTCATCTCCTACATCGACTATTGTTTTTGATGATTCTGGTATTGCTATGACAGCTATTGATTCAGTACAATAGGACCTTCATTGTCTTCTATTGATTCAGTACAACAGGACATTCATCGTCTTCCAGACACCGCTCCTTGGGATGAGTACTTGACAGACATTATTAGTTTATTTTGTGAGTCCTATCTTGCAGCCTTGGAGGACACTATTAAGTGCATACATCTTCTCTTTGATGAATTTGGTGTCTTCTTTAGATGATGAGGGGGAAACTTTTGCCCCTCTTGTTTTTTACCTACATGATCATTCCTCATAGTTTGACATGATTGTGGTCACTATTGAGCAACATTTGGAGGAGGCACCTTGTTGCTCATAGAATATACCTTTGCCTCTAGATTTTGTTCTACATCCATCTCCACTAGGTTCTGAATTATCATCTTCTGCAGCATGACATAGAACACTTGATTTGATGGTGACAACTTTCGACATTGACATGGGGACACCCGTTTAGAGACATAATACATCATCATTCTTCCTACATATTCCTTTCAAAAATGGGAGGATATCCTAGATACATCCTTGGTTTTATTTCTTCCTAAGGGGAGGAGTATTATTTGGCGAACTTGGACCATATTTAGTTTCCTGTGCCAAGCATTCACCTACAATGCGGGAGATTCTACATTGAGGGGCTGCATGGTCTCTCTTCCCTGTTGCGAGGGAGTTTTGATCTATGGGTTTTCTCTTTCTCATCTTTTGAGAGATTTTATTGTTGTAAATGGGTACCTAACATGACCTTGTAGACAGGACCCATCTTTGTATCTTGACACCCACCTAAGCTACACTTAAGCGGGGGTGTTGGTGTAGGTTATTATTTTAGCTTATGGTAGGGAATATTCATTTTTCCTACATTTATTAAGCTTTCTTAGGCTATATTAGAATAATTAGGGGGAGGACACATGGCATAATCCTAAAATCACATGTGTCATTCACACCTAGCTTTGGGTAGTTGAATGCCTCACCCTCTTTTGGATTTATTAGCCACCTCCCCATAACCATTTTCTTGTTTTTACTTGATTTGGCATAACCTCCTGTTTGACATTTACCAAGTAGATAAAACTCCCACCTAATTTGTGTATTTGGGATCTATTATTCCTCTTGGAATTATATGCCCCTATTCTACTATATAATCAACACTCTCCTCTCCCTTATGATCTACTTAGAGCTATTTAGGTTGATTCATAGCTAACACAGATGAGTTCATAACAGCTTAGTTAGTACAAGGGAATGTTGATGCATATTGTATCATTTTGAGTGTGATAATATCATTATTATGTTATTGCACCGTATTCCAACATTTCATCCTCTTTGTTGCTCTCGTGTAGAAGGTTGTTCTTGGTTTTGCAGGTGATCCTAGGAGATCAAGTCATCAGTGACTCTTACAGTGTTGGTGTTGAAATGCATAGGGTGTTATCGAATGTTATAAAATGTAGTTCCCAATATGGTGCTTGTGAGAAAAATATCCATTGACTCCTCACAATTTGGCATGCATTTACACATAGCTAGGTACTTTTCCCATTCTTTCCAAGGTTCTAAAGAGCATTTCCAAAAAAATGGCAATATGATCTATGTTACTCTGAAATGCGTTTCCACCCCTACTGGGCAAATTTCGGAAACGGGGATGGTTTCGGGGATGGGGGGAATGTTTCCAAGTTGTCCCACACGAAGAATTTTTTTTGGAAACCGTCCTGGCTTCGGGGATGGTCAACGGAAGTTTGGAAAACCTTTGACCATCCCTAGGACAGATGGGGAGTGCCAAGCTATCCCATAAGTGTCCCGGGGATTGCTGGCCATTTCCAACAGCAAGAGGCAAAAAGTAAGAAAATTTTATAAAATATTTGCAAATTTTTTAAATCTTTTGTGGGCCCCACAACTCGAGGCAGCCCTAAATATTAAAATATGTTATTACTAATATTAGATCTTAAGCATATGATCGAAAATATCAAATCATGTATTCCTTGCAAGTTGCGTATAGATTGGCTTGAGTAAATAGAGTTATGCTTGAGCGAATAATCATTTGTTGTTGCTGCTGTTGGAATGTGAACAAAGTTATCTGTGAATTCTGGAAGTCTTTGGTGAAAATCTACAAATTGATACTGTAAATCTGAGCAATATTTAGTATTCTCAGACCAAATCTTAAGGGCAGCGACATACTATCTTTGTTTTCATTTTGACTTTGAAGTTTGAGACTTTGAGTCTTTTGACATTGTATGATGCATTGATGCAATGATAATTGAATCTTGATATATGATATGATACTTTTAGTTTTTAACTTCGCATTTTGTTGAAACTTGCAGCATTTGTGCATTTTGATATATTATATGATACGTTTAATTGTTTCAATGAATTATATCTATGTAATGTTCCCAACCACCAGCTCACAAGAAAAGCATTGTTTCAGTTACCCACGCCAAATTTGGTCTATACAGAGGCAGGGAGAAAAAAAAAACCAGAGCAGGGAGGGAGGCTCTATGATGAAACAAGGAGGCAATGCAGTGTTGGATAGAAGACTGTACGGAACAATTGAAGGCTGTACAAAGTGTTTTGGAGGCCGTACGGTGTCAGTAGGAAAAAGTCGTACGGAGGTTGCTTTGGAGGTCGTACGTGTTGGCATGGAAGGTCGTACGGAGTGATTTGGAGGTCATACAGACTGGTTGGGAGGTCGTACGGTAGCTGACTATAGTATCCAGTAGGAGTATGAGGTCCTACGCTTGGTGTAATATGGTGGTCGCTAGTTGGAGTATGATGTCCTATGCCTGGTGTAATATGATGGTTGCCAATACGGAGTATGAGGTCCTACGCCTAGCGTAATATGATGGTTGCCAATAGGAGTATGAGGTCCTACGCCTAGTGTAATATGATGGTTGCCAGTAGGAGTATGAGGTCCTACGCCTAGTATAATATGATGGTCGCCAGTTCATCGCCTGGTGTAATATGATGGTCGCCAGTAGGGAGTATGAGGTCCTACGTCCGGTGTAATAGGATGGTCGCCGGTTCATCGCCTGGTGTAATATGATGGTCGCCAGTAGGAGTATGAGGTCCTACGCCTGGTGTAATAGGATGGTCACCAGTTCGTCGCTTGGTGTAATATTGCGATGTAAAATCAAATTTAATGGATGCACATAAATAAATATAACTCCAGATCGCCCAATCAGAGATAATCGCCCGATGCTAATGATGCTAGAAGTAATTCTTGATTCAAACAATAGTAGTGCCACAAAACACCGAATTCCAAGTACCAACAATGCCACAAGTTGTATTAATGCCAAAGATGCGAATAGATGTATACAAAGATGGTGTTTCAGAATTGCCAGATCCGAAGCAAACAAAGCACAACAGATTTGGCACACAGTGAAATATCAAAGTGATATTTCCAATGACAGACTAGGGTGGCTGTGAACCACCAAAACTGCAATAAACCAAATAGGGAGGATCTTTCACCTTTGAAATGGCTGACAACAGAACTCCAACTGGAATTCGCAAAGACAAATAAAATATTCCAAGATGCATACCAACAACTACCTACATGCCGGTCATAAATACCCCTTCAGAGAAACTCCCGAGGGTTTACAAAAGAATGTCGACACGGCAAACACCTACGGGCAACAATAATAAAAATGGGCCCCCTTTTATTAATTAATTAAAGGTCCATTTATAATATTATTTAAATTTTGGGACCATTAATTAATTTAAAAATAATTTATTAAAAATGGGGATATTACAATCTATGAATGTATGAAATTGAAATTTGAACTCTCATTTGACGCTATCCTATGTTCCTATTCTATGATAATTTGATATGATTTATTGGATGCTACGTTCTATGGTAATTTGATGAATGATCATTGATTTTAGGTTTATAAATTGTATTATGTTGCTATGATGAACATTGCAATGTTATATAATTCATGAATATATTTGAAATTTCAGATTTCCATATATATATGTATATATATATATAGATGTCCCCTGCTCCATGAAAAGAAAACATCTTAGAATTCCATTTCCCCGTCCCCGTGTCCCCCCATTCTGTAAACTCGGGGTAACATAGAATATGATTCCTCTTATGGTTGACAATTACAGGAATAAAAGAAAGGTTTATGATATTTTGGAGGTGAGCCTTGTGGACAAAGTGAAGTGTTCTTACCCTTAATGGAAAGAGCTTGACAAATGTTGTGACTAAGGACTAGTTGATTGAACCTAGCTCCTCTTTGTAAAAGGATAGGTTGGCCCCCATGGACGAGCATTCGCCTCCTCTGCAAAATTCTTTGGCAAGATTTTGCTTAAACCCCCTTGATCAAGCCTAAGTTTCTCCTTTGCTATGGGCTAACTATTTTCTTAAGGCTTTTCTAGCTCTTTTGCTAGTTTATTTGATCAATTTTTTAATTCTATCTAATGTGGCAGTAGCTGCTTCTTGATGTAAAAGCTTTGGGATCCTTTTTGAGACCCTCTTTTGGTTCTTCGCTCCATTTAAAAGTGCTTATCTAACTAAAAATGTTGTAGATGTTTTACACAAGAATTAATGTGTTGTAGATTAATCTTATGTAAAAAGAAATTTGTGCATTAAAGTTGTGTTGTGCAATGTAACCAAAGACTTGCACAATATAGTTAATTATTATGATAGGAAATCCATAATCTTGGACAAAATTCTTAACTTCATTTGAACTTTTAGAAACACATAAGAGTAGTTGTGTAAAAGTAAATAACCAAACAAATCAAATTTATTAAGTCATTCTAGAGCTTATTCCATTTTAAAAGAAATCAATTCATTGTTAACTGTAGACTAGGATTTGAGCGTGCACCTAAACCTGTTTTGAAGGCCAAAGACAAACAAACGTCATAGCATATAATCAAATCAAATTTAATGGTAGACAAACTAAAATCAAAGCCACCTCAGTTTAAGCTTAAAACGGATGCGCCCATGCACCGTTTGATATGCTTGGATATAGATGGATGTGGGTGTGCAAACTCAAGCACTTGGAGCATGCAAAATAGGATGATTTGAGGATCAAGAAGACCCAAAATGACACAAAATAGGTATGAGGAACCTATTTTGCCTCAAAGGCCTCAAGAACACACAAATATGCAAGGCTAAAAGATGAACTAAGATTGATTAAACAAGAAATGAATCTATGTTAATCCATTTAAGCTAATTTAGATGTGATTTAAGCTTGAAAATGATCTAAAATGATGAGTTTATGCTTATGCTAGAATGAAAATGGCATTATAACTTTGCTATTGAGTTTGAGAGTTGAAAGATGAGAGAGGATTGTTTGCTCAAAGAAGTGAGGCTATTTATAGGAAAAGGGAAGGTCTTGGGTTAAAAGGATGAGTCAGAGTTAGGGCTAAGGTTAGGGTTGAGTCAAGGACAAGTGTCCTGACAAGTGTCAAGGGAGGATTGAGTTGAAAGTTTGAGGGCATGTGCACAATTTGGTAAATGTGCCCAAGGCCAAGAGGTGGCAAGGAAGGGATAAGAAGGTCTTAAATGCATAATGAATGCATGTAAGAAAGATAAGGATGGCTTAAATGCATCCTTAAATGCATTTGCAAGAGGTGGCCAAGAGGTGGCAATCCTTGTTGACTAAGGAGGAGGTTAGCATAAGTTTTGGTAAACCTTTTGCTAATGGAATGTGACAAGATTAGAAAGGGGTTTAGGATTAGGATTAGGAGAAAGGGATGGGCAAGTGGCTTTGGGTGAGATTTAGATATTTATTAAAGGTAAATTTAATAAATATTAAATATCTAGGCTTAGGGTTTGAAGGGACTAGATTAGGGTTTTGACCCATTTAGAGGAAGGTTTAGGACTTTCTAGAAGAGTTTAGTGCTCTTTAGAATTTTGGCCAACTTTGGGATAAAAAATAAATTAAAAATAAATTAATTTATTTTTGAAGTTTTTTGGTCAATTTATTAATTAAATAATTAATAAATTAGGGATAATGTCCAAATGACATTTTTAGGCTAGATTCCTTAATTAAAGATTTTTAATTAAGAGAGAGGGATTTAATGGCATAAAAATAAATTAATTAATTAAATAAATAATTAATTAATAAATGATGATGTCATCAAGAATTTTCAGAAAACAAAAATAATTTATTTTCTGAAGGATTTTTCGGTGTCTACATTTTGCCCCTCTTTGATGAGATGCCGCAAGTGGCATGACGTCAAAGACAAGAAAATAAGATGCCAAGGCTAGAATCAGAAGAAGAGGGTAACGCCCGGGTGGACTAGAAGAAAGAGGAACATGCCCCGGTGGGACAAAATCATGGAAGATGCGCCCAGTGGGACAGAGTGTGCCCGGCGGGACGAGGAAGGAAAGGCTTAGGAAGAAAGGGGAGATAAATAACCTCACTTCTAAGAACAAATATGGATGATATGCAAGATGAGATGGAAATGCAAGATGCAAGATGAAGCTATATGCAAAGATGCAAGATTAATCTATATGATAAATGCAAGGGACCAGATAGCTCCAAGTGCAAACGGGAGTGCACAACCTAGATTTAATATAGCTATGTTAGAGACCTGCCAAGGATACTGGGATCACGAGGCCTGTCAATAACGTCGCAGAGGACTGACGAGGACTGACGCTAAACAAACACACAGGGTTGCCCCAACATCACACATGAAGCGCAGAGGCGACATGGCGGATCCGATGCTGAAGGAACCACAAACACACAACTGACTCACAGGCAGAAGCGAAAGATCAAAAGACCTTGCCCCAGATTATCCACACACGCAGCACACCGTGATATAATGAATCGTGGTGACCCTGGTGGGATAATGAGAAGCCAAAAAAGATTAACAAGACCCAAAGGACAAAAATCCAAGATCAAAATGATAACTCCAAAAAGAAATCCTTTGCCAAGGAGAGAGATTAGGTTTGATTGATGGTGGGAAGATTGGTCGGACAGGAGGAACGATATATCCTCAAGGACCAAGATGGAAGATTAGGTCAGACAAGAGGAACGATATATCCTCAAGGACCCATGGTTGGTGAGAGAATAAGTGTAGTTGTTCGCTGGCAAAAGCTGAAGTTCAAGGAATAATCAGGATGAGCAAAAATAAGTCGACAATTGATGTTGCTGAAGCACAAGGCCTGAGTGGGACTAAAAGTTTTCTGAGGCTGGGGATGGGACAAGATATTTGATCAAATGCTGCTGCAGGACGGACAAAGGTTATGTACAACAAGGAGGAACGATATGCACAAGGGATATGTACAGAAGCTCAGGATTGGGGATAGGAAGATCACACTCAGCGGGACTCTCACTAGGACGGAGACAAGAAGGATAAATACAGAAAGGAATGCGCTGTACAGGAAAGGGAAAAGGATATGGTACAAGATATGGTACAAGATATGGTACAAAGCTTTGGAATAGGATATACAAAGAACCTGGGGATGAAGCTGACAACTTCAAAGATATGCAAGATGATGCCCCAGTTGGGTTGGAAGGCCAAGATGGACTGGCAGCGGATGATGCGTCCTAAAATGACACGGATTTGGGAAGAACATATCCCAATGATGATGATTGGATCGAGATCAAGGCTTGCTACAAGATGAAGGATGCGATTTGATCGGTTAGCTTGATCTTGGATGTTGGATAGCTAGAAGAGATGGATAGGTTGGGAAGATTGCTAGCAAGGTGTGGATAGGGATGAATGGCATTGGATTGCAATGAGGTTGGCCTAAAGCTAGATACCAATGACAAGAGAAGATACTAGGTGTTGGAAAGATGGAGGAAAATGTTGAGGATGGGGAGGATGGAACTGCTAGAAGATTTGGATGGAGGAAGATTCAGGGAGATTGGATGGTGGAACTGCTAGAGGATTTTGAAGATGGAAAAGCTGCTTGGAGGATGAAAAGCTGGTGGAAGATGGAAAGCTGGTGGAAGATTACCAAGTGTCAACAAAATGAGCTGCTATTTTCCCAATGGAGGATCAGTGATAGGATTGCGTCAACCTAGGATAGACTGATGATCTTCGGTTAACTGGATTCTTGTCAATACAAGCCAATCTCTTGCTCGAGATGATAAGGCTATGCAAGGACAAGGTTTTGATTTCTTTAAGACAACACGTTGTGCCAAAAAGAGGATGATTTCTGATTTAGGATAAGGGATGGAAACAACTCAAAGGGCTGGAACACGATAATGCTTGTGGATTTGGAGCTCTGGATTTTGGTGCAAAAGATGGTGAATTTGCTTTCTGCTGTGGATGGTGGATGTTGGATTCTAATAAAGGATATGGGGCGCTGAGTTGGTTTGCTGGTGGATCAAGATAGAGGATGCTGGAGGAACTGCTGATGGATTAAGATAGAGGAGTGCTGGAAGGATTGGATGGTGGTTGGTTTGGATTTGGATAGAGAAATTGCTGAGGATTTTGGGAGATGGAAGATTCGGATTTGGATAGCCTCCAAGGAATACGTCACCAAGGAAGAGGATGCCCCCTGTTTAAGATAGTTCATGTGTTTTAAAGGCATGGTGTATGCTTGGACGAAAGATATGCCAACAAGAGGATGAGGAAGGATGGAAGCTAGGATGAAAGGATTGGATAGAGGATATGTAGCTGAAAGGTGCAATGGATGCCAAGGAGGTGCCAAAAAGCATGTACATCTGATAGTCTCTATTTTTGTCATCAAGATCCAATGGAAAATGAAGGAAGTGAGAGACAAAAGAGGATGGAGGACATGTTGGCTAAGAGGTGATAGAAAGGAAGCCCCTAACTGCAGAAAGGAATTAGGGGGGGGCACTACGCATGGCGCCTGTTTGCCAGGTTTTCACCATGGTACTTGTCCAAGGCGCTTGAATTGCCAAGTTTTCACCAGAGGACGAATGTTTTTCTCTTGATTTTTGCTTTGTTGATAATTTGCTCCTTTGATTTATCCAATTTTTATGGATTTTTGTGTTTTTTCCTTGACTTTGTGCTGATCTTGCTGATTTGTCGCTGAGCTTGTGCTGATATTCCACTGATTTTCTGATTTGTTGCTGATTTTGTGCTGATATGTATTGATACTTCTGATTTTGTTTGGATGTGTTGCTGATTCGGTGCTGATATGCACTGATACTTCTGATTTGTTGCTGAAGCTCTGATTTAATGCTGTCGTGCTTGCTGATCAGCTGATTTCGCCGTTTTGGCGCTTCCTCTTGATTAGATGGTGACCTTTTGATTTGTCATTGATATTCTGATGGTGTTGCTGATTCTTTGATTGGATGTTCCCTTATGATTTGATGATGGCCCTGCTATTTTTGATTTTGCACAGATATTTTGATGTTATTGCTAACTCTCTGATGTGGCGCTGAGTTTTGTGCTGATTTTGGTGCTATCATGCGATTTGATGTTGATCTTCTGAGAGATTCTTCACTGATTTTCTGATGTGGATTGCTGATTTTCTGATGTTGCCGGCTTGTCATGGGGATCCATTGCTAGATGATGGACGACAAGCTTAAGATCACACCTAGGCATGTGCATATGACCATGCACAGTTGATAATTGACTCCTCGGAGCAAGGCACTTAAGGTCATGATTCACTTTCTGTCAGATTAACCTCCATGTAGATGAGCCACAAACATCCTTCTGTATCCAAGTTGATTTAGCTTGGTTTCTGCAATGTTGATAGGGAACTATCATGTGTTGTTATCCCAGATAGGAGGAAGAGGCAAAGCTCCATCTTTTAGCGCTTGAATTGCCAAGTTTTCACTAGAAGATACGCCCTTTATTGTTACTGTTTTGGAATCAGAATGTGCCCCAGAAGGGTTTTCACATAAAGACTCGTGATTTTGCCTTTGCTTTTTTAACTTTTGCGACTAAAGCTTACCTCTTCCCCAAAATATGCTTCTGTTTTAAGCTGATAGGCATATGTTGATGCTAAAGCCTGATTGCCTGTTGACTTTGCTGATTTCTCTGATTTGTCATTGATTTCCCTTTGCTGTTTTAGATGTGCTGACTGATCTTTGCTGGCTTTCTTCACTGATTTCTTCTGATTGTGTGCCTGGATGTTGGTACAACTATAGCAGGACGGGGGAATCATGCAAAGTCATGAATCGGATGGGGGAGATGGGAAAGATGGTGGTAGAAAGTGTTTGGATGAAAGGATGGAAAATGATCATGATAGGGGGATGTTGTCAAGATCAACATTGGCACATGTTGCGAGGAAGATGGATGATTGGATGTGGAAGATAGAGATAGATGTGATGGAGGATTTATGCTAGAGGATGGAGGAGATGGAGGGGAAGATTGAGGAGCTGGGAGATGGGCAACGTTGGATGCCATTGTGGATGTTTTTGTTAGATGGATTACATCTTTTTGCTTTGGGATCCACATCATTTTTGTTTTAGCTTTAGTGTGCCTTTGCGGCCATTGGTGGGCATCAGATTGTGCTTTTTCTTTGCTAGGCCTTTGTGGCCATGTGATAGATTTTGCTTGGACTTTGCTAGGTTTTCGGAGCCATTGGGGTGCTTTAGCATGCCTGATTGGCTCTTTGCTGGGCCTTTGTGGCGCATTTGATTGCCTGATTGGAGCTTGCATTGATTGACCATGTCGATTAGACTGGACATGGTAATCGTCATTGGGCCTTTGCAGCCATTGGGATGCATTAGATTTGGCATTTGCTTTGATGGGCCTTTGTGGCCAGTGGTTTGCTTTGGCTTGCTTGATCGGATTTTGCTTTGATTGTGCATGTCGATTAGACTGGACATAACAATCCTGGGATATTTGTGGATTTTTCCCTTTATTCATGCGCGATATGGCATCCAAGTTGCGAGGAGCATTGGGAGGAATATGAGGAGTTGTCTAGGATGGAGGAAATTTGGATGGAGAGATGGAAGGAGATTGGTAGATAGGATATGTGGACATGTGCCGTTGTTGATCTTGACTAGGGATGCTTGGATTTTGGAGGCAAGACTGAGTAGGATAAGATGAGGGATGATATTTTGGGATGTAAGGTCCCAAAATGGATTTGCTGGGTAACGGGGATGCGCTGAAAGACTTTGGGACATAGGGACCCAAAATGGATGGGGAGGATGAAGGAGGAATATGATAGGTTTTCCTCGGTTGTAACGATGGAGGAGGAGGAATTGCATTGTGAGCTCTGAAAGATGTTTTGTTGGTTTTGAATGGATGTTTGAACTTTGTCTTAGCCGTACCAATATTTCTGGATGAAGCGCCCTTTGCTGATGTGGAGGGAGTGTCCTCTTCTGGTGTGTAACCAATTCCATAGCCTTTTGGATGTTTCTTGCCTTGAATGGGCTGTATATTTCCCTGTTCGTGAGTGCCAAGGCCTTTGCCTTGATAGTTCCATCTTTTCAGCATTTTATCCAGACAAGGATATTTCTGACTTGGGGTGAATGACAAACAGCCATTTTCTGGTTCCCTGATGGAAGATAAGAAGCTGATGTCTTCTTTTTCAAGTGGTTTACCTTTGACAAATGTTAGTGACCCAAGAGGATAGAGTGACGGCAGCTGGACAGTTTGGTTAGGAGGATCCTCAAGAGGAGAGGATAGGATGTTGGGATTTTGACTAGGATTGGGGGATGGTAAAGGAGCTTCAGTTGGAGAAACTAGGATGATAGGATCTTGGATTGGAGGAATTGGGATTGTAGGATTTTGGATCGGAAGACTTGGGATTGTAGGATTTTGGATAGGAGGTGATGGGAGAAGAGAATGGATTGGATCTTGATTTTCTTCTGTGAGTAGTTCATCATGCTTTTGGCCAAGATCTTGATAGGATAGGATTTGTGTAGATAGAGGATTGGGGGATGTATGGATGGACTCTTCAAAGGGAGTGGATAGAAGGATTGGGAACTTTGCTGCTGGGGTGTCTGGAAGAAGGAAGAACTCTTCAGATGGTATGGATAAAAGAATGGGAGATTTTGCAGCTGCAATGGTAGGAAGAAGGGTGAACTCATGAGGTTCTTCAGATATGCTTTGGGTAATGCCAGAAGGAGGCAGTGCTAATTGGATAGAGATTTTAGATGGAGGGGTCTCAACAATGCTGGGGGATGGAAGAAGATCGTCGATTAGGATAGATGGAGGACAGATAACAGATGGGAGCGCTGGATAGGCCTCATCAATGATGGCTTCACATGAAGGATTGCTTGGCTTTTCAATTTCAGGTGTGGGTTTTGCTATTGGCTCTTCCTTGGGTTCTGTTATTGGTTTCCTTGGAGACTTTTGTGGTGAAGAAGGTTTGGAAGGTGGAGGAGATGGGGAACTTGGATGGTCTTCGCATGAAAGTGGGGTTTGTGCTTGGGTAGATGTTTGCGAAGGAGGAGAGAAAGAAGGGAACACCCATGAAAAAGATGATTTTGAAAAGGGAGCTTTGGGTTTTGCTTGAGGGGATGATGTAACTGCAGCAGTTTGAAGGGATGACGGTGCTGAAAAGATGGGGGTGATGGTTTGAGGTACAGGATATGAAGCAGGTTGAGGGGAGCATTCTGCTGGTGGGGAAAGATTTTTGGTAATGTGGTTTGGAAGAGAGGATGGTGGTTTGGGACAGGATGGAGGATTGGGGTTTGGAGCAGAAGATGGTGGTTTGAGACAGGATGGAGGATTGGGGTTTGGAGTAGAAGATGGTGGTTTGGGAAAGGATAGAGGTTTGGTGAAAAGGATGGGAGGACTAGAATCTTGGATTTCAGAATTTTTTGGAGGATAGGCAGATGGAGGCCTTAGATAGGGGAAGTAGCGTGAAGCGTTTCTAAGGGATGATGGTGATGGAGAAATGACCATAGCAGAAAGTGGAGGCCTGAAAGGAGCATATGGAAGAGGTGTAGGTTGAAGACAAGGATAAGTTGGGGATGGATAAGATACTGGGGTTGCTTTGCCAAGGACATGAAAAGGAGTGCTAGCCTTGCCAAGGACATGAAAGGGAGTGCTAGGAGATAAGCGCGAAGGCATGGTTGGCTGGATTGGAGGAATGATGGAATGCTGGGGGTTGCTTGGAGCAAACTGGCTGAAATAGGCATCATGGTCTACAAGACCTTCATCATCATTAGGATCGATTGGAGGGAGAGGAGAGATATCATAACCAAACTCATTATAGATTTGAGACATGCTGACTTTGCGAATGAGTTGGATAAGGAGGAAGGATGAAGATAGTTTGGAAGACTAAGACTCAGATTGGGATGACTGACGGAAGAAGACAGACAAAGGGATGGGAGATGACCAAGTTTTGGGATGGTTGCTCTGATTGTCCTTCGTACCAAGTTATAGATCTGCTTGATGTTTTTCCATTTGGCAAAGGAATTGATAAAAGCAATCTTCACAAAGGACAAAGCAACTTTGTGAGATACAAACAAGATAAAAGACTCTGATAAATGCTTTCGAAAAAGTGTATGTTTGACAAATGTTTTCACGGGTCTTTGACTGTCAAGCACTTCAAACAGATCTACCTAAGGAAGGTGAGTATCAAAATCGCTTGCCCACAGCTTGGTATCCCCCAGAAGGGAATACAAATGGTGAGTAATCTTGAGGCAACCCGGTAAACCCCTTGGAATCGGTCCTTGCACAAGGATTTTGATACTTTCGGATGTAGATAGGGTAGCCTCTAGTTTATCAGGTTTTTAATAGTTCCGTGGTGTCTCCATACCCGGTTATGCTGATCATCCGTGACTCACTTAAGAGCCTTGCCAATAATGCTGGGGGAGAGGAATGTTTACCATCCCCAGACACGTGTTTGGCACGAACGCCCGGCGATTAGGAGATGTAAGCGATTCTTTTGGTATTCGCTTATTTGTATACCGGCCGGGGGGGATACCGGTTTGAGGTCGTTCTTCGAGGAGGAAGCGCTTCTCCTTGGACAGGCCTCGCTAAAAGCAGAACAGGTGAACTTGTCCAAGTTCAAGTGTTCCACGTTGCTTACTCTAACAAGGTTTATGCAAGAATTGAAAAACTCCTACATGCACATCAAGCAGATTTTGTTCATTTTCCCAAATTTGATTAAGTGATGTTTTGAACTTTGAAATGAAGACACTCGTGATTAGATTTTGATTTGTTCTTTTCCTCAAAATGTAAATGAATTGAACGTTTGCAAGTTCTTTCCTTTTGTGCATTCAAGATTTGATTAGCGAGTTGATTTAAGAACTTTGAAAAAGCTTTGTTTTGTCCCTTAGATCACTCAAGATTGTATTTGTTTGCTTGCTTTGGAATTCGAAATGAGATAGGGAACAGAGTTATTCATTCCTTTAGTGCATTCGAGATTGAGTTAGCTTTTCAAAATGACAATGACATTCTAGGACCTAAGTTCATTTCCTTAATGTCATTCAAGATTTTGTTTTTGACCTTTGCTGTAATAAAGGAAATGAAAAACCAGTCCCAAGCAAAAACAAAAAGCGACACTGTCCAGCTTATAAGCGACGCTGGAAAGTGCAGAGGCGACACTTCATTTTTACAGGCGACATTCTGTACCTCAAAAGGCGACAGATAAATATGCAGACGCGTGATTTCTTTCGTTACAGGCGTGATTTCTTTACAAAAAGGCGACAGAAGAAGAATTCTGGGACGGAACAGAAGTTATCGATCACAGGAAAATCTCAGTTATGCAGGCGTGAAAACAGAGATCATAGGCGTCATTTCTTTCCTCAAAGGCGTGATTTAATTGCATGAAGGCGTGACTGGATTCTTTGTAGGCGACATTTCTTTTGATGAAGGCGACATTTCTTTGTTTGAAGGCGACATTTAATTGCTGTAGGCGTCATTTCTTTTCATGAAAGCGACATTTCTTTTATTTCCTGCAAAATACAAGCATATAAAGTATAATTTCATCAAAATGATTGTGGTTTGTGTCCCACCGGGCGTGCCAGAATGTAGACTAGGATTTGAGCGTGCACCTAAACCTGTTTTGAAGGCCAAAGACAAACAAACGTCATAGCATATAATCAAATCAAATTTAATGGTAGACAAACTAAAATCAAAGCCACCTCAGTTTAAGCTTAAAACGGATGCGCCCATGCACCGTTTGATATGCTTGGATATAGATGGATGTGGGTGTGCAAACTCAAGCACTTGGAGCATGCAAAATAGGATGATTTGAGGATCAAGAAGACCCAAAATGACACAAAATAGGTATGAGGAACCTATTTTGCCTCAAAGGCCTCAAGAACACACAAATATGCAAGGCTAAAAGATGAACTAAGATTGATTAAACAAGAAATGAATCTATGTTAATCCATTTAAGCTAATTTAGATGTGATTTAAGCTTGAAAATGATCTAAAATGATGAGTTTATGCTTATGCTAGAATGAAAATGGCATTATAACTTTGCTATTGAGTTTGAGAGTTGAAAGATGAGAGAGGATTGTTTGCTCAAAGAAGTGAGGCTATTTATAGGAAAAGGGAAGGTCTTGGGTTAAAAGGATGAGTCAGAGTTAGGGCTAAGGTTAGGGTTGAGTCAAGGACAAGTGTCCTGACAAGTGTCAAGGGAGGATTGAGTTGAAAGTTTGAGGGCATGTGCACAATTTGGTAAATGTGCCCAAGGCCAAGAGGTGGCAAGGAAGGGATAAGAAGGTCTTAAATGCATAATGAATGCATGTAAGAAAGATAAGGATGGCTTAAATGCATCCTTAAATGCATTTGCAAGAGGTGGCCAAGAGGTGGCAATCCTTGTTGACTAAGGAGGAGGTTAGCATAAGTTTTGGTAAACCTTTTGCTAATGGAATGTGACAAGATTAGAAAGGGGTTTAGGATTAGGATTAGGAGAAAGGGATGGGCAAGTGGCTTTGGGTGAGATTTAGATATTTATTAAAGGTAAATTTAATAAATATTAAATATCTAGGCTTAGGGTTTGAAGGGACTAGATTAGGGTTTTGACCCATTTAGAGGAAGGTTTAGGACTTTCTAGAAGAGTTTAGTGCTCTTTAGAATTTTGGCCAACTTTGGGATAAAAAATAAATTAAAAATAAATTAATTTATTTTTGAAGTTTTTTGGTCAATTTATTAATTAAATAATTAATAAATTAGGGATAATGTCCAAATGACATTTTTAGGCTAGATTCCTTAATTAAAGATTTTTAATTAAGAGAGAGGGATTTAATGGCATAAAAATAAATTAATTAATTAATAAATGATGATGTCATCAAGGATTTTCAGAAAACAAAAATAATTTATTTTCTGAAGGATTTTTCGGTGTCTACAAGGATTTATTAAGTCATTCTAGAGCTTATTCCATTTTAAAAGAAATCAATTCATTGTTAACAACCATAATATAAAATATTAAAATGTAAAATCACTTATAAATTTTATATCTATAGAGAGAGAGAAGTGAAAATGATCTACATGTGATATTTTTTACATCTCTATCCTTTTGTGTCCACAATTGCTTAACATTTCATATCTACCATTATCTTACTTAAAGATTCAAATTTATAAATTATTTTATTAACTCTATTAACAAAACATCCCATTAATGGAGAGTCCATTTGTTGATAGGTTCTCTTATCCCATAGTAGGATTCGAACTTTGTTTCATCATTTGAAAGCATCCTATTACTACTGCATCATAACTCAATGAATAGTTTTAGAAATATTCAATATATCATTTAATCATTTATAGTTATTTGTTAGAAACAAATCTGATTCAAAACAATTTAAATAAAAGTGGTTTATTAGATAAATGCATATGACTAGAGCTATGAATCATGATGGGGTTTTAAAAGGAACCGGAAACCTTGAATGGAAAAATTGAGATCAAACCACATGAAACCAAAATCTATGAAGAAACATAACTTAATTACTAGTTACTATTTTTGGGATGGGCCTACCTTATCCTTTGCTAAATTAAGGTTTATTCATTTTAATGTGGATACCAATTTTTTTATATTAGATATTGTTTTTATTTCCACATTTGACAAATTCTTCTTAGGCTCCTCAAGGATACACAAAGTCTACAAGTTCATCTAAGGTTTCTTGGAGGCCCTATTTTTTCCTTTCTTTACATATCCCATGGCTATAATACAAATAAAATTTAATTATATGTATTAAGTGGCAAGCTCTAATGGTGGAATTTATGGCTTTGATATCAATTTAAGAACTAGACATATGGTCAAATTTCTTTATTTTTTACTTTTGTAAACTAGCAATGGTAAACATGAACTCCATGTAAATGAGTGGAAGTAATAAGTACAAACCATTATCCAATTCATACAAATAGTAAATAAGAAGAATTCAAGATACAATATGCATAAATTAAGAGTACTTGGTGTTGTGCATGATTTTGAGTTGTCATGTATAACAAGTTGACAATTGATTGCATAAGTTCATGTTCTTCACCAAAGAGTGCAACAAACCTGGAACCATGTGAACTAAGCAAGTTATATTGAAGAACAACATTTTAATATATCACACTATGCAAAAATATACAAGGGAGAAAAGGTAGAATCATAGTTGTGTTGGCATATTCGGTAAGGATGTAACCGGTACATGGCAAAGAGGTGTTGTCATTGATGTCAAGGGATGCAAACAATGTTCAAACAGGAACAAGCAGGTACAATTGACAATAATAAGTGCAAGAGAGACTGGTTAGGAGACCGATGACACATAGTGAGCAAAAAAGAGGCACTGTCTCTGTAAGTAATAAAGCTCCCACTGATCATTAGAGAAATCGGTAACCAAGCAAGGTGCAACCGGTAATCATGGATTCACTACTGTGACCGATAAAGTGCATAACCGAAACCAAGGAACCAAATCGGTATAGACAGAGAAAGGAAAAGTGATAGGTGATGGTTTTTACCTATGCACAACCCAAGGATAGAAACCGATCACAACCTAAGGATATAAACCGATCAGTGAAGATATCATTGAGATTGATGAACTGGGGAAAGTCATAGATGACAAACACTTGTGTAACTCTTTGACTGGGATTTGTTGCACAAAATCCAGACGACTTTGTGTTATCAAGAAGATCGGTGCAAGGCGCGATTGAAGGTTTTAATACCGAAGTTTGTGGCATTAAAATATGGAGAAATCTCAAGTAAAGGAAAGCTTGTCGCACGCATCTGTCGTTTCCTTTATAAAGCAGAAAAAGCACATGGCATGCATCTGATGTTTCCACAATGAACTGAAACTCAACTGGGTGATGGATCTGAAGGAGATTGTTGTGAAGGTCGTGCATGTAAAAAACGGAAAGGGCAAGAAGCCTATATATTCTTCAACCTGTGCAGAATATTGTTTGCCTTCATTTTGCCAAAGAAAAAGAGTGAACCTATACGCTTAGAGAAGCTACGAAAAGGTGAAAAGAAGAAGAAAAGAAGAGTGCGCAAGGAAGCACAACAGTCGAAGGAGAGCATACCTGCGGTGACTGGTGATGACTCTCAATTGCGAAGCTCAGTGATCTTATCAGGCTCAGCAAAGCCAATTCTAAAAGATCAAACCCTCTATTTCTCTCTTACAATTGCAATAGCAAAATCCTAGTATTTTGGGTGGACATTAACAAGTCCTTTGTATTAAATCCCTTAACCGGGTGACATCTGTGTAGATGTTTTAAGTCCTCTAACAAGGCAAGCTTTAACAGGCCTTATTTCCTAAATCCCTTAACCAGGTCGCATCTAACGGTGCATTTGTAATCGTTTAACATGGAAGGCTCTTTACAGGGCGCACTTCAAAAGAGTGCAAAATTTGTGAGGTTTCCTCACATTGTGGTTTTCTCCTAATTTGGGTTTCCACGTGATAAATTTGGTGTTGTTTATTGCTTGATTGTGTGATAGCTATTTCTGTGATAGAATTTGTTCTGCTTATAGTTCTAGTTAGATTATATCAGATTTGATTCTTAAGTTTTAGTGGGTGTTGATTCACCCCTCCCCTCTCAGCACCAGTTGGGACCATCAATTGGTATCAGAGAGAGGTTTCTTTTTTAAGATGCTTAACCGCAGCAGGAAAAAGATCTAATGATGAGGAAGGAAGGACCAAAGTTTTCTAAGGAAAACTTCACTTTATGGTGCAACAGAATGAAGCTGTACATGAAAACCATCGGAGATCAATATTGGACTCGTGTGATCCATGATTACACTGAACCCACTGGTACCTTGACACTTGATCAACAAAAGATCAGCACTGAACACACAACTGCAATGGATATGATAGCAAGTACACTACCTGATCTTTTTCCTGTTGCGGTTAAGCAGCGAGATGAGTGGACTTTCTTTATCACAAGTCACAAAATTATGGGGCGGACCATTTTGAGCCATTGGGACCTAAGGTTGAGTTTGGGCAATGCTTGATGTAGAGGCTCTCGATTGGGCTACAGACACTAATCAAGGAAGCAATAGTCTTGGATTTCGTGTAGTCCAAGATCTAGTAACTGGCCTATGGCTCACACACCCACTTCTAATCATAAAGTTTTGGGTCCCATTGAGTGTGCCAAAAAAAGGAATTGTTGATCCTAAAATTTGCATTTAGGAAAATAATAGCCTTATGGGAAGTTCAATGATTGGTGGGACTAATTGCACAAAATTGAAGGACCTCCGGGATTTTAGAAGCCAACTCTTCAATTATTTATATTGAGGGGAAAGGGGAGAGAAGATGCAATGAAAGCGAGTCTAACTAAAGGCGATATGCCATAACACAAGACTTAAGTTTTTGAACATTTCAGAATTGCATCTCTTCAAAGCATAATACAATAAGATTTTGTAAACCACAGAGTCATGGACATGATCCCATGATTCACAAATTCACTGAATATATGCAAATGCTTGGACCAAACAACACAAATTCATTCATAAATGATATAGAGCATAGTTACAGAAATGATTATAGAATAGAAAAACATACATGAAAAGGCTAAAAACCAAGGCTGCATGGAGACGGGGGTACTAGGGTACTTTGGAGACGGGTACGAGTACGAGTACGCCTATTTTTTTAAAATAGGAGATGGGGTTACTTTGGGTATGCCAATTTTTTTTAATATTATTTGATATTTTATAGAAATTCTGAAAATATAATGACATTGAGTTTTCAAATGTAATGACCCTTACCAATGGATCACTAAAACACTGATATGGTATTATAGAATTTCGTCAAACACTTGGCATGCAATCTGAATTTATACTGCTGTAAGTAAAGACTGAATATGAAAATTGTTGAGCAACAAATCCACTCAACTCAATAATGTAAATCAGTGCCAATATATATATATTCATTCAATGAAGATATTGACTCCCTTACAATAGATTGCAACTTTCAGATTTTACAAATTATTTGGCACCTTAGAATCTAAAATATGCTTGTGAGACACAAGGAATATTGTCAAACACTTCGTGTGCAACCTTCTAGCTTGCTGGTCTAATAATATCAGTCTGATATGTACTTTTAAATGACTATAGATAGCTTCCAATGCTTGAGAATCAACACATCAAAACATAAATTATCATCTAGATGCTTAAATGACACTCTGGACCCTTAACCAATGCATAGAGATGGATTATCAATGTTACATATGCACTTACAGCCAAGTGACATTTTGACAAACATTTGTCATGCAACTCAAGAACATCACATAATTAGAATGCAGACTTATCTCTCTATGCAACTGAAGCATTAAACTGATTTCAAGAATATTTATCAAATGACCTAGTCTCTTGACTTTTAACTACAAGTTTTAGAATTTTCTGAGTACAAAGACAGCCATGATTTCATACATAAACAACATTAAAACTTATTGAAATAAGTGCCAAATGAACTTGGAATGAAGCACCTAGGAGTGTGAATGAAGAAGCAATCAATATCACTCCACTTTGAGCCTTCCTCTTGCCAAATTGAATTTTTTTTCAAATTCGCCCCTGTTCTGATATGAATGCCAATAATAAATAAATGCAGCAATAAAAGGTCTCCAAATTCGTATAGAAATGATTGCCAAGACAATAGCAATTGATTCCTCAAATACCCATAACCAAAGGATGCCTCCAAGTGAAGTTATGAACAAAAATGTGGGTCCAAGATGAAAATCGCAGTATGCTGGAAATGCCACAAAAACTACTGAAATGGTCTTCAAATAATGCCAATGCAATCCTCTTGATTAATGGATGAAAACAAGTCTTTTTGACAACCCAAATTCCAAACCCGCAATAAAGTTTGAGGACTTCAAAATATATCAAGACTCAGTCCAAATCTGAATACTCAATAATGCCCAGCATGAAATGGTTGAATACCACTTCCAATGTGCAACCCTTCAGAAGATATTTCACCTCCTCAGTTATGCAAACCCTTAGGAGTTTCCGTTCCTAAAGATCAATTGAAAATTTGCAAACCTAGATGGTGCCACAAATGCTCCAAGATGAAAATGTAGTAGAATCCTCAAATCAAGCATATCCCAAATGAAAGCCCAAGCCCTCTATTTATTCTTTTCCTTGAGAAGTTGCTAGAACTTCTAGAAACATCCAATTATAATGTACTTTATAATAAAATAACATTATAATAATAAAGTACATTTCTCAACTCAAAATTATAACAATGTAGGCCCAAATGTCTCATAAGTGAATGTAGGCCCAACTACGACTGAACGTAGGCTCAAGACTGAACGTAGGCTCCACTACAACTGCATGTAAGCCCAAACTGGATGTAGGCTCTACCGAATGTAGGCTCTGTCAGCAATATGCAATCAAATGATCAACATAATGACCCTCTCTCCAAACCATTTGCCTACGAGAGTCGATGATAGGCAAATCCGCCATGCCAAACGATGTCAGCCAAAATGGGGACATGACATCAAAACAAGAACAGTGATAAAGTTTACTGTCAAACATTAATTTTGAAGATTAAGTATGCAAATTGAAATGCCATACAATCATTGTATCAAAGTTTCGAATTGATTAGTGATTACATATTGAAATAAGCTTCATAAACAACAAGCCGATATGCAAACAAAAAACTGAAACAAAAATCAGAAATCTTAATCAAGGTCCTTAGCTATGATGCTGTCCATTGAGTACCTGGTACAAGATACCGGTATAGGATACACGTACCAGTACTTGGTACGCATCCCATGGGTATGGGTACGAGTACCCATGCAACTATGCTAAAAACATAGTTGAATGTATAGTTTCTATTATGAACCGAACAAACTAAGCTAAGATCATAGAAAATCCACAAATATTGCTACAGAAAATGTTTTTCAAGTCTTCAAGTAATAACAAAATGCCCACAACAAAACAAAGCACAACTCTGCTTAAATACTAGAAAATTTCCTTTTCCCATAAGAACTTCATAATTTCCCACTACTCAGCATGAAAATTATTGCAACCGCTCCAACAGATTCATCATTTCTATCCAACAAAAATGCCCCATGTTCACAAAGATGCTGCCACCTAGTCCGTCCACTACTTGAACCAAATCCGTCTAATGGCAAAGTCATAACAACTTTTAGCAAGCTCAGACATAGATAAAAAAATGAAACCTCACTTTACCATAAAGGAAACAATAGATATGTAATGACCCCTATTAGGGCCCTACTTGATTTTCTGTAGAAATTCCCAATTAGGGTTTCAGTTACATTTGTTTCATACTAAGTGAATAACAAATCTCTATCATCATCATATTTAGAAACAATCATTGACTCATAATACATACTTAAGCTCCCATTCCTTAATCTTCTCCTCATTGTGACCGGATTACTATCCTCTTCACAAACTCCTTATCCGCTTAGTTGTATTAGTGAGCGATTAAATAATTAGCTAAGTATATATTATTATCTTATATATTACGAATACATTAATAAACATGAATAACATAACCAATGTATACTTCTATTTCACTCTTATTAACATATATTATTAATTTTCTTTGACCTCTTATAATTTATATTCTTGAATTTCCTTCTATATATATTTATATTATATGCTTTCTTATTTCTTAGAAATGCCTATATACTTCCTTCTTTTTCTCCTATATTTTTCCCTAGTTTTCTCCTATATTGTTTCCTTGATTTTCTCCTATATTTTCTATGTTCTTTGCCATTTTAAATATTATATTTACATCCTAAAATGTAATAATAAAAAGGTGGGAGATATTGATAAGAGCCGCGAATCATTTTCTTCACAATTATTATTATTAAGATAAGGATAAGATCTATGTCCCTATTTCCACATTTCAAAATGTCGTCTTATAATTTCGCCCTCCAGATTCTCTCCTTTCCACAAGCTATGAGAATTTGTTGCTCCTCTCTTTCTTTTTTCTTTTTTTTATTTTCTTAATGTTCCCTAATGCTTATTTTATTCATTACTATCCAACTTCTCATCCCCAAGAATGATTTTCTTTCTTCAATATATATCTTTTCTTCCCTTATGTAAGAGGGACATGACTTTTGAAAGTGCTTTTTCATAATAATTAGAAAAGACCATATTAGAGTTTTATATTTACTAATTTTATACTATTAGTATCTTGTAACATATGGTTCTTTCATGAGTTATAATAATCTTGTAACTATCAGTTCTTTCACATTTTAACAAAACCTTCATTTTATTATTTTGTATGATTATAAATGAATCATATTTAATTATAAAGATATTTATTAATAACATATACTCACTAAGATAATTATTAATATTAATTTGATTAACATTATAGATTGATATTATATTGATAAATAATATTATATTGATTAATATTAATACTATATCATAGATTAATATCAATGATTAATATTATATTTATTAATTAAGAATATTGATTAATATTAGTATTGATATAATCAAAATATAGAATTTGTTAATTAATTATTGATCAAACATTAAATAAGGGGTTTATGTAGTTATAATTACAACAATATTTAAATAGAATATATATGTATTTAAGAATATATTTTTATTATAAATACATCAATTATGGCTTATGACAAGATACAATACTCACATGCAAGAAGCATGTAGATTCAGGTGTGGGATGGACACGTGGACCACAAGCGCTACAAGAGGAAACCTGCCATTCAAAAGAGTCAAAAGATTGCACCTTGTGAACACGTGGACATGTGATAAAACATTCCAATGCAGCAAAAAGGGGGAATGTCATCAACATTGGGAGAAAGGAAAAGGGTCCAAGTGTCGCAACTGTGTGCCATCCTAGAGAGAATGCTCACAGAATCGAAAGTAGGATGCACCCAAAAGACACGTGGACATCCTTAAGGATGCAAGTGCTGAAGAAAAGAAACAAGGGCATCCGCAACATCAAAACAAAATAAAGGTAAGTTGAAGCCTATTAAGGGAATATATGGCTCACACAACTTATTGCAGTAGATAACATCTACACTTTGAAACAACAACATTTTTAACTATTGCACTTATTATTCCCAAAATCTATGGCAATCATATTTCTACTCTCATTCCATGTAATCATAAAGGATTATATAACTAAAATAGGGAACTATATCATGTTTAAGTCATCAACGAATTCCTTCATTGGTTTCAATACACTTTTTTATAAGAGCTTGTTGAATTAAACTAAATAATATAAATTTTTATAGCCCCTACACCTGGTTCTTAATATTGTTTTAAGTCTTATAGGAAAAAAGTTTGGAACAACTTAACGTGGAAAATTACAATTAATCACTACATATGTAAAATGTTAACTATTAGTATGTTCAGACCACATGGTGTGAGGACCAACTTTTTGGTTTAGAAATCTCCTATAAAATCACCCCAAAATGTTATGCCTAGCTCCTATTTGCACCAGCTCTAGTTGACTTCCTTGCCACTCAATTTTATCTTTTCTTCAATATTTACCCAAAATTATGTATTTTAAAGAGGTTTTGGGGTTCATTTTTTCCCCAGCATGTCAAATTATTTCCAATCTATAAATTTCCTTGGCAAAGAGCAGACCACCATGCCTTATTAATAGAATGGGTGCCCATCAAATTTACCCATTCCATTCCTATTTCTTTAGAGTTGTCTCTCACTTTTAGGAGAGATGAGCAGCTCCATTGATGTCTTCTACTATTTTTGGCCTTTGATGAATGTCAAGGCATTGTTTTTTATTTTATTTAATTTTTAATTCTTTCCCCAATTTCTCTACTACACTTTTGTCCCTTTTGTATTTGATTTTTAAAGCTACTATTATTTATCAACATCTATCCATACTTTGGTGTTCGTATTTGTCAGCATTCTTGTTATTATGCACATTATTTTGTTTATTTTTATTTACACCTTACTATTGGTTATGATAAAGATGTCAATTCCTAGAATAGGGTGGTTCACACTCAATCAACTAAACTAAACAATCAATCAAAGTGCCGCTGATAACTCTTATAGCATGTCTAGGAAGAGGTAAGTAGTTTAGTCAATTATCATTCACGAGAGTAGTGACTAGCTTAAGGTTAAAATCACAAATTGAATCTAGTGGGGAATGCAGAATTGGATGATCCATATAGTTGTGATTCAACCATAAGGATTTAGAAGCAAGGTTAAATGCCATCGAGAACATTTTCACAATAGAATTGCTAAGTTTGCATTGTTGCACCTTCAAAACCATTTCATTTCTCACAAACATGTCACCACAAGAGCATTAGTACTTGGTTAGTCCAAAATATAATATACATGTATAAATACAATCATGTCATCAACTAAAATAAAACCAATTAGTCTGTAACCTTTTAATTACTAACCTAATGTAAGAATTAATGATTAAAATATTAATGTTATGCCATTATTATTAAATCTGTACAAGCATCAATTTTTTTTATCAGGTATAGTTTCACATTAGGGTTCCCACGTTAATCCAAATTACATTAGAACATTAGACATTTAATACAAAAGAAAAGATAGAGTTTGTGGAAATGTGAGGTCCTCTATTTTTGACGCTATATGTAGAACAAAATTGATAAATATATTTTTAATTTATAAAGACAATTATTCTAGATTGTTTTGTATTTTTACATCTGTCACAATTCGAGCTGTTAAATACAGCATATACAAAAACACGTTAAGCACAAAACTATTAGAAATAAAATATCTTCTTCTTTTAACTGTACTGTGAGATTCTGATGGTCCTGTTGAAAAAGTTGACTTTAGCAAAAGTATTTGAACAATGAATCTAACCGTATGCCCTCAAATTGCAGACACTTCTTTGGCCATTAATTGTGGAGGTAATCCATGGAGTACTTACGAGGGGGATACCAATCCATTAGGCCCTTCCTCATACTTTTCAAGCTCTAATGGGAAATGGGCAGTCAGTAATACAGGACATTTTATGGATGCTGAAGACCATAAATGGATAGTGGCAGGTGAGAACTCTCAATTCACTAAAGGAATAGACACAGAACTGTATGGAAAAGCACGGTGTTCTTCTAGCTCCTTGAGATACCATGCATTATGCCTTCAAAATGGACAATACAATGTACAACTCCACTTTGCTGAGATAGTAATAACAAATGGGACAACATTTGCAAGTCTGGGAAGGCGCGTCTTTGATGTTTATATTCAGGTATATAACAAATACTCTTTAGACCCTTCCTATATCTTATCTAGGTTTATTTCTTGATCTTTCCAGTAATTATTTCATTGTTGACACAGATCTTTTACAGCATTTCATTATTGATGATGTATTGATCATCGGGGTTATTGGTGTTAGTTTCTTTTTCTGTTTTTTTTACAGTTTGTTTCAGTTTTGTGGCAGTTTCTGTTAAGGGAGTTCAACTAGTTTATCACTGCTTTTTAATCTTAAAAACGCTTTCTCCATTTGCTTTTATTAATATAAAAAACTATGCAAGTGGGAGGAATAAATAAGTATTCCAACAATCTCTCCCATAATTTCAACCACTAATAGCTTTAACACAAAAACAATGATATCTGATCTTCAAATCTTCTCTCAATAACATCTATAGCTGACTTTGTTTCTTCGTCCGACTTGTGTGGGCTTCTCTTCTGCCACAGTGTGGTAATCTCCTTTTGGACTGTGTTTTACCTGGCTATTACTCTTTTAGGGTCCATGCTTTGTCGCCTTCTACAGAAAGAGCTAACTTTCTCACACCATGTCACGTTGGTGGCTTAGACCGTATACAAGATCAGTGATCTCCTTCATACAAACCATTTTTTTTCTGAACTGTGATTTTACTGCTACTTTAAATTTGGTAACGATAGATTTGTTTTTTCCTCCATCAACAACCTTAGTAATTAAGGACTTCACCTTTTTAGAGATGGTTTTAAATATGACAGATTATGCCAGATATTTTTGACTTTAATCTCCTGTTTATCACCTTGTTTAAGAGGTGGCTTCTGCATTGAAAGTAGGCTTGGCATTTTTGGTTTCAAAAAAATTTCACCCATAGTTTGAAGACTCGGGCTTGGAGAGTACTCGGCAAGTCCAAAATTTTGACTCGGTAAAATCTTGACAAAAACTCGGGAAAAACTCGGCAAGTTAGAGAGTACTAAAAATTAAAATTTCTTAAAAAACATATATTTTTTGCAAAATTCAATTACAAAATGTTTTTAAATTAAAAATTGACATCTCAAAAGAGAAAATGCATGGTCTTCTAACAAAAAAAACATGTGAAACCAGCATTTTACTCACATTGGCGATTTTATCCATGTTTTTCTTGTGCCTATAAACACGCAAGAGTTTAACTTGTAAAAACTCGCGGAGCAAAAAAATAGAGAGTACTCGGCAACTTGGAGAGTACTTGCAAAGTTTGCAAACTATGATTTCACCCATTCAACTTGAGTGGCTTAATTTCTGCAAACTGGGGATTTCTTCACACTTGGACCAATGCTTTAGCCTTACCTATTTTTCTTTGTTGCGATCTCTTTAAGAGATAACATACAGCTAGCTGTAAACACTTTTTGTCCTCAGCTACAGCTGGATCTTACAGTTTCTTCAATGCTCTAATTTGTTCTTCAACTTCCCATAATCTCCTGCTTCTTGAACCCAGATAGTTTTCTGAAACCTGCTCTGATACCAAATGAAAGAAATAGAAGATTGAAACACATAATTTGTTCTATTGATTCAAGAGATTATAAGAGCTTCTTGATCAAATAATCAAGGACCATATTAACAGATGACAAATAAATTATAATTGCCCCATTATATAGAGGTTTTAGACACATCTGAGGACTTCTAGAAACATATCATGTAAAACTTGCATTATCGTAAAAAAGCAAAAGAAAACTAAAAAACCAAAAGCAAAAGCCTATGCAGGCGGGAGGAATTAATAAATATTCCAACAATAGTTTGCTGCCATTTCCATTCTATTTTTTACATCCTCTATTGACAGTGGTATTAGAGTCAGGTGTTCCATTTCCCATTCTCATTATCATGCTAGGTGACAAAGCTTGATGTAGGAGCATCTTGGGCATATGGCAATCAACATCGACGAAAAATATTCTCAGTTTGTTTTCTTCAGTTTTAGTTTGTGTTTGGTTTTCAGATTTGGTTTGGCAGACTCTAACTTCTCTCGATTGGGTATTGCAATCAGTGCCTAAACCTCTTAAATGTCTATGCTCTCATTGGTTCTTGGGGTCATGGTTGTCAAGGCTAAAATTGAAATGCCTTAGAGGAATGTTGTCTCATAAAGTATCTCTTTCAAGAAAATGCAATTGTCTGGTGTAAAGCCAATCTCTACAAACTTTGCCAACATCTGCATGGCCTCAGCTTTGGAATAGGGCAAGGACATCCATCAATTCATAAAGAATTTTGTCAGATGTTGTAGTTGCATTTGCGCTGGTACTATAGACATGTATGCAAAATGTGGAAAGATAAACTGGGCATGTGGACTGTTTGACAAAACGCCTCAAAGAAATGTGTCTTGGACTGCAATGATTGTAGGATATGCACAAATGGACTTCTTGAAAAGGCTTTATAAGCTTTCAAGGAACTGAGATTGGCAGGTGTAAAGCCTAGTTTTGCAACCTTTATCAGTACTTTGTTGTCTGTGTGGGAGTCTTGGATTTGGGTACGAACATCCATAAACACAAGGCCTTTTGAAACTCTCAAACCAATATAGATTGACAGGTATTAAACTGATTTAAGTGAAATTAGGTGTAAAGTCAATTCAAGCATGAAGTGATCAAGGACAAAAACAACTATGTAATAAAACAACTATGCTTTGGCTCCAATTTATAGCCAAATGGGAGAGGAAAAACCATTGCTGTTTTCCCAAAACAAGGGCAAAAACCACTTCCGAAAACCCCACGCCTTGGATAATGAATAGACAAAAGACATAATAAAATAATAAAGTTCTTTAAGTGACTCCTCCTTGGGCATGAAACCCAATGCCACTGAGACTGTTGACATTCAGAGTGCTCATCAACTCCCGATGACTGTTCAGATTGGCAAATGGACACCTTTCCTCTTCCCAAACTTGGATGCCTTATACATGACCCTTCATTTCTTAATATGGACATGAGAAAGAGTGTATTTTGTCCATGCTAATTTGTCATTATCACCTCTTTATGTCCAGCTCTTGAAAATGCAATTACAATTACCCATCAAGTACAAATGTTTAATAATTTTCTCACATTTTAGGGAAAACTTTCCAAAGAACACGGAAACATGTGATTGGCTTAGAATTGCAAGACAATGTCACCTTATCCTAACATTCACCCACTTGACATTATACATTGCAATTACATCAAGAGATGCATAAAAAATAAAATCAAGTATAGTGATCAAGGTCCATGGCCTTCTTGCACCAAGAGAACCTTTTTGTGGTCACTAGCTTTGTATGAGAATCTACAACATTATCCAATGTATCAACTTTCTCTATTAAGACCTTATCATTCTCAACCATCTCTCGCACAAAGTGAAAATGAATATCAACTTGATTAGTAGGAGCATGATACAATGGATTCTTGGCCAAATGAATAGCACTCTAACTATCACATCTAATCCTCACAATCCTACGATGAAAACCAATACCTGTAATGTCCCCTATTTTTAGTAGTTGGCTAGTAGTCAATGAGGCCAGTCCATCATTGTGATCCTCTTGGTTTGGCAGGGTGTTTAGAGGGTCCATGGAGATCGACTTGCTATTTCTCAGTGTAACATGGGGATGTGCACCCCCTTCAAAACCCCGGAGTACTGGGTGCGGGGACGTCTCCGGGACGGGTACACCACACACCCAAGCACCCTCACCAGCGGTTGAGAGCCGCCGCACCCCAGCCTCACCCGTCCCCGCACCCGTCGAGTTCTCGGGTGCGGGGTGCGGTGCGGGGGTGCGGTACTTGGGTATCGTAGATCGCAAGGCACGCGGATACAAAGAGAGCCCAACAACATGACGGGATGTAGAGCCAAAGGATCCATCATAGATCGATGAGGACGAGATTGCAGCAGAAGCCCATGTAGGGCTAGTTGGTGTTCCTTTGGCAGACCTTGACCATGAGGACTCCGAGTCCAATAGTTCTAGTGATGAGGACTTTGGCTTGGGGGATGATTAGAGGCCTCTCATTCTTACATTTTGACATGATTTCAAATTGACATTTTGATTTTGTACTCATTTTGATATTGATGATTAATCATGATTCATTATATCATATCATGCTACTCTGCTCATTGTAATCATGATCATCTTTATGATATATGACATATTGATATTTCTAATTTCACATTTGAACAATGAATTTTCAATTTTGAATCTGTCATTTGATAGTAGAACATGATAGTTGTATGTTTATAAGTATAACTTTAAAGTTTAAAGTTTATATTACTATGTTTAAATGATTATGTTACTATGTTGAATGTTCAATAGTTCTAGTTCGTGTATTTCAATTTGGTATGTAACTTAGTAGTTGAATTTGGTATGTTAAATTGAAACATCTTTTCATAATTAACATTTCAAGTTATATATGTATAGTATGCAGTCCCCCCTCCCCCCCCGGTACCCCCCTCCCACGGCGTCCCGAAATTGAGGCCCCCTTTTTTCCCGCACTTGAAACTTGTCCCGGCGTCCCCCCGTCCCGACGTACCCCCGCACCTGTGTTTCACTGCTATTTATAGTAAGTCAGTGATGACAGTTTCCTTTTCTGGCAAGCACCTAGGCACTATATTTATTTTGGTTATGGTATTGGCACTTTCAATGGTATATATTGAATTAAGTTTATAAATTGCTTTTGGACGCCTAGTGGGGGCATTAATCATTAATTCACATGGAATATAATCCTAGGTCTTAAAAGAAATGCTTTTAAGTGAAAGGTGTGTTGAAGAAGCCTTTTACGTGAAAAGTGTCTTCATGAAGCTTTTAGCTTGGGAGTTATTTATTATTAATTCAAAGTTATTAAATGAAGGCTTCTACTTGAAAGGTGTATTGATGAAGATTTTTTAGTGAAAAGTGTGGAGAGAAGCTATTTTCTTTTGGTGTCTTGAAGAAGATATCTTTAATTATTATAAAAGCAATGCTTTGTGAGAAAGCAATTCATTCCATTACTTATGTTATTTTGTGAATTTGATGCTGAAGAGGGTTTTGAGAAGTTTGTGAGCTGAAGGAATTGTAAATTCCTCTTAGAATTTCCTGCACTTTGAATTGGTTAAATATTGCCAATGAATTGTGTCTATCTGTGTGGATACATTGTTGCGATCTGGACAAGGGTTTAGTGGATCAATCCATGCTGTTGATTGCCAAAATTGCGGCTACTCGTTGTGCATTTGGGCGGCCAGGAAGTCTGTGCATTAGAGGACGATTCTGATCAAGTTTTGACAGTCATGTGGGCATATATCAATCCAATATTGGCAGCGTGGGTTTGGAGCAGAGCTGAGATTAATATATAGAGGCAGCGTTTGGATATTTCATTGGCTGCGATCACATTTAGGGGTCGTTTTTGTGCTGAAAGGCCATGTCCAAACCCAGTCACATGTTTGGGGTTGCTGAAAGTTAATTGAAGATCCCAATGTCATGACCAAGTTCATTAAATGTTCAAAATTAAATTGAGTGTTATTTAATGCCAAGTGTTTGTTAAAATCCTTCTTGGCTGTAGGTGTACATTTACATGTAAAAATTCTGATATATGCATTTGAAATGACCATAAGTAGTTGTACCCACCTCTTGCTCTTTGTTTCGTTATTGTTGAGTTATTTTGCAAGCATTTAAGTCATATTCGTTGCCCATTTAAGCAAAGAAATCAGACTGAAAACTCAGACCAGCATATATAGAGCTTGCATCTAAAGTGTTTGACTAAATGTCAAACATTCAAAATTAACAACCAAAATCAGAATTGAGGCAATATTCTAGTGTGGGATATTACAATAGCAGTACCAAGTCTCTCTAATGATATTACCTCCTTAGAGGCATGAGTAGCAGCCATATACTCTACTTCAATGGTGGACAAAGTAACTGTTGATCTCCTCTTACTCATCCAACTCATTGCTCTTCCCAACAAAGCAAACATTTTTCCACTAATGGACATTTGACTATCCAAATCTCCTACCCAATCTGCATTAACAAATATGTCTATGCCCATTAACTTAACCACATCATCATCATTGCCATGATAAACCAAATAGTAATAAGTACCTTGCAAATATCTATACACCTACTTAACAAAATTTCAATGCTCTTTACTAGAATTAGACATAAGCCTCCTTAGAACTCCCACTCTTGGGCTATATCTAGTCAAGTGCAAACTATGTTATTATCAACCGGTTATTGAGAGTGGGGGGGTTGGGGGGTAAATTAGTAAGAACTATTTTTCTCTCTAATTCCAATCTTGTTCTATACTTCTTTAATCTAAGAAAAAATGTAAACAAGTATTCATGACTTTAAAAGTACACAGATCAACACCAGATATATATGTGGAAACCCTCGGTTAGAAGGAAAAAACCACGGTGAGATAGAGCTCACAATTTCACTACTGCAGAATGAAGGCGCTCTGTTAGGAGCTTACAAAGCACTAGTTAGAGTGCTACCCGGTTAAGGGATTTTACAAAAGATCGGTTAAGATCTTAACCCGATTAAGAGTTGTCTGGTTAAAGGACTTTGAATATCAACAATGATATTACCCTGTTAGGGGATTTTACAATGAACCGATTAGGTCCACCCTAATGCAAGAGATTTTAACTTTCTTTCACACTTTATAAAAGCAATGATCTTCTATGACACTGATTGCCTGATCAGATCATACCTGTTGATCTTTCCCGATTGCCTGGTTGTTGAGTCTTCTGCTGGCTCTATCCTCTTTCACCTCTGGTGGCTATGATCTCTATGCAGACACCTCTTCTGTGCTCTTATCAACTCTCTCAACAACAACAATTCTTGCGTCCTATGACTTGTATTTATACAAGAGTTCCCATTAATGAAACCCTTATCTCATAGAACTGCTAGGCTGTAAACTCACCAACAAAATCATGCAACAAGCAAAAAGCTGTGCGTTATGATCTGGAGTTTACCTATAAAACATCCGTAGAAATAAAGCTAACTTTTGTTAGAAAAGCTAACTCCACTTCTCAACGGTGGATGTCCCGTATAATCCGGTTTTAACTCAAACTGCTTACACAGAATTTGGTGCAGATCTTTAGGCAGTTTAGACCGGTGTAACATTAGACCCGGTTTAACTCTGTGTGCACACTAAGACCGGTATTGTGTACTTAGATCAGTCGACCGGTGTATTTCCTTTTCTTTAACTACCGGTGCATACATTCTGTTGCTAGTCTACCCGTGTCTTCTAAGTAACGTGAGTGACCCGGTAAGCTTTTACCGGTACATGGTGTTTGTGAATATACACTAGTGACAACTTAAATTGCTAACAATCTTCCCCTTTGTCATTGGTGGCAAAACCATACACAAAACCATTCTCACTTGTGACAAAATTTACCTTGTGCTTTGTGAATCACTTCCCCTGTCTAAGTGCTCCGGTGTGGAGTTGTTCTGCTTCGTGTCTCTCTTTCTCTGGTCCGGTCTTCTTCTTTCCTCTGTTCCTATTTCTCTCTGTTCCGTCTTCTTTCCTCTGTTTTGTTCCACTCTTCTTCCCCTTTTTGCCTCCATAGGACAAAGGGTTATGCTTATTTTCACATTGGAAGTTTTGTGAAGATAGCCTGATATATTGTCTTGGCGGGGTGAAGAAACGGTGCCCACTGACTGGTTACATATTCAATGTTCTTTTGGGCTGCTTTTATAGAAACAATGATGTTCTCCATATCTTCCACAGTTTTGTAAGCGGGTTCATCGATCAGAGCCTCTGTAGAAGTTGATGTTTGTTGCATGATGTCAAATGTTGGTGCCAGAAACATCTGATGTCCAATAATATCTTGGATTCTCTTATTCTCTTCTTCAACAATTTTTCTCAATGTTAGAGTTAAACTTGTCATTTCTCTGCTCTAAGTGGTTGCAGTTTTGTTCTTAATATCAAACTGAGATGACAAAACTCTTATTTCATCTGATGTCTTAGCAGACTTCTGTATTAGATCTTGCAGACATAAGTCAAAGTTTGAAGTTTTGCTCATCAAACTTCCTGCTACTTGAAGTTGTTGTTGAAGCACTTTCAAGTTGTTTGTCAAATGCCCTTTGATTTCTTCAACCTGTTTATGGAGAATCTCCACTCTTTTCTTCTCATAGTGGTCAATGGCCACTGTTTCTGGATCAGTTAGATCCTCACCAATTGCTTGTGCCAAAACTTTTAGCTGATTGATGACTGGTTCATCTTTATCTATATCAGCGTCTGGTACAAAGTTACTCAAGATGTTCTTTACTGAGGTCAGGACCATGTCCTATTTCCTTTTGGTCAGCTCTTTCAGCTGCCTTGTTGACATCTTGCTAATGTCCACCACTGTATTGATGACTTTACTCTTTTGAGCTTCCTTCTCCTCGGTGAATGACAATTTCCTCTTAGATGAGGAGCTTGGTATATCTGCATGTGTCTATTGCCTTTGCGCTTGCTCCTCTTGAGCTTGCTCATTTTGGACTGGGATCTCGTTTTCTTGTCCTTTATTCTCATCAGCTCCTTGTTGAGTTGTGTTTTTCGGTTGAACCTCTTCTTCAGGTAGAACTTGCTTTGCAGGGGGTTCTTCCTTTGTCGGTGGTTTGTCCACTGCATGTGGTTCTTCCTCTGCCTGAGCATCATCTTCCAGTTTCTCTTCAACTTGTATATGCTGTTCCTATTGGTGTTGTGCATCCGGTTGCTCTGCAGCTGTATGAAGTTCACCCATCGGTACTTCAATCTCTATCTCTTGTTTAATATTAGCTGGTTCACTAGCTGTGAACTCTACTATTTGATCTTGTGCCTTTTCGGTAGAAGATTCTTTACTAGATGTGAATATTACCGGTGGTGCTTGCATTTGGTCTGCTGGATCTTGAGGACCTAAATTGTCCAAGGTACTGAAATCATAATTTTCCCAAAAATCCAGAGTCTCCTTGTAGACCTTATTTTCAAGTCCATTTATGATTTTGGCAACTCTAAGTCTAGGTTGCAAATTCATTGATGCCTCTTCTAATAGAAGCTTGATCCTATCTTCACTTATGCCAGGTCTAACTTGAGACAAGATCTCTTTACTTATTCTAGTATTTGTTCCTAGACCGGCTCTCCATATGACTTGAAGCCTAGAATTCAGTTCCAGTGGAAACTTTGGCCTGTAGTCCCTTGGAGTCTTGTGAAACCGACCTTTTTTAGGTTACGAAGGTACTAATCAAATAGCCGATCTAATTTATAACTCATTTGCTCTAGGTATGGAGGACCATCTTCTAGATATTTTTGGTGGTCATGATACTAAAGAAATAATATCCAAATCATTGTCTACGGATATAGGCCTAATTTGGAATCCTGAAAGTCGACTAGAATTAAGTAAAATTCCTCGTTTTGCTAGAGAAAAGGTGGAAAGAAATACTAAAAAATTTGCACGACAAAAGGGGATTGAAACCATTACCGTCGAAGTAATGTACGCAGCTAAAGAAGCATTGAATACCTAGCTAACTAAAGCAATTAATTCTATATCATTAGAAGAAATTCTATTGTATAATGAGAAAAAATCTATTGTAGAAATTGAGTGAATAACTATTCATAATTACATATCCATTTTCCAGAAAGGTTTCCACTATTGCTGTAATTACTGCCTGTTTATCTTCTTCTTCTAACACACTATACCACTTGGTAGCATTGTCTACTATACCGAAATCCATTACTTCATCAACAATATCATTAACTGACATCGGTTTAGTGTTAACTTTGCTCGGTGGGAGGAGGACGGAGGGTCGTGTAGCCTCGTTGCTTTTGTTGTCAGGGATCTCAATGACGTCTGGTATGCTGGAGCTCTTTCCTTTAACTGGTGCTTCTTCTCCAAGCACTCCTTTGCCTTTACCGGTGTCAGGGACCGGTTGGACTGTTGCTCTTTGAGCTGCTTCTTGTTCAACTTGCTGTTGGGTCTGAAGGATTTTGGTCCACGTTGCTGCTCCATCTATGTGCATTGTCTCAGCTTCTCCAATCAGCATGAAACCGATCCTCCTCTTTGTGGCAAAGGTTTGTTGATGTATTTCAGCTTGTTCAGTGGCTTCTTCTAGAGTAAGGTGGTTCTGTACTTCCAGAAGAGCACGAATCCTCAGCTCCTCTTTTTCCATAGAAGCTTCCCATCTACCTTGAAGAATTTCTAGGAGGTACTAAGGTACAGTCTTGTGAAGTTCTTTGGGATTCAAATTGAATTTATGAAGGCAGATTACTAATGCTTCTTCAATTTTCCTTCTGTCTTCATCATTGCTTACTTCGTACCTTCTTCCCACTTGTCCTAACCTCCCTGTTTCCTTTATTCCTGCTACCATTTCATCAATGTCTTGTTTTCTTCACCTTGGTTCAGGTTCCTTCACCGGTTTGCTTCAACCCCTCTTCCTTTTGATTAAAGGAACTGTATCTTCAGGGTCTGTCTCCTCTTGTTCTGTTGCCTGGGCACCGGATACCGGTTTCGCTTTCTTTCTACGAGCCTTGGGTTGCTCAGTGGCCGGTTTCTTCTTCGGTGGGGGGGTTCTCTTGTAGACATTCTTTATTTGTGCCCTCTTTGACAGATTTTGTTGAATCTCAGCATAGGTGCCAAACCGATTTGCACCAAGATCCAAATTGGCTTCATTTAGGGCATCAGCATATGCCTTGGCAATTCTTGAAGTGATCTCGTATCCTAGCTAGGGGCATATTCTTCTCTTGGTTCCATTGCTTGAATGATGCAGTTGTCGGTGGTGACTAGAAAGCATACACCGTCCTTGTACAGCTCAACAATCTTTGACGACACCCTCTCTCTTTTGTGCATTTTCAACTGAAATGCCTCAAAGTGTTCAGTCATCACACCTCTTAACTGGTTTCCCAGTTGATTGGCCATTTCTCTTATTTGTTGCATCACTTTTCTATCGGTCTTCCATACAACATCTTTGATCCCCGGGAAGTTGGAGTAGTAGAAGTAGAGACATACCAGAAGGGTCCCGTACTTCATTGATTTCTTCTTCACGACATAGCTTCTTCATATTTTCAAATATTTGGCTTTGAAGCATTGCACAAATGTCGTATTGGGCATTATCATGCATTATTCGGTGTGCGGCGTGAATAGCTCCAACCGGTATACTATTTATATTGCTAGATTGGTAGACCTCGTACCCAATTACTGTAGATGCAAAGCGGACTCCATCATCCTCAATACCGGTCACGGTCATGAGTCGACCGTCAGGTCTTGATTTGGTCAGTTTATTGATGACAGCATTGGAGATGGTCCTTAGGGTTAGAGCTTCGCTTCGGTTGCTGTATCCGGTCACTCTATGCAGATCATCTTTGGTGATTGGTTTACATACACCTCTTGTTAACCAGAAACCTGGTTCATGAAGATGACTGAGAACCAGTTGAATTAGGTCTTCATGAAAGACGGTTTGGTAGCATACTCCGTTGATAAGTCCAGAAGATATTAGCTTGGCATACTTATTAGGAAGTCTCCCTTCTTCACATAGTGACAAATACTCTCCTTGGATATAGGTTTCACCCAACTCTTCCTGTTTGGCATGAATGAACGCTGTGACATCTTCGGTTAAGAAGACTCCTTCTGGTATAGACGAGAGCGCACCAGCCATGTCGTTCTCCCTGTTCTGAACTGGCAAAATGTTGTATGCTGGCCTGTTCGCCTAATCTCCTTTGATCAACTTTATGGTAGAGGATGATGATGCCATCGCGAACAATTGACTAACAAAAAGAAGCTTTGATCAGTCTTAACAGATGATTGCTCACGATGATCAAAGTGCAAGAAATTTACTCATCAAAATTCATTAATCACAATGAAAGAAAAGTAAAACTTATGAGTAATTCTTCTTCCTTTTATAGGGTTAGGTCATAACGGTAATTACCAAATGGTAACTATTCGTTAAACGGCTACAGTAATAAATGTCTTACCTAACTTTTCTTTCCGTTTTTCTTAACTGGTGATTCGACTTTTTTGGTTTGGCAATCTTCGGTTGATTTTTGCTCATCTGTCCAGTTAACCTTGTAGACTGAGTGAGTCCGATTCTCACTAGTACTACTGGGAAAGGTGAAAGGTCTACCGGTTCCCTCTAAGCCTTTACAGCTCAGTTTGTTGAAGAGATATCACCATCTGCAGGTGATGATCTTTCTTCTGTCTTCTCCTCAGCGGAGCTCTTTGATTCCTTTCTGAACCAAATCTATCTAACTATTTTACCACTCTTCTCTTCCTTGTTGATCTTCTCAACCGGTTTGACCAGTTCTTTCTTCTTATTGGATGACCAGTTTTTGCAATTTTTGGCTAGGTGTCCAACTTTGTTGCAGTGATAGCAGACTTTCTCAGTTGCCTTCCATGAGTCATTGTGACTGAGAGTCCCACAATTTGCACAATTGGTTGTGCTCCGGTTCTTGTTTCTCTTGGTGAACACCGGTCTTGGGGATCTAAATGCCGTTGTCTTTGATCTGCATTCTTCAGCCTTATGTCCAAACTTATTACATGCATAACAGTAGCTCTTGAAGCTTCCCCTACTTCCACTAGACATCGACGTGGGGCTGGACCAGCATTCATTGGTCTTGTGGCCATTTTTGCAACAGTTCTTGCAGTAGCTGTTGTTTGGCTTTACTGGTGCATTCCTGCAGTTATTTGTTCCATGACCCGGTTTCCCATAATGATTGCAAGATGAGTTAAAGGTCTTCTTACCTTTTTGTGCCAGCAACTTCTTCTTTGTTCTCTTGCTTGTCTTAGCTCCAGAAGATTCACCAGTCTCTTTGGTGACTTCATCGGTGAATCCAAGACCGGTTTGATCTTTATGCTTTCTTTGAGCTTTAAGTTGCTCATCAAGCTTAACCGAGCTCTCAATGTATCTTTTCAAGGTTTCATTTCTTTCTTCAAGCTCTTTCATCTGCTCCTTTAGTTGATACAACTCCAGTGCTAGTCTTTTGCATGCCTTATCCCTGTCATGCCAGCCCTTCTGTAGGTTGGCATTTTCTTGGGTGACAATCTGCATGTCTTCTTGAAGTTGTAGAATGACAAGCTCATTTGCTCCTACATCATCTACTGCCCGGTTTCTTGCTTTTTCAGAGGCAGCTAAGGATTTGACCGTCGTGTTTCTTTCATCTTCAGCTTTTCTCTTTTTCTCAATTAGTTCGGTCATCCTTAGGGCATTATCCTCTAGTTCCCTCTTAAGGTTGGAGATCTGGTCAGTTAGGATCTGGTTCTTCTTCATAAGTTCGGAGACTACTTCCTCAGCTTCATCAGAACCACTCTGTCCTGAGAGTTCATCTATGGTCTCATTGCTTTCATTCAGTTGTAGAGCCAACTCCTTCCTCTTTGCAAGTGACCTTAGCCTATGTTCCAGAGAGGCAATTATCTCGTTGGCTTCCTCTAGTTGTTTCTGATACCAGTAACCCTCCACGATCTTTCTCTCAAGCTGTTAGACTTTTGTATATAGAGAACCTATGCTCTGATACCAATTGTTATTATCAACCGGTTACTGAGAGGGGGGGGGGGGGTGAATCAGTAAGAACTATTTTTCTCTCTAATTCCAATCTTGTTCTATACTTCTTTAATCTAAGCAAAACTGTAAACAAGCATTCATGACTTTAAAAAAGTACACAGATCAACACCAGATATGTACGTGGAAACCCTCTGTTAGAAGGAAAAAACCACGGTGAGACAGAGCTCACAACTTCACTACTGCAGAATGAAGACGCCCTGTTAGGAGCTTACAAAGCACTAGTTAGAGTGCTACCCGGTTAAGGGATTTTACAAAAGATTGGTTAAGATCTTAACCCTGTTAATAGTTGCCTGGTTAAAGGACTTTGAATATCAACAATGATATTACCCTATTAGGGGATTTTACAATGAACCGATTAGGTCCACCCTAATGCAAGGGATTTTAACTTGCTTTCACACTTTATAAAAGCAATGATCTTCTATGACACTAATTGCCTGATCAGATCATACCTATTGATCTTTCCCGGTTGCCTGGCTGTTGAGTCTTTTGCTGGCTCTATCCTCTTTCACCTTTGGTGGCTATGATCTCTGTGCAAACACCTCTTCTCTGCTCTTATCAACTCTCTCAACAACAACAATTCTTGTGTCCTATGACCTGTATTTATACAAGAGTTCCCATTAATGAAACCCTTATCTCATAGAACCACCATGCTGTAAACTCACCAATAAAATCATGCAACAAGCAAAAAGATGTGCGTTATGATCTGGAGTTTACCTATAAAACATTTGTAGAAATAAAGCTAACTTTTATTAGAAAAGCTAACTCCACTTCTCAGCGGTGGATGTCCCGTATAATCTGGTTTTAACTCAAACTGATTTTGCAGAATTTGGTGCGGATCTTTAGGCAGTTTAGACCGGTGTAACATTAGACCCGGTTTAACTTTGTATGCGCACTAAGACCGGTACTGTGTACTTAGATCAGTCGACGGGTGTATTTCCTTTTCTTTAACTACCGGTGCATACACTCTGTTGTAGTCTACCAGTGTCTTCTGAGTAACGTGAGTGACCGGTGAGCTTTTACCGGTACATGGTGTTTGTGAATATACACTAATGACATTTTAAATTGCTAACAAACTATTGCATACATTAAACTCCCAATGGCACTAGCATAAGGAACCTTAGACATATCCTCAAAATCGTCACTAGAACTCGAATGCATGTCTAAACTCACCTTAGTACCAACCGGAAATGAAATACTAAATGGCTTACATGCATGCATATTAAACCTTTACAAAATAGTATGAAAATACTTACTCTAGCTTAACAGAGCTTTTCCTCAAAATCGTCACTAGAACTCGAATGCATGTCTAAACTCACCTTAGTACCAACCGGAAATGAAATACTAAATGGCTTACATGCATGCATATTAAACCTTTACAAAATAGTATGAAAATACTTACTCTGGCTTAACAGAGCTTTCTGTGAACCCGATCTCTACTAATTCCATCCCAAGAATATATTTTGCATCCCCTAAGTCTTTCATATCAAATGTGCCAAAGAACCGATTCTTGAGTTCTCTAATTATCACCTTGTTGTTATCATTAAAAACATGGCATCAACATACAAGACAATGATTAGTACCTAATCATCGATAACCTTACTATAAAAACAATGATACTCCTCAATCCTCATATAACCCATATTCAATACAAAAGTATCAAACTTATGGTACCACATCCTAGGTGACTATTTTAGACCATACAAAGATCTCTTTGACCTGCAAAGCAATTGTTCTTTCACTTTCACAACAAAACCATTAGGCTGTCAAATATAAATTTCTTCCTCAAGATTCCCATGCAAATAGGCAGTTTTAACATCAATTTTCTCTACATCAAATCACATGCAGCAGCAATAGAAATCAATTTTGCAACAAGAGGGAAAATTTCAACAAAATCAACTCCCTCTCTCTAGAAGTAGCCCTAAGATACGAGTTTGGCCTTGTACTGCTCTAACCGACCATCTCCAAACTTCTTTTCAAATACTCACTTGCATCCAGTTGGCTTACTTTGGGAAAACTTATAAGATCCTAGTTGTCACAACTCTCCAAGGCCATCATATCCTCCTACATGGCTTGCATCCAAGACTCACTTTCCCTTGAAGAGAGAGCCTCCTTGTAGGATTTGGGTTCGTTGTCAACACTCAACAAATAAAATATACAACTAAAATCTGGTGGGCTATACCTATCAATTGGATTTTGTTTGACACTATATTTAGTTCGGTGATGGTATTGGCACTTTTAATGGTATATATTGAATTAAGTTTATAAATTGCTTTTGGGCGCCTAGTGGGGGTATTAATCACTAATTTACATGGAATATAATCCTAAGTCTTAAAGGCAATGCTTTTAAGTGAAAGGTGTGTTGAAGAATCCTTTTAAGTGAAAAGTGTCTTCATGAAGCTTTCAGCTTGGGAGTTATTTATTATTAATTCAAAGTTATTAAATGAAGGCTTCTAATTGAAAAGTGTATTAATGAAGGCTCTTTAGTGAAAAGTGTGTGAGAGAAGCTATTTTCTTTTGGTGTCTTGAAGAAGATATCTTTAATTATTATAAAAGCAATGCTTTGTGAGAAAGCAATTCATTCTATTGCTTATGTTGTTTTGTGAATTTGATGCTGAAGAGGGTTTTGAGAAGTTTGTGTGCTGAAGGAATTGTAAATTCCTCTCAGAATTTCCTGCACTTTGAATTGGTTAAATTTTGCCAATGAATTGTGTATGTCTGTGTGGATACATTGCTGCGATCTGGACAAGGGTTTACTGGAACAATCCATGCTGTTGGTTGACCAAAATTGCTGCTACTCATTGTGCATTTGGGCGGCCAGGAATTCTGTGCATTAGAGGACGATTCTGATCAAGTTTTGACAGTCACGTGGGCATCTATCAATCCAGTATTGGTAGCGTGGGTTTGGAGCAGAGCTGAGATTAATATATAGAAGCAGCGTTTGGATATTTCATGGGCTGCGATCACATTTAGGGGTCATGTTGGTGCTGAAAGGCCACGTCCAAACCCGGTCACATGTTTGGGGCTGCTGAAAGTTAATTGAAGATCCCAACGTCATGACTAGGTTCATTAAATGTTCAAAATTAAATTGAGTGTTATTTAATGCCAAGTGTTTGTTAAAATGCTTCTTGGCTGTAGGTGTACATTTACATGTAAAAATTCTGGTATATGCATTTGAAATGACCATATGTAGTTGTCAACGCCTCTTGTTCTTTGTTTCGTTATTGTTGAGTTATTTTGCAAGCATTTAAGTCATATTCGTTGCCCATTTAAGCAAAGAAATCAGACTGAAAACTCAGACCAGCATACATAGAGCTTGCACCTAAAGTGTTTGACTAAATGTCAAACATTCATAATTAACAACCAAAATCAGAATTGAGGCAATATCCTAGTGTGGGATATTACAATACCAATACCAAGTTTCTGTAATGATATTGCTCCTTAAAGGCATGAGTAGCAACCATATACTCTCAATGGTGGACAAAGTAACTGTGGTTTGCCTCTTACTCATCCAACTTATTGCTCTTCCCAACAAAGTAAACATTTTTCCACTAATGGCCATTTCACCATCCAAATCTCCTACCCAATCTGCATTAACAAATCTCTATATGCCCATTAACTTAACCACATCATCAGTACCATGATAAACCAAATAGTAATAAATACCTTGCAAATATCTATACACCTACTTAACAAAATTTCAATGCTCTTTACCAGAATTAGACATAAGCCTCCCAAGAACTCCCACTGCTTGGGCTATATCTAGTCAAGTGCAAACTATTGCATACATTAAACTCCCAATGGCACTAGCATAAGGAACCTTAGACATGTCCTCTAAATCATCACCAGAACTCAAACGCATGTCTAAACTCACCTTAGTACCAACCGGAAATGGAATACTAAATGGCTTACATGCATGCATATTAAACCTTTGCAAAATAGTATGAAAATACTTACTTTGGCTTAGCAGAGTTTTCTGTGAATCTGATCTCTACTAATTCCATCCCAAGAAATATTTTGCAGCCCGCAAGTCTTTCATGTCAAATGTGCCAAAGAACCGATCCTTGAGTTCTCTAAATATCACCTTGTTGTTTTCAATAAAAACATGGCATCAACATACAAGACAATGATTAGTACCTAATCATCAATAACCTTACTATAAAAGCAATGATACTCCTCAATCCTCATATAACCCATATTCAATATAAAAGTATCGAACTTCTGGTACCACATCCTAGGTGACTGTTTGAGACCATACAAAGATACCACTCGAGACCTAGAGCATGTGCCTATGGAGGAGGGCAATGCAGGAGAGCCGGGCATGGTAGTGCATGACGCCAATGAGATCCTGGTGGAGGATAAGGCGGTGCACTTGGTAGACACAAGGATGCAGCCAGAGGAAGAGGATGTTGAGGCCTCATTGGCTGACTTGGTAGCACAAGGCCGTTGGATGGTAGCCATAGCAGAGGCTCGGGCCCTAAAGGAAGTGACTTCAAAGTTGCGGCGTCTTTTGACTTTTGTACAACAGGAGTGCTCGACTGCTTTTGCAGAGTGTTTTGGGCAGGGGTTGTGGCCTGCTAAGGAGACACCTAAGATGTTGAAGGCATGGTCTCTTCCTGTGCCAGTGACAGAGAGTGAGGTATAGGCCCTCATTCGCTAGATAGGGCAGGCCTTCCGGGAAGGCTATTATGTCTTAGCTAGATGAGAGATTGCATTGGTGGATTCAGACTGAGCTCAGGTGTTAGCCACCAGGTTGGTAGTAGTGGAGTGAGACTTGGACACAGGCGATGGAAGCCGAGAAGGCATCACGAGTGGCCTTGGAGGATAAATTGACAAGGGAGACGGAGACATTTGAGCAAAAGTTAGCAGTAACTACCCATGAGAGACAAACTGTGTAGGCCAGTTTGGTCCAAGCCCAGCAGGAAGTCGAGGAGCAGCAGAAGGAACTTCAGGAGGCTGTAGTGATGGTAAAATCCGCACTCGAACTTCAGTCAGCCACCGAACAGAAGTTGGCGGCAAGGACGACACAGGTGTATGAGTTGCGTTCTCGGTTGGGATCTTCTTTGGTGCAGCCAACCTCTTCTACTGCGGGTCACCCAGCCTCTTTAGGGACACTTACTATGCCCCCTACTTCTGCTTAGTCGTACATTTTTTATTTACTATCATTCCCTTAGTGTTGTTCCCGTCCCGGACATTTTGTATTTTGTCGTACAGAGAGGACTTTCTTTTTGGGGGGATGATGTTGTTGGGAAACTGGGTAGTTAGACGGTTAGTTCGTTCAAGGGAGTTACACGGATGGGACGGTTCACCTCGCATCCCCTCAAACACTATATTTATGCATTCTTTGCTTTGAGTAAGACACGACGATGATTATGTGGAAATACGTTTGTACTTGATGATCATTCTATGAATACAGTGTTGTTATGTTCTCTTTACATTCTCTGTTAAGTACTTTACTTTCTGTATGCAAATAATCTTTGTTACCCCACGAGGGTAAACATAATACTCTCTCTCTCTCTCTCTCTCGCTATATATATATATATATATAATCTAACATTCATAAGTAGTATTATAGATCCTAATTCGTGGTGATAATTGGGACTTGAAGGAAAGAAGTCTCGTGCAATTGATTTTGCAAGGTAATTATCCCAATTTCACAAGTTATCATAAAAGGGAACATTAAACAAACCCAAACCCAGTTATACTGTTGACATTCTGAGTGCTCCATAACTCTCGTTTTTTGTTCAGATCCCCAAATGGACACCTTTTCTCTTTCCAAACTTAGGTGCCTTATGCATGACCTATCGTGTCTGAATATGGATGTGGGAAATAGTGTATTTTGTCCATTTTAATTTATCTTTATCACCTGTCAAGGTCCATCTCTTGAAAATGCAATTGCAATTAGCCATAAAGTACATATATTTAATTTTTTTCTCACATGTCCTAGGAAGCACTTTTCAAGAAACATGAAGACATATGAATGGCTTAGGATTGCAAGAATGTCACCTGATCTTAACACCTTTTTCTTTTTTATTTTGACAGTTTTTGGCCGTTCCTGTTGACACATTTTAACTATTTTATCACTGCCTTCTAATCTTTAAAATGTATTCTCCATTTCCATTGAATAATATAGTTTTGTGTCATTTCCATTCTATTTTGTAAATCCTGGTCTGACATATTGTTTCACTTTTGAAATTTATGTAGGGAGCTAGAAAATTGAAAGATTTTAACATCAAGGATGCTGCTGGAGGCTCATCATATAAGGTAGTGATTAGAGATTTTAATGTAAATGTGACTCAGAACTATTTGGAGATCCACTTTTTTTGGGCTGGAAAGGGAACATTTGACATTCCAGTGAAGGGGACATATGGTCCTTTGGTATCAGCTATCCAAATCAGTCCAAGTAAGATTCCTTTTCAAATTTGTCTTGGGGATTTAAGCAATGACCTTGTGTATTGAGTCTTTCTATAAAATGGTACAACAAAGTTTTTTTATTAATGCAGTTAAGTTAATTGTTTTCCATTTACTTCACTGTTAGAGTACACGAACTGATAGCAAGCGCTGAGAATCTGTTCTGTGTAATCTAAACAGTTCCCATAATTTTGATATTCAGCCAATTATTTTATTAATACCTCTAATCAAAATATGTTTCGGTTATGCCCAAATGCTTAGCTTTGTAGATCAGTCTTTGAGCTCTGCCTTCTAATTTCATATTTCTTTGTTTCGACAGACTTCAAAATCAACAGCACAGACAATGGTAGAAATAAAATCAACAAAAGCATGATTATTGGCATAGTATCTGGGGCAGTAATTTCTTTAGTCTTCACAGTGTGCTTATCATCCATCTTTATTAGAAAAAGAAATAGAATGAAGAGAACATCGTTTGCAGCTAATGATGACACAGGTAATGAGAACAGTGTCACTCACATTTGTGCCAAATTTCAGTAAAGATGTCAACAACTGCACTGACACAAGTTTGTCTATACAGAATTGACAGATCTGAACATAATTTCAAAAACATTCAGTCTAGAGGTTATTAAAAATGCCACAAGTGACTTCAACCCTGAGAATAAGATAGGAGAAGGTGGGTTTGGTGCTGTTTTCAAGGTATGGAAAACAAACCGACATTGATATTTTTGCTTCAGTTGCCATGTGTAGTTTTGGCTGAAATAGGCCTGAGACAGAGTACCCTGTCTTCTTTAATGCTTTGTTTCCTAGCAGGGTATACTTCCAGATGGAAAAACAATTGCAGTCAAGCAGATGTTTCCCAAGGCAAGACAAGGCATTCGAGACTTTCTTAATGAAGTGGGTACAATATCTGCAATGCACCATCCCAATCTTGTGGAATTATATGGTTTTTGTGTAGAGGGAAAACAGCTGCTCTTGGTCTATGAATACATGGTGAACAACAGTTTAGCTCGCTGTTTGTTTGGTACATCCTGATATATTATCCTGCAATGATGTAATTTTGTATAGATCACAGTTTCAGTCTTCCCTTGCTAATAAAGTAGTGAGCATCTATTCACAAAATAATGAATTTCCTGAATTTATAACCAATTGGAAACCAGAAAGTAATTTACAAATTGAAATAGTTTTGTAACCTAATTTGTAGGTCCTCAAGAATGTAGACTCAATCTTGACTGGCCTCAACGGTACAACATTTGCCTTGGGGTTGCACATGGCCTGGCATACTTGCACGAGGGATCTAGACTGAGAATTATTCATCGAGATATCAAAACAATGAACATTCTCTTAGATCGAGATTTGAATCCAAAAATCTCCGACTTTGGATTAGCCAAGTTATTTGACCAAGAGAAAACTCATGTCACCACCAGACTGGCAGGAACAATGTGAGTTCTCCCAAGAAAAGTTATTTTCTAAAATAAAATTTAGGCATCAATACTATTAACAAACTGTGAAAGGGTACATAAAGTTTAAAATCTAAATTGTTTTTAACTTTTTCAGGGGATATATGGCTCCCGAATATGCTTTGAAAGGTCATCTCACCGAGAAGGCAGATGTCTACAGTTTTGGAGTGGTAGTCCTTGAACTTGTAAGTGGCAGATCTCGCATAGACAAGAAACTGCGGGAAGAGATGGTTTATCTGCTGGAATGGGTAATACCATTTTTTTTTATTATGAATACACATTAGTTTCTATTAATTAAATATATATGTACAATTTCAAAAAATGTAAGGACACGGAGTCACTCAGAATTACACGGACAGTGCCTGGAATCCTCTGTTTATTTATTATCACTTTGATGAGATTCGTTTTATTTATCTTATTGACTGTTTTGTGATGGATCCGAATCGTTTTTCCTGTACTTATCTTTATCAAAACAAGACAACCATTTTTCTTTCAGATAATTTATGATAATTCTTGTGTGATACATTACAGACTTGGCATTTGTACGAGAACAAAATCTTGCTGGATTTGTTGGATGTGAATCTCAAAAACTCAGTCTACTCCAAGGAAGAAGTTTTAAGGGTGATCAATGTGGGTCTGTTATGCACCCATGAATCCCCTTTGCAACGACCTTCAATGTCCACGGTTGTTGGAATGCTGGAAGGAAAAATAGAAGTGCATGTTTCACATTCTCGGCCATCATATATATTGGAATGACAGACCAATATATACAGAAGAGAAACCATTGTGACACTCAGAAAGCTCTGGCTTGGAAGGACTATCCAACGATATTTTCTCTACCTAAGCAGGCTCTGCTAATAAGAACCAAACGAAGGGACGATGACGGCAAGAATTACCTTATATTACAGAATATCTTATGATTTTTATAAATTTCATTCCGTGTGCAACCCTTGATCAAAATAGGATAATAATGCTATGTTGATGATTGGGTCACCTCTAACATGTACAATATACAAGTATAAACATGATGTTGAGAAAATGTCTCAACCTTGTTTTGACTATATTCATATTTAATTATAAATTGGCAATTTGTATTTATCTTTAGTTGTTATGAAAGTTGTTAATTACAATTATCATTATGACTTCTATGATGTTTTTGAGTTGCTAAATTAAAAAAGTATGAAAAAAAGAAAGTTAAAAGAAAACTTAGACAAGTGCCATGTAGTGGCTAGTACTTGCCTCATAGTATTGTAAATGTTGAAATAAAATTATTTATCATGAATTTAGAAGTAATTAAATAATAGTAATTTTAATTTAATATTTTTAATTTTTAATTATATTTTATTTTTATATTATAATATAATATAAAAATTATAATATGTATATAAGTATGTCAATATCTTCTATTATAATATTATAAGTAATATAACAAAATATTTTTAAATAATATAATATAATTTATAATAATTCAAGTAATCATATGAAACTTACATAAATTCAACTCTTATTACCAAACCTTTTCATATTTTCATATATTCTTTATATTATATTATTGTATAATTATTAATATTATATAATCATATATAATTTTTTTATATTAAGAATAAGGAGATAAAAAAAACAAAAGATTGCAGAGTATTAGAGCTTAGAGGCAAGGCCTCACACCATCAAAACAGAGGTATATACAACAAACCAGCAGCACAAAAAAACTTAAACAAGACAAATAGTAAAGCACATCATCCCAGGTGTCCACCCAAGCTAGCCAACCCATAGCGCCATCCATCCACACCATGCTTTTCTGATCTTGTATTTGTTTTAGCATGTAAACTGTCTCCTTAGTAGCATTGCGAGGTCTTCTTTTAATCTCTTTGCTAATTCTGCTGAAAGTTTGATTGAAAGTATGTATATTGTCCAAATGCAGCCTCCAGAAATATCCATTCTTAACTTCATTGGCAAAAAAGGTAGCATGACCATCTTGGAGCAGCCTTTTGAATTTAGCCTTGTTGATTTTCATGGTGATCTGAATCTGCAATTTTTTTTTAAAAAATGTGAGACTTCAAAAAGACTCAGTAAGCATTCTGGGGATATTTTGATACCTTTCTTCATTTTTGCACTTCCAAATTTGCCATAAAATGCTAGATGAGGTAATATCCCAAAACATGTTAACATCTTTTTTTGCATTAGATATAAATCCAGTAATAGCTTCAAAAAAATTGAAATTAGAAGGGATAGAAATACCGAACATTAACCAAACCTCTTTAGCAAAACTGCACTCAAAGAAAATATGCTTCCCCGTTTCCGGGGTTCTGCAAATGCTGCAATAGTTAATATCAGAGAAAGAGCTCCTAATAGGAAGCTTATTAAAAATAAGTAACCATTTAAAACATTTAATTTTAGGATCAATGGAGTTTTTCCAAAGATAATAAAAAAACTTCTTCCAAGCAGAAATATCCAAATCAGTATTCCAAATATTGTTAACATGATTGATAATATCAACATTATAATTTAAAACAGAATAAATATTCTTAGCCTTAAGTTTAGAAATGATAATACCATCCGGCCATTTAATCTTCAAATAACTATTAGAGTCCACATGGCACAAATAAGGAATGTCCTTACTAGCTTTAACAATCATACTATAAGTCTTTTTATGAGAGTCAGGAGGTTTAAATTTATTCTTTAATTCATCCCAAAGGATAAGTCTGTCCATTTCAAAAATATCAATGAATTGCTTGATACCAATGTTAGCCCAATACTTAGCCAAGCACCCTTGGGTAAGAGCAAGAGGTTTATCACCAAGCTTAAGGTTCCACCAAATGGACCTTTCACCGTGGAGGGTTTTATTATCAAAAAAACCTTTGTTAGTGATGAATTGCCTAACATGGTTCCAGGCTTTCCAGATGGATTTAAAGACCGTTGAGCCTTGAACAATAATAGGAAATTCACCACAAATGAGATCAGTGAAAGGAAGATTCCTCCAAAATTTAGCATTTTTAGGATATCCCCTCTTGATATTATTACGAATCAAAACTTTCCAAGGATCATCTCCCTCCAAGGCATGAAAGATCCATTTGGAGGCCAAAGCAAGACCGCTAAGTCTCAGGTTTTTCAACCCCAGGCCCCCAAGGAGCTTATCAACATGACACCACTTCCAATTGACAGAATGCATCTTTTTATTTCCCTTCCCATCAGACCAAAGATAATTTCTGATAGCTTTCTGAATTTCCATAACTTAATAATCATTAAACATCCAAGCAGAGGCATAATAAATGTTATAAGAGGACAGAATTTTTTGGCAGACTTGGATCCTCCCAGCAAAAGAAAGAGACCTATTGTGCCACTTGTTAAGCTTATTATGGATCTTATCTTTAACCCAAGCCCACATCTCCTTCAAAGAGGGGTCAATAGAGAAGGGGATACCCAAATATCTGACAATTTTAGAGGGGCCCCCCCATTGGAAATCAAATTTATTAAACCAATCAGGAGGTTGATTATCCCAACCAAGACAAATAGATTTGGCATGAGATAATCTAGCTCCTGAAATTTTATAGAAAAAGTTAAGTTTATTGATCATAGCATCAAAATTGTCTTCAGAGATTTCATGAAAAAGAGAAGTATCATCGGCAAACTGACAGTTGATAATCTCTTTATTATTAGGAAGAAAGACACCTTTAACAGCAGGAGATAAAGTGTTGTCTCTAAGAATATAAAAAAGAGCTTCAGAAGCAATAACGAAAAGAGCGGGGGCTAGAGGACACCCTTGTCTAATCGATCTTCCCAAAGGGAAAGAGGTAGACAGGGATCCATTAACATCAATTTGAGCATGAGCATCCTTAAGAAGCATATTCACAATGCCACAAAAGAAGGGCGGGAAACCAAAGGCCTGGAGCATCATATTAATAAAACTCCACTCAATTCTGTCATACACCTTTTCAAAATCCAGCAAGAACATAGCAACCTTTTGATTAGTATGCTTAGCCCAGTTAAGAGTTTCCCAGCTGGTAATGAGATTCTCTAAAATATATCTGCCCTTCACAAAGCCAGTTTAGGTAGGGCAAACAAACTTGGGGAGAATGGCCTCAATCCTGGTTGACATAATCTTAGCCAAAATTTTATACGAAACATTTAATAGAGTTATGGGCCTCCAGTTCTTAATAAGGGATTTATCACCCTCCTTAGGGATTAGCTTAATGATACCAGAATTAATATCCTTTCCCAGGGTTCCAGTATCAATGGCTTCATTATAAATATTAATTAAGACTTTGCTAATCCACTTGATGTTGGCCTTGTAGAATTTAGCAGGCAGCCCGTCAGGTCCAGGAGCTCTGTCATTATTAAGGGAATTAATGGAATTCTCAATTTCCTCAAGAGACAAGGGTTGCTCAAGATTGGAAGCATCTTTAGCCGAGATCTTATTAGGAATGAGATTCTTACATTGATCTCTAAGGTCCCTAGCCTCCTGAGTATCCTCTGAAGTAAAAAGATTCTTATAAAAATTAACAAATTCATTATTTATAATCTCAATGTCCGTCGTCAAGTGATTGATAATGAGTAGTTTATCTATAGACTCTTTAGCTTGCTTATGTTTAATAAGATTAAAGAAAAATTTACTTCCTCTATCTCCATATTGAAGCCAATGGGCTCTAGAACGAATTCTCGCCCCCAAAGCTTTATGATGTTGATGATTTCTGAGAGCATTCTTGGCATGGGCAAGTTGATATATATATAATTTTGAAATATATATATATATATATATATATATATATATATATATATATATATATATATATATATATATATATATATATATATATATATATATATATATATATATATATATATATATATATATATATATATATATATTATAATTTATTTTTGATATATTATAATATACTAAATATAATATAATGTAATATAATATCATATTGATTAATATTATATTATATTAATAATATAATATAACATATAATGAAATTTGTAATAATTTATTATAATAAATATTTATATATTAATAATTTAAATTGGTAATGAAATATAATTGAAATACAAAATTATTAATATAATAAATAATATACTTAATATGAAAATTTAATTAATTTACTAAATAATTAAAATATAATATAATTTAACATATAAATATAATATACATTGTATATTCATTTGTGTAATTGATAAATGTCTTCAAATTGTTGGGAATCTCTAGTGACTTTCTAATTAGCACTAATTATTTTAATATTGAAAAAAATAGTGCAAAAGGAAAAAAAACTTTAAAACTACTAATTTTTTTACTTGTAAAAATAGTAACAAAAAAAATCGCCTACAAATCTGTCGTTTAAATCAAATTTTCCAATGAATACAATAATGTTGCCTAAAAACAGTACTAATAATAATACTTTACCAATTTAAAAAAATAAAGTTGTAATCACAATAGTACCTATAATTGTAAACATATACTTATTATTCATTTTGTAATTTAAAATTGTACTTATAATACTAGCTATAATTGTAATATACTTAGAATAGTGATGCCTTGTATTTGATGTTTAATTGTTACTTGTAATCATATTTATAATCCTACTTATAATTGTACACACCTATGTTGAGTTTTAGTTTTTAAAAAAAGATAGCTTATAAATTGACGTATGACCAGAAGTAAAAATGATATAGAAGGAAAAATATTATTCTCATTTGGATGAAAGTCACTAGAATATGTAGCTAGAATATTTTCCCTTTCAGTTAACCAGGGGCTCCTCCATTTAAAATCTGATTCTATTAAGAATATAAAGAGTGTCATTCATTTGAATAATTCAGTTGGTGTACAAAGTAAACCCTCGATAGTTACCCTAATTTATTATGGAGTTCAATCAATGCTTGAGACTTATTGTCGAAGCTATCACTTTTGAATCTTTTATTAGTCTGTGATATTCAAACAAAACCCAATTTTTCTTCATTATACTAAAGAATTTTGTGCACATTTTCTAAAGGAGAATTATTAAATAGAAAAAGGGCAAAAAGCTCAAATAATGAGAACATATGCATCAATCTGGTTTATGAGGTCTTTCAATAGCTTCTCTACTTGAATGTCTCTCATATTTTCTCATTGCAAGTGTTTAACGAGTTGGCAGCCCTGCAAAAAAAAAATTAAAAAAATGCAAATATCAAACCAAAAATTTTAAATGATGAAGATTTACAGATATGTCAAAATACAAAATTGTTTATAATGAAACAAATAGAAAATTTTACCACATGTTGTGTCTCGTACAAGATGTGAGTTCTGCAAGTATTTTGCATGTATTGGGAGGAGCAGGGTTTTCAAGTGGAGACAAACCATTGCATCCATGAAAAATGCTTTGATAAAACAATTGCATGGAGCGGATAATGCTCTAAAGAATGGCACAAAACCTATAATGTCTATCATTGTAGAGGATAAAATAGGAAAAAACTACAAAATAATATATTAAAAATAAATCAGAATAGTTATCCATTTCAAATGGAAACATTGGAGATAAAAAAACTGGCCAAATCAGAAGTTTCTATGCAGAAACAAAACTTTGCCATGGAAAGATTTGGTGTATCCCTTAAAAATCGTCCCTATAAGACATATTTGTTTGAACCAATGATATGTGAGATAAATAAAAATTTTAAAATAGAAAAATAAATAATATTAAATTTTAACTTTGGTAGAAGTATGTTTATTTGAAAAATAATAATAAAAAACTCTTATGATTGGTAGAAACTAATTAACTAATAGAACACAAGTGAATACAATAGTATTACCTTAGACAAATACTAATATGGAAAATCTTTCAAAACGTAGATAAAATCTCAAGTTGAAAGAGGAAGTTTCTTATTTTTTATTTTATGCCTAATCTATTTACATCCAGGATTTATTGCTATCTGTTTATTTAGATGCATAAAATTATCAGTATATGTTCACTAGAAAGTTTTATCTTTTTTCAACACATATTGAGCATTATATTTATTAAGTGCTACTGAAGAAAAACATGCATGGATATTATAACTTATTAAACATATTGAAATGACATCGCGTAGAGATGTTGCTAACTTGCTGGTAAATGAATTTATCCCTCAGATTAAAAGGAGAGATTGTGCTCGTGCTTCACAATTTTTCTAAGTTACTACATTCACTCCCTGAAGGCTGAAGTCGAGATTTGATTCGCAGGAAAGTCTAATTCGGTGCGAATTCATTGTAAAGTCTGCCGCAGACTGAGAAATTCGTTGTAAAGTCTGTCAGAAGGACCCGGTCAGACATTTTGATGAATTTGGTGAGAATTTGGTATAGGAGAAACTCCAACGCTAAGAGACAAGTCGGTTTTTGGAAAGAAAAACTCAAGAAAAAAGTTCACACGGCAATCCAAATAAGCTTCTTCCAGTCTGGAATCCATTTGTTGAAATCGCCTCCTCAGTAGTTTACCGCAGGCTATACCAGGGCGTCTGGGACTCTGGAGACTCACGCCACTTTCATTAATCTGCGATATCCTTGAAATATATCGTGTTTATATATTTTTACAACCTTTGTTCAAACTTTCAATAATCTAATGTGGCAATCTTGGCATTATCTGGTAAGTATAAATTTTTAAGGTCGATATCTGGTCAAAGAGGGTCCGGTCTGCACTTATATCACACCAAAATATGAAGTAGGTTTTGGTAATATAAACCCCAGAAATATTAAAGTGACCAGATTATATTATAAATCTCAAGCTTTGGAATAATAATTAAAATATCTCCTTTAGAATTGAAGCGGCCCCACACACAGGTAATACGACAGACTCAGAATAGTTTATCAGTCTTGCACCAAAGTTCACGATATCACAAAATAATAAAATATCATATTGGAATCAAAGCAACTTATTTCCCCATTTCAAATATACTGCAAATACCTTATTCAACAAATTTGTTTCCAAAAAGTTTCAATAACACATTCAAAATTGTTCCAGAAATATTTATTTTGCTATGTTGCTTTAATATTAGCATAGTAGTGTATGAACTTATATATATATATTAAAAACATATATTCTTGTAGGGACGAACCTAAAACGAATTTGAATTCGAACTCAACTTCCAAAAAATTTGAATGAATTTTGAATCCAATCCGAACTGACAACTTAGCAATTTTTTTATGTCAAACAATTCTTACAGGTTTGTATTAAAAAAGATAAATGTTAAAAAGTACAGTATCTTCAACGAATCATTTAACATTTTAAACAATCTTGTTGGAATTTATTATTTCTGAGTCTATCAGAACACAGTCAGTTGGAAATGTGTTGTGATCTTCATCCTTCTTTCTTTTAATGTTTTTGGCAAGAAGTTAATACAAGTAGGTGAATTTGATATGTGACAGTGAAAGTAAATTTTCGCAAAGACAGCAACAAACAAAAAGAATGCTTAGGCAACAATACAAATTTTGAGGAGAGCAGAGAAAATGTTTTAAATAGAGTACAATAGCAGACAGCTCCAAACGAATACAAGAAACTTTCAAAAATTAAGTTTTGGTTGGCAGTTCTAGATAGCTTAAAGGAGGTTTATTTGTAATCAATATCAGGTAACTCTCATTTCTATCTCACAGGTGTTGCCTTATATGATTGTATACACGCTCATTGACAAATGTAAGATGGAAGGATTGTCTAATGCTAAGGATTACTTGACGCTAAGATGTGATTTGAAACACCTAATGTTGTTTTTGATGTGTGAGATTGTCATTGTAAGACAAGTTGATAGTCCTAGGTGATAGGATACAGATGTCAACCAGACAAGATGGAGGTGATGTGGTAGCAACAACGGATTACCTATTCTAGACAATGCGAGCCTAAGAGAGAGTCGTAGGATGATGACTAATTAAGATGTAGGTAGGAACAACTTAGTGATATGAGGTCAAGCATGGACTAAGATTTGATAAATTGGCAGTGATTTTGATTTTGATTTGGTCAATGCAGTGAGACTCTAAACTAGGTGAAATGCAAGATGATGGATGTGAGAAACTTAAGGTGTATGCAGCCCTAAAGAGGAGACCAAACTTGTTCACAAAAGGAGAATCTTGTGGATACATTGACAATGTTCAAGGATATTCCCTTGGGACAGTGTAAAAGGAGACAAATCTGCTCAAATACATAGAAAATCTGCCAAAAAATAGAGCATATCTGCTAAACTATTGACTACATAGGAATATGAAAATATACCAAATCACATAGCATATTCACTACATTACAACATGTGAATCCTTCAATCTTAGTGACAAATCTACTTGTCTACACAAGAAGGTTGATGGACCTAAGGATTCGATTCTGCAAATTCAAAGAGGCAAATATGCGAAACTAACTAGCATATCCACCCAACCAACTTGCCAAAGAAACTGGTAAATTATTTATTCATTTGGGCATTATTTATTCATTTCTTTTACAACCAAGGTCTACAATGGCAAGGGGAGAGGATACTTTGTGTAAAAGGTAGGTCCACCTTAAAAAATCTACTTGTCTACACGAGAAGGTTGATGGACCTAAGGACTTGATTCTACAAATTCAAAGAGGCAAATATGCGAAACTAACTAGCATATCCACCCAACCAACTGGCATATCTACCAAAGAAATTGGTAGATTATTTATTCATTTGGACATTATTTATTCATTTCTCTTACAACCAAGGTCTACAATGGTGAGGGGAGAGGATACTTTGTGTAAAAGGTAGGTCCACCTTAAAAAAATTGTGCAAGCGCACCAAACATTCAAAACACACATTTGCTCCCTTAATAAATTTAAGTGTGATTCACTACCAAACACATGTTCATTTCCTTTAACATTGTTTTAGCAATAACCCCCTTCAATGGTCCTACAAGTACACAAGTTAATACTTTTGGGGGCCTTTGACAAGTGAAAATGACATTTCCACAAAGCTAAGTTAAGCACAACATGCAAAATTAGCAAATTAGTCCATCAAAACATAATATAACATTATGAAAAATCAATGGAAAAAAATATGCTAATGCATAGGTTAGATCAAAGTTCCTTGACTCGGACCTGCCCATGACTCAGCAGGGTCAACTTGGCTGTGACTCGCCGATGACTCGGCAACGACTCGACTATGACTCAACAAAAAAAAAAGAGATTTTTTACAATTTAAAACTTGTTTCATGCACCCATTATTGAATAAAGCTTAAAAACACTATAACATCATCAAATAGAATCTAATTTGATCACATACATAAACATACATCCATCACATAAGTACAAACGTAAATTGTAGGCAGCTAAAGGAAATAGAAAACATAGATATGCAGAATTATAAAATATAAAATATAAATGTTGTCAAATGTATATAAAATCCATGACATCAAATGTTCCCAAACATATGTGTAAACTTGTAAAGTGTAAACAACAAAAATAGGTCTATGGCTCAAGCCTCGGGTTGTAGGTAAGCCTCATCCTCAAAGTAGTCTATCTACCTCCTACAAATGCATCTGGGGTAGGTCCTGGATGACTGACAAACCATAGTCTTTGCCTATGAGGTGCCACTCTAATCAACATCAACTCCACGGGTAGCTGATCGTGCTCTATCCTCCTCCTTTGCCATATCCACAGTCTCAGCCCCTCTGTCTACCTGGTCAACCCATTCATGGTCCTCCTCAATGAAGATAGGATTGGTAGACTCAATGAGCCACTCGGACTCTGGATCGATCTCTGCTAGAGTGATCAGAGAGGTGTTAGTGTCCAAAATCTATCTGGTCCTAAGATAGAGGTTGTAATTAACGAAGACAAGATTGTTCAACCTCTCCATAGACAGTCTATTACACCTCTTCGAGTGGATGTGCTCGAACATGAACCAATTGCACTCACATCTAGAAGCGTTGCATGGATGGCTTACAATATGGATGACAAGTTTTTAAAGGTTTGGGGTTGTAGACCCAAACATTTGCCACCATCTATCTGAAATAAGGAAAAAAAATCAGTGTCATTTCCAAGTTCCAACTTTAAGGATAGATTATAAAATCAAAATACATAAGCCATAAACTTAAGAGTTAAGTTTAAGTTTAACATATATTTCTACCTGGCTGCAATGTTGTCCTAGACTCTTTGCACATCGTGCTTCCAAAAATTGACCCTCGTGGATTACTATATGCATCTATCTCTTGCATTGTAGATGTGGTACAGGTAGATATCTTTTGCATCACTGTATATAGGCCACTAAGAACCTCCTCATCTGCCTTGAAGTTATGAAGGAAATGAAATGATGGATTGAGGAAATAAGATGCTGCATGGATGGGACTATGAAGTTGGTTTTTCCATCTCCTATCAATGATCTCCCAAATGGGGCCATACTTATCCTCAACTCCTTTATACTTGGATCTAATGGCCTCCTTGGCCCTATCCATGCCCTCATATAAGTAGCCCATAGAGGGATTCTCCCCATCAACAACTCGTAGGAGAACTACGAGGGGCTCAGTGACCTGCATATAATGTTCATAAAAAAATAGTTAAGTGACAAGTGTGCATTAAAAATAAAAAATAAAAAAAATTGCAAACAAAACATAAATATTTTTACCTCCATGATCTCTTTACAAGGGATCCAAAAACTTGGCTCATCAAGAATATAGTTTTCCACTTCCCTACCCACAGTGGTTGTAGAATAGGATGAGGAAATCCACTCCTCACCAATAAACATGCATCTCAAATTCAACTGTGATTTCAACATAGATTTCAGTGTGAGAAAATTGGAGGCAAATCTTGTGATACTAGGATGAGCCAACTCCCTTTGCCCCGTGCATTGTCTCATCATGCTAAGGACCAATGCATGATTGTAGATAAACTTGCAAATTTTTTTGGCCTTATCAACACATGATTTGATCCATTCAATCTTGCCAATATCCTCTAACATGGGGTCAAGGCAATGGGTTGCACACGGAGACCAATATTTTTTCAGGTGCCTCTCCATCAAAAGTTTACCTGTAGCAATTTTAAATTAATTAAAAATTTAGAAGTGTTAAGAAAATCTTAAATAAATTCATAGATGCCTCTCCATCAAAACTTAAAAAGTTATAAGTTTACCTGCAACAACATAACTTGCTGCATTATCAGTCACCACTTGCACCACATTTTCTTCTCCCACCTCAAGTATAACTTCGTCAATAGTCGCACATAAGTATGTGACATTCTTCACATGTGAGGAAGCATCAATAGACTTCAAGAACATGGTGGTTCTTGAATATAAAGAAAATTAATTATCAATTATCATGGATCAATCAAAAATTCAAAATCAAAATTAAATTATTCAATGCATTTGGAGAAGTAGAATTTAATGAACAATCACCTGCGTTGAAAACAAGAAAATTTAGGAGTCCTATTCCTCCTATCCATCAACCATTTGTCATGATGGTGTTGTGTGCTAAAATGTTGTAACACTTCTATGAGTCATTATATCCAAGATCTCTCAAGAATGAGGTCTCAAATAGCGACTCATAGCTCTTTATTCATGGAGTGCAAGGGTTTGTAATGGAGGCCCTCAAATTTGATCTAGTTTGTGCCCATGCAAGTACACCATAAAATGAGAGATTTAAAGAGAAAAAACAAAAATACTAGTCTCCATGATCATCAAATATGCATGCAAATGAAAATGAAAGTAGATCTAAGCTAGATGGATTAGGCTAGATGTAAGAAAGAAAATAAAAATGATGATGCAATGCTTCAATATGAGAGATCTAAGAATACCATAGCTCCATGATGCTAAGATTGAGAGACTACAAGATTCCAAGATGCTAAGATGCCAAGAGGATGATAATGCAAGAGATGATGATGCAAAAGATGGATGATGAAATGAGAAGGAGAGGGCTCCTTATAAAGGATCTTAAAAATGAATGGACGGTCAAGGTTAAGAGGCAAAAAGAAATGAGCAATGGTGGAGATTAAATTTTGGTTGATCCATGTGCTCAAAATTTTCAAGAGGCAAAATCAATGGACATGATTAAGAGGCAAAAAGATGTGTGTAAGAGATTAAGAGGCAAAAACCTTTTTCAAAAAGTCAAAAGATTCTATCTCATAGGAAAGTGCACTTTACTTTATTATTTTTATTTTTTATTATTTATTTATTATTTTACCAAAGTGGCTTCCATTATTCAATTAAAAGATTTTTTATTTATTTAAAAGAGATTTATTCTTTTAATTAAAATGAGATTTAAAATAAATGACTTGATGATTTAATTAAATGATTTTTATTTAATTAAAAGATAGCAAGTTCTCTCAATTAAATAAAACTTGCGAAATCTATTAAAATATTTGAATTAATTACAATTTGATCAAATAAATTGATTTGAATTAAAAATATTAAAAATCATTGATTCAGAAAATTGATAAATTGATTCCAACATTGATAAATTGAAGAATGGGGCCCAAAGTCTAGGTGGTCATTTTAAGGTGCATACATTTGCCCCTTCTTTGGGTGATGTGTGATCATTCTGGAAACACGTGGCCAAAGAAAAATTGAAATGTGAGGTCGATTTGGGATTACAAAACAATCCAGATGTGTGATCATTTTGGGAACACGCTAGGACAAAGATAAGTTGATTGAAAAAGATAAGGCTAACACCGTTGTAAATAGAAAATTGTCAAGTCTCAAATAAGAGATAAGAATCTCAAGCAAGAATTGAATTGATAAAATTGAATCAAAGATTGAAGTTTGATAGGTATTGCCCCCTCGTGATTGAAATCGAAATGAGATAGAGGAGAAACAATAAATTGATAAATTTGATCAAATCGAACTAAAGATAAGGTTCTTTGTGCAAGATAAAAGATATAAGAATCACAGAACCAAGGTAGATCATGAAAGATTATGCCCCAAGATTGAATTAGAAGAAAATAAGTTTGAAAGTGAATGGAAGATCGAAGGTTGGAAGAGGTGGAAAGAAATGGAGAGAAGAAAGAGAATCTGCCTCAAGATAGAGAACGCCTCAAAATCAATCAACTGTTTAAAATGAGAAATTTCGATTGAGATCATGAAAGAAGATAAGGAAATGAATATCGAAACGTGATCATAGCTGATTAAATGTCCAAAAGAAAGATGAAAGAAAACCCTCTTAAACTCATAATGCAGCCTAAAAATGCAAATTTAACATGAAGTCTAACAATGCAAGCTACATGAAAATGCAAAGGTGTACTTGCAATAGAGCAACTATAGGATCTTGTGTTCATCATTCATTAGAGAATGTCAAAGAACTTATTTTCATCATTGGGCCATTATTAACGGACATCAGAAAATCATACAACCATCACTAGTCACAAGCGCAACTATGAAGATATATTTGCGATTTATATCGGATTGGAATGTGGAAAGATTATAACATAAGCATCAAAGACATAAAGGTCAAGATGACTTCGATGTTAGCTTACCCAATTTAATGTAGCAAAATCACGCTCGTATCAAGGCAAAGATGCTAGAATGACCATAAGAACAGTTGTGCAAAACAGTCAAGGATAATGCCTCAAAACTCCAAAGTGTTTCAAGGGAACAACAAGAGACACTCAAGATCTTCAAGAACACATCCACAAGCAGAATGCAAATAAAATCATGCCCCATGTCCCAAGTCCTCTAGCTATGCATCACAGAGAAACTTATTAGACAAGGACACTCAACGAAAATCAATAACAGTTAGGACACAAAGAAAAGATCATGACATAGCTCAAGCATTAAGTGTTGCGTTAAAAAATTTAAGTGTGTTAACTGATACTGAGTTCCGAGGATAAGGATTGAATGCTTGCAAGCAGGTAAGATCACATGACAAAACTAGGGAAGACCAAACCAATAAGTGTTGAAAAACACTCGATGTTGGGGGCTGTGTTGAAAAACACAATTGGGGAGGTGTTGAAAAATATTGTTTGTGAGGTGTCCAAAAGAGAAACGCATCCAAGAGACCAAAGCTAACATAGTTATGCCCCTAGACAAAGACAAAGACCAATTCCAAACCAAGGCAACAAGGACAAGGCATGATGGAGAAAGGCTAAGTGTTGAGGACACGTGCTAAGAAATAAAGGTGCAAAGGCCTCAAGTAGCGCCTGTTTCCAGATTTTCACCACTTAGATTTATTGCAATTTTTTTTCTTTTTTTTTTAAAGACTTTTTATAGTTTTTTTGTATTTTTGCTACCAAGGCGCCTGTTTCCAAGTTTTCACCAAGGCACTTTTTCTATTTTTTTTTGAATTTTTGAATTTTTTGATTTTTTTATATTTTTGGAATATATAATTTTTTTTGGATATACATCAAAGTGTAGATTGCTAAGTTTTCACTAAGATGATGATTTTTTCAGGACATTTTCAAATTTTTAAAATTTTTAACAATATACCATTCTTTTGGATTTTTTTCAGGATCAATAAGTATGTACAAATGATGCCCCCAAACAAAATGGGCATCAAACTCCCAAGCAAGATCACATCGTGTAGTCCCAATGTCCAGCAAGGTGGAGAACAAGAGGGATTAGCAAGTTGGTGAAAGATTTGGAAGACAAGAGAATGAAGGAGAATGAAGGGAAGAAATCCTCAAGGGAAAACTTCTCAAGAGTACCCAAGCTAGGGAAAAATTGTCATGTAAAGCACATTTGGACAAGAAATGAAAGGCCAACATATGATAAGTCACAAAAGCGTAATGAAAAAGAATGAAAAGATGCAGTCCAAAGGAGTAGACATGTCAAGAGGCTTCATAGCATCGTGTTTTACTCTTTTTTATTAGATCAAGACCAAAGGGGAAAAGGATAGCGAAAGGCTAGAATGAATGGAGGAAAATAAATATGAAGGCTAAACATGAATGAAATGAAAGCAAGATCATCGTAAGATAGCTCACAAAATAGCCAAATGTTCATGTATAGGTCAACATTGTCAAGATCAAAGAGAGAAGATAAAATAGATGAAATATGTAGAAGAACTATGCATGATGCCTGATTGCCAGGTTTTTATCATGGTACTTATCCAAGGTGCCAAAAGGGAGTGGTTTTCACCATAGGACAAATTTATTTCTCTTTACTTTTACTACCAAGGCACCTGTTTCGATGTTTTCACTAAGGCATATTTTAATTTTTTCATTTTTTTTGTTTTCTTTTTGAATTTTCCTATTTTTTTTTTTTTTTAAGAAGGTAAGCTTTTTAGATAATGCTCCTTGAAAGGATAAACCATGATATGAAAAGGATTCAAAATGATATGCTCAAAGATGTTGATAGGGAAAGGAATATGGAAGAGAAAAATGGAGGATAAGGTTTTATGTAAAGCGAGTGAGGTAGGAAGATAGGAGGAATAGACAAATGAGGAAAAATGATAGAAGGTAGAAGGATAATGAATGGGTAAATGGAAAGGAAGGCAAGATCAACATCAAAACAAACCTTGAAAGGTGGCGAGAGGATAGAGGAAACGTGAATGAAGGAATACGTGAAGGACTATGGTGAATGGATAGAAGAAGTTACAGTTTAGGTGCATGGAATGGAAGAATGTTTTTGGGAGAAGATGAAGTGGAAGCCTTTGGAAGTTTGAATGTCAACTTCGCTTGTTTCTCAACATACAACTCTTTCAAGAGAGACTTTGGAATCTATATAGCCTTAGACTTTTCATTTCTTTTGTATGATTTAGAGAGAATATCTTCAATGATGGATTTTGGAACCCATACCTGTCTTGTAGTTTTCTTCTTAGATATCTCTTTTGACTTTATGACTCCATGTCGATTAGAGGGGACATGGTGATCTTCTTTTTTTGATGGATTCTTGTATTGCTTATTTTTCTTGTATTGAACATTCAAGTTACTTCCAAAAGACTTGGGACTTGTGGAAGAAGAAGGAGGATATGACTGGTTTAGATGGGTAGGTGGATGAAAAGGATTCAAGGGTATGCATCTATGTTGATCTTGAGGAAAGATAGGAGATGGAGGGACGTAAGGACCCAAGATGGATGATAAATTTGGAGATTTAGGAGGGGAAATTGAAGGGACATAAGGGCGTAAGATGGAAGGAAGACGTGAAGCCCTTAGTATTGGTGGAGGAGGTCCATGGATGGACGTGAAAGATAAAAAATGATAGTCAATAGTTTCATCAACATCTATATGAAAACCAAGGACATCAACATCTTTAGAGTGAGCATTAAGATTTGCAATAGGATCATGAACATCTTGAATAGGAGAAACTTTTTTGATAGGATTGTTTGGAGCTTGCAAAGACTTAGGAAGAGTAGAAAGTGAAAGCAAACATGGAATGGTAGAACAAGAAGATGGAAGGCTTCGATCTTGACAAGGATCTTTGGATAGCATATGTGTATCATTTTTCTCTTGATTTTCAATAAGCTTAACATTAGAAGTAACAACACCATTTTTAATAACTTTAATGGAAGTATCATCTTTGGAAAGCGCAAGTGTAGTAAGGTTATTTTGATTGTTAATAAGCTCAACAGTGTAAGTAGCAGTTTGATCTTGCTTAGGAGAAGACTTAAGACATGGTGGAATGAATGAGGAAGGGTGTTCAGGATCAAAAGAACCATGAAATGGATAAGAGACATCATGAAAAAGATTGGATGACATGAAAGGTTCTTGATCTTGATCTTTCTTTATGTTCTTTTCCTTATCATTTTTACAGTCCTCTTGACATGGAGCCACTTCCAAGGACAATGAAGCATGTTGGAATTGCATGGAAGACTTTGGAAAAGATGGTGAAGGATTAGCTGAAGTAGGCATTATAGCGCATAAAGGATTAGGCTCTTTAGGTTTAGCATTATTGAAAGTATTCGCAGCCAAATGAAGGTTAGCTTGAGTTTCTTTAAGAGGTAGCCGTTGAGGATAACTATAGGGAACTGTATGAAAAGTATTAGGATCTTTGTTGGATGAAGAATTTGTGAAAGATTTGGAAGACTCGAAAGCTTTAGGAAATGTATGAGTATTGGAGGAAGTAGGGGATGGAAGGGAACCATCAAAAGACAAAGGTCTATCATTAACATGATATTGCTTGAGAGTGTAATATTTATTTTCAACATGAATGTTCTTAGAGGAATGATTCTTATAATATTAATGTTTCAAATCAGCGCGGTGCATTTGATAGTCCTTAGTAGTAGTAAATGGATCATAATCAAGGTATTTTTCATAGAAATCATCAAAGTCTCTTTCAAAATCAGAATCATACGGATCACCATCATGATCTATCCAATAGGATGACCCTTTAGTAAGCATGAGCACATGACGAGGAGGACTCTTAGGAATAGAGGTTTCATAGGTATGACTATATGGTTCATCATCATAGCCATCAAAGGTAGGTGTGTCACTCTTTGTGGGAGAGGTATCACAAGGATTACTATATTTCTCATATTGAGGAGTAAGACTCTTGGGAGAAGTAGAAGAGGAATGAGATTGTGAAGAAGAAGAAAGTGAAGACCTAGTGGAGGAAGAAGACTTGGATAATGAGGAATGCGAATAATATCTAGAAGAGTCATGTAAGACTTGGAAGGCAAAGAAGAATGAGAAGACTTAGATAATGAAGAATGTTTGGAAGGAGGAGATCGTGAGAGGATCATGAGCATGATTCTACCAAAGGTGGGTGATTCACTTGCTTTCTTTTGTATTTTTGTCATGAATGTATCATCAATAAGAGTTTTGGAGGAATGATACACTTTAAATTGAGAAAGCAGATCATGATCATCTATTTTCAAGAGAGTTTCCACAGCAAGATAGTTGAAACTCATGGTTCTAGAAGAGGAGGAACCAAGTGTGGAAGGAATAAGAGAAAGGATGAAAATGGGAGACTAGGAAGACATGGGAGATGTGGAAGAAAGAAGACCAAGAGTCATTTTGTGCAAATTGATAGCATTGAAGTTCATTTGGATGTTGAGAAACATGTCATAACACTTTTGGGGAGATATTTGAAGTTTTTATCACTTGGGAACTCCGATTTTATTTGTTTTAAAAGATCAGGTAAAAACATCATATTTTCATCATTGATCAAGCACGCAAGAAATTAATCAAAGAGTTCAAGCAAACAATTGTCTTCAAACAATGAGCAAGGGAAAAAGCAACCTTGCACATGAACAAGAATAGTGACTTTAGTATGCTACTCCTTAAAGATTCTACTTGTGAATGTTCTCAAAATATTTTTGCAATCACGCACATAGTCCTAGCAAAGAAAAATTTGGTTGCACTATGGTTCATAGTAATGGTTTGACTCTGCAACTTTTGCAATCTCAAGAGGGTGAACTCCAATCCAGGCACACTAGGGTTTTGACACATTCTAAGAATTTAATCAATCAGAGATGTTGAGGAGATCTAATAGCCCAACAAGAAACTACACCTGTGGAGATTTCTTCCACAAGGACATTTATATAGCGGTTGTCACTACCATGGTGAAAATGGCTATTACCGCTTGAGGTTTCATCCACGTGGTTTACCCAATAAAGGGAGTGTCCACTATAGTTAACCCTCTCTAACAAGGTGATTCACAAAAAGGACCACATAGGGACTTGGTTTAGATTCAAGGATCTGAGTTTCTGATACTACCCAAAAAGGGCGTAGAGCATAATCCTCTAGCCTCTTCACTTCACCCAAACATAGAAAATAAATTAATCTGACATGCTAAGACTGAAATTAACCTCACCAAGATCTGTGGTGTCAACAACTTGTGATCTATCAACCCCTCCGAAGAGAGAATGCATCAACCAAAAGATAAGGATACAAATCAAGGGAACGTGAGATAATCTCAATATCCTCCCTACCTACAAGGGGATCTATCGTCAAGAAGAGCCTCAAAAGAAATCCAATCTCTCAAGATCACCACAAATAGTGTTCATAGGGCCTAATTACTATGTGAAACACATATGCAAAAAAGGTAAATCTATGTTCTTTTTAGAGCCCCAAAGTGAAATGTGATCTATTAAAGTAATAAACACTCAAGCTAGACACGTGAGAGATTCATTTTATTTCTAAAATTCAAATATTATAGAGATGCAACAAAATACCTCAAGTCCAATGCAACGTGCTTAGTAGATTTTTGTTGAGCTTTTTTTGTGCAAGCAAGCCACAAATTCTCCAACAAGCAAACAAGCAAATAAGATATGCAATGTATATCCAACTTATGCAAACCCTAGGGTTACATTTGAAAATCAATTTTTAGGAGCAATAATAGCCAACAAGTAATCCAAATGACAACTCATATCATGCATTGAACCATAAAAATTAAGTGCATACTCATCGCAAATTTTTTTTTTTTTTGCATTTGACCTAGTCAAAAAGATCTAATTTTTTTGATATGATTTCGACCACAAAAATAGAAATAAAAAATAGAAACCCCTAATAAAAAATAGAGAGATTTCCAAAAATATAAAATTTTTAGAAAAATCTCTTCATTTGTTCCCTAGAGACCCATTTTATGAAAAATAAACCACTTTTTATAAATCAATTATTTGAGCTATGATATTGCATCCAAATTCAAAACATAAAGAATGGACCCCTTGTTAAATTTAAAGAGATTTCTGAAAATGTAAAAATTTCTAAAAAATATGCTAATTTGCGCCAAAAATTTATTTTTTATGAAAAATCAAGAAAAAATTATAAAAAATCAAAAATACCTTTAAAAAATCTAAATTTGTTATTGGAGCTTCTTTGATATGTTGCCTAAATATTTGAATTAATTACAATTTGATCAAATAAATTGATTTGAATTAAAAATATTAAAAATCATTGATTCAGAAAATTGATAAATTGATTCCAACATTGATAAATTGAAGAATGGGGCCCAAAGTCTAGGTGGTCATTTTAAGGTGCATACATTTGCCCCTTCTTTGGGTGATGCGTGATCATTCTGGAAACACGTGGCCAAAGAAAAATTGAAATGTGAGGTCGATTTGGGATTACAAAACAATCCAGATGTGTGATCATTTTGGGAACACGCTAGGACAAAGATAAGTTGATTGAAAAAGATAAGGCTAACACCGTTGTAAATAGAAAATTGTCAAGTCTCAAATAAGAGATAAGAATCTCAAGCAAGAATTGAATTGATAAAATTGAATCAAAGATTGAAGTTTGATAGGTATTGCCCCCTCGTGATTGAAATCGAAATGAGATAGAGGAGAAACAATAAATTGATAAATTTGATCAAATCGAACTAAAGATAAGGTTCTTTGTGCAAGATAAAAGATATAAGAATCACAGAACCAAGGTAGATCATGAAAGATTATGCCCCAAGATTGAATTAGAAGAAAATAAGTTTGAAAGTGAATGGAAGATCGAAGGTTGGAAGAGGTGGAAAGAAATGGAGAGAAGAAAGAGAATCTGCCTCAAGATAGAGAACGCCTCAAAATCAATCAACTGTTTAAAATGAGAAATTTCGATTGAGATCATGAAAGAAGATAAGGAAATGAATATCGAAACGTGATCATAGCTGATTAAATGTCCAAAAGAAAGATGAAAGAAAACCCTCTTAAACTCATAATGCAGCCTAAAAATGCAAATTTAACATGAAGTCTAACAATGCAAGCTACATGAAAATGCAAAGGTGTACTTGCAATAGAGCAACTATAGGATCTTGTGTTCATCATTCATTAGAGAATGTCAAAGAACTTATTTTCATCATTGGGCCATTATTAACGGACATCAGAAAATCATACAACCATCACTAGTCACAAGCGCAACTATGAAGATATATTTGCGATTTATATCGGATTGGAATGTGGAAAGATTATAACATAAGCATCAAAGACATAAAGGTCAAGATGACTTCGATGTTAGCTTACCCAATTTAATGTAGCAAAATCACGCTCGTATCAAGGCAAAGATGCTAGAATGACCATAAGAACAGTTGTGCAAAACAGTCAAGGATAATGCCTCAAAACTCCAAAGTGTTTCAAAGGAACAACAAGAGACACTCAAGATCTTCAAGAACACATCCACAAGCAGAATGCAAATAAAATCATGCCCCATGTCCCAAGTCCTCTAGCTATGCATCACAGAGAAACTTATTAGACAAGGACACTCAACGAAAATCAATAACAGTTAGGACACAAAGAAAAGATCATGACATAGCTCAAGCATTAAGTGTTGCGTTAAAAAATTTAAGTGTGTTAACTGATACTGAGTTCCGAGGATAAGGATTGAATGCTTGCAAGCAGGTAAGATCACATGACAAAACTAGGGAAGACCAAACCAATAAGTGTTGAAAAACACTCGATGTTGGGGGCTGTGTTGAAAAACACAATTGGGGAGGTGTTGAAAAATATTGTTTGTGAGGTGTCCAAAAGAGAAACGCATCCAAGAGACCAAAGCTAACATAGTTATGCCCCTAGACAAAGACAAAGACCAATTCCAAACCAAGGCAACAAGGACAAGGCATGATGGAGAAAGGCTAAGTGTTGAGGACACGTGCTAAGAAATAAAGGTGCAAAGGCCTCAAGTAGCGCCTGTTTCCAGATTTTCACCACTTAGATTTATTGCAATTTTTTTTCTTTTTTTTTTAAAGACTTTTTATAGTTTTTTTGTATTTTTGCTACCAAGGCGCCTGTTTCCAAGTTTTCACCAAGGCACTTTTTCTATTTTTTTTTGAATTTTTGAATTTTTTGATTTTTTTATATTTTTGGAATATATAATTTTTTTTGGATATACATCAAAGTGTAGATTGCTAAGTTTTCACTAAGATGATGATTTTTTCAGGACATTTTCAAATTTTTAAAATTTTTAACAATATACCATTCTTTTGGATTTTTTTCAGGATCAATAAGTATGTACAAATGATGCCCCCAAACAAAATGGGCATCAAACTCCCAAGCAAGATCACATCGTGTAGTCCCAATGTCCAGCAAGGTGGAGAACAAGAGGGATTAGCAAGTTGGTGAAAGATTTGGAAGACAAGAGAATGAAGGAGAATGAAGGGAAGAAATCCTCAAGGGAAAACTTCTCAAGAGTACCCAAGCTAGGGAAAAATTGTCATGTAAAGCACATTTGGACAAGAAATGAAAGGCCAACATATGATAAGTCACAAAAGCGTAATGAAAAAGAATGAAAAGATGCAGTCCAAAGGAGTAGACATGTCAAGAGGCTTCATAGCATCGTGTTTTACTCTTTTTTATTAGATCAAGACCAAAGGGGAAAAGGATAGCGAAAGGCTAGAATGAATGGAGGAAAATAAATATGAAGGCTAAACATGAATGAAATGAAAGCAAGATCATCGTAAGATAGCTCACAAAATAGCCAAATGTTCATGTATAGGTCAACATTGTCAAGATCAAAGAGAGAAGATAAAATAGATGAAATATGTAGAAGAACTATGCATGATGCCTGATTGCCAGGTTTTTATCATGGTACTTATCCAAGGTGCCAAAAGGGAGTGGTTTTCACCATAGGACAAATTTATTTCTCTTTACTTTTACTACCAAGGCACCTGTTTCGATGTTTTCACTAAGGCATATTTTAATTTTTTCATTTTTTTTGTTTTCTTTTTGAATTTTCCTATTTTTTTTTTTTTTTAAGAAGGTAAGCTTTTTAGATAATGCTCCTTGAAAGGATAAACCATGATATGAAAAGGATTCAAAATGATATGCTCAAAGATGTTGATAGGGAAAGGAATATGGAAGAGAAAAATGGAGGATAAGGTTTTATGTAAAGCGAGTGAGGTAGGAAGATAGGAGGAATAGACAAATGAGGAAAAATGATAGAAGGTAGAAGGATAATGAATGGGTAAATGGAAAGGAAGGCAAGATCAACATCAAAACAAACCTTGAAAGGTGGCGAGAGGATAGAGGAAACGTGAATGAAGGAATACGTGAAGGACTATGGTGAATGGATAGAAGAAGTTACAGTTTAGGTGCATGGAATGGAAGAATGTTTTTGGGAGAAGATGAAGTGGAAGCCTTTGGAAGTTTGAATGTCAACTTCGCTTGTTTCTCAACATACAACTCTTTCAAGAGAGACTTTGGAATCTATATAGCCTTAGACTTTTCATTTCTTTTGTATGATTTAGAGAGAATATCTTCAATGATGGATTTTGGAACCCATACCTGTCTTGTAGTTTTCTTCTTAGATATCTCTTTTGACTTTATGACTCCATGTCGATTAGAGGGGACATGGTGATCTTCTTTTTTTGATGGATTCTTGTATTGCTTATTTTTCTTGTATTGAACATTCAAGTTACTTCCAAAAGACTTGGGACTTGTGGAAGAAGAAGGAGGATATGACTGGTTTAGATGGGTAGGTGGATGAAAAGGATTCAAGGGTATGCATCTATGTTGATCTTGAGGAAAGATAGGAGATGGAGGGACGTAAGGACCCAAGATGGATGATAAATTTGGAGATTTAGGAGGGGAAATTGAAGGGACATAAGGGCGTAAGATGGAAGGAAGACGTGAAGCCCTTAGTATTGGTGGAGGAGGTCCATGGATGGACGTGAAAGATAAAAAATGATAGTCAATAGTTTCATCAACATCTATATGAAAACCAAGGACATCAACATCTTTAGAGTGAGCATTAAGATTTGCAATAGGATCATGAACATCTTGAATAGGAGAAACTTTTTTGATAGGATTGTTTGGAGCTTGCAAAGACTTAGGAAGAGTAGAAAGTGAAAGCAAACATGGAATGGTAGAACAAGAAGATGGAAGGCTTCGATCTTGACAAGGATCTTTGGATAGCATATGTGTATCATTTTTCTCTTGATTTTCAATAAGCTTAACATTAGAAGTAACAACACCATTTTTAATAACTTTAATGGAAGTATCATCTTTGGAAAGCGCAAGTGTAGTAAGGTTATTTTGATTGTTAATAAGCTCAACAGTGTAAGTAGCAGTTTGATCTTGCTTAGGAGAAGACTTAAGACATGGTGGAATGAATGAGGAAGGGTGTTCAGGATCAAAAGAACCATGAAATGGATAAGAGACATCATGAAAAAGATTGGATGACATGAAAGGTTCTTGATCTTGATCTTTCTTTATGTTCTTTTCCTTATCATTTTTACAGTCCTCTTGACATGGAGCCACTTCCAAGGACAATGAAGCATGTTGGAATTGCATGGAAGACTTTGGAAAAGATGGTGAAGGATTAGCTGAAGTAGGCATTATAGCGCATAAAGGATTAGGCTCTTTAGGTTTAGCATTATTGAAAGTATTCGCAGCCAAATGAAGGTTAGCTTGAGTTTCTTTAAGAGGTAGCCGTTGAGGATAACTATAGGGAACTGTATGAAAAGTATTAGGATCTTTGTTGGATGAAGAATTTGTGAAAGATTTGGAAGACTCGAAAGCTTTAGGAAATGTATGAGTATTGGAGGAAGTAGGGGATGGAAGGGAACCATCAAAAGACAAAGGTCTATCATTAACATGATATTGCTTGAGAGTGTAATCTTTATTTTCAACATGAATGTTCTTAGAGGAATGATTCTTATAATATTAATGTTTCAAATCAGCGCGGTGCATTTGATAGTCCTTAGTAGTAGTAAATGGATCATAATCAAGGTATTTTTCATAGAAATCATCAAAGTCTCTTTCAAAATCAGAATCATACGGATCACCATCATGATCTATCCAATAGGATGACCCTTTAGTAAGCATGAGCACATGACGAGGAGGACTCTTAGGAATAGAGGTTTCATAGGTATGACTATATGGTTCATCATCATAGCCATCAAAGGTAGGTGTGTCACTCTTTGTGGGAGAGGTATCACAAGGATTACTATATTTCTCATATTGAGGAGTAAGACTCTTGGGAGAAGTAGAAGAGGAATGAGATTGTGAAGAAGAAGAAAGTGAAGACCTAGTGGAGGAAGAAGACTTGGATAATGAGGAATGCGAATAATATCTAGAAGAGTCATGTAAGACTTGGAAGGCAAAGAAGAATGAGAAGACTTAGATAATGAAGAATGTTTGGAAGGAGGAGATCGTGAGAGGATCATGAGCATGATTCTACCAAAGGTGGGTGATTCACTTGCTTTCTTTTGTATTTTTGTCATGAATGTATCATCAATAAGAGTTTTGGAGGAATGATACACTTTAAATTGAGAAAGCAGATCATGATCATCTATTTTCAAGAGAGTTTCCACAGCAAGATAGTTGAAACTCATGGTTCTAGAAGAGGAGGAACCAAGTGTGGAAGGAATAAGAGAAAGGATGAAAATGGGAGACTAGGAAGACATGGGAGATGTGGAAGAAAGAAGACCAAGAGTCATTTTGTGCAAATTGATAGCATTGAAGTTCATTTGGATGTTGAGAAACATGTCATAACACTTTTGGGGAGATATTTGAAGTTTTTATCACTTGGGAACTCCGATTTTATTTGTTTTAAAAGATCAGGTAAAAACATCATATTTTCATCATTGATCAAGCACGCAAGAAATTAATCAAAGAGTTCAAGCAAACAATTGTCTTCAAACAATGAGCAAGGGAAAAAGCAACCTTGCACATGAACAAGAATAGTGACTTTAGTATGCTACTCCTTAAAGATTCTACTTGTGAATGTTCTCAAAATATTTTTGCAATCACGCACATAGTCCTAGCAAAGAAAAATTTGGTTGCACTATGGTTCATAGTAATGGTTTGACTCTGCAACTTTTGCAATCTCAAGAGGGTGAACTCCAATCCAGGCACACTAGGGTTTTGACACATTCTAAGAATTTAATCAATCAGAGATGTTGAGGAGATCTAATAGCCCAACAAGAAACTACACCTGTGGAGATTTCTTCCACAAGGACATTTATATAGCGGTTGTCACTACCATGGTGAAAATGGCTATTACCGCTTGAGGTTTCATCCACGTGGTTTACCCAATAAAGGGAGTGTCCACTATAGTTAACCCTCTCTAACAAGGTGATTCACAAAAAGGACCACATAGGGACTTGGTTTAGATTCAAGGATCTGAGTTTCTGATACTACCCAAAAAGGGCGTAGAGCATAATCCTCTAGCCTCTTCACTTCACCCAAACATAGAAAATAAATTAATCTGACATGCTAAGACTGAAATTAACCTCACCAAGATCTGTGGTGTCAACAACTTGTGATCTATCAACCCCTCCGAAGAGAGAATGCATCAACCAAAAGATAAGGATACAAATCAAGGGAACGTGAGATAATCTCAATATCCTCCCTACCTACAAGGGGATCTATCGTCAAGAAGAGCCTCAAAAGAAATCCAATCTCTCAAGATCACCACAAATAGTGTTCATAGGGCCTAATTACTATGTGAAACACATATGCAAAAAAGGTAAATCTATGTTCTTTTTAGAGCCCCAAAGTGAAATGTGATCTATTAAAGTAATAAACACTCAAGCTAGACACGTGAGAGATTCATTTTATTTCTAAAATTCAAATATTATAGAGATGCAACAAAATACCTCAAGTCCAATGCAACGTGCTTAGTAGATTTTTGTTGAGCTTTTTTTGTGCAAGCAAGCCACAAATTCTCCAACAAGCAAACAAGCAAATAAGATATGCAATGTATATCCAACTTATGCAAACCCTAGGGTTACATTTGAAAATCAATTTTTAGGAGCAATAATAGCCAACAAGTAATCCAAATGACAACTCATATCATGCATTGAACCATAAAAATTAAGTGCATACTCATCGCAAATTTTTTTTTTTTTTGCATTTGACCTAGTCAAAAAGATCTAATTTTTTTGATATGATTTCGACCACAAAAATAGAAATAAAAAATAGAAACCCCTAATAAAAAATAGAGAGATTTCCAAAAATATAAAATTTTTAGAAAAATCTCTTCATTTGTTCCCTAGAGACCCATTTTATGAAAAATAAACCACTTTTTATAAATCAATTATTTGAGCTATGATATTGCATCCAAATTCAAAACATAAAGAATGGACCCCTTGTTAAATTTAAAGAGATTTCTGAAAATGTAAAAATTTCTAAAAAATATGCTAATTTGCGCCAAAAATTTATTTTTTATGAAAAATCAAGAAAAAATTATAAAAAATCAAAAATACCTTTAAAAAATCTAAATTTGTTATTGGAGCTTCTTTGATATGTTGCCTAAATATTTGAATTAATTACAATTTGATCAAATAAATTGATTTGAATTAAAAATATTAAAAATCATTGATTCAGAAAATTGATAAATTGATTCCAACATTGATAAATTGAAGAATGGGGCCCAAAGTCTAGGTGGTCATTTTAAGGTGCATACATTTGCCCCTTCTTTGGGTGATGCGTGATCATTCTGGAAACACGTGGCCAAAGAAAAATTGAAATGTGAGGTCGATTTGGGATTACAAAACAATCCAGATGTGTGATCATTTTGGGAACACGCTAGGACAAAGATAAGTTGATTGAAAAAGATAAGGCTAACACCGTTGTAAATAGAAAATTGTCAAGTCTCAAATAAGAGATAAGAATCTCAAGCAAGAATTGAATTGATAAAATTGAATCAAAGATTGAAGTTTGATAGGTATTGCCCCCTCGTGATTGAAATCGAAATGAGATAGAGGAGAAACAATAAATTGATAAATTTGATCAAATCGAACTAAAGATAAGGTTCTTTGTGCAAGATAAAAGATATAAGAATCACAGAACCAAGGTAGATCATGAAAGATTATGCCCCAAGATTGAATTAGAAGAAAATAAGTTTGAAAGTGAATGGAAGATCGAAGGTTGGAAGAGGTGGAAAGAAATGGAGAGAAGAAAGAGAATCTGCCTCAAGATAGAGAACGCCTCAAAATCAATCAACTGTTTAAAATGAGAAATTTCGATTGAGATCATGAAAGAAGATAAGGAAATGAATATCGAAACGTGATCATAGCTGATTAAATGTCCAAAAGAAAGATGAAAGAAAACCCTCTTAAACTCATAATGCAGCCTAAAAATGCAAATTTAACATGAAGTCTAACAATGCAAGCTACATGAAAATGCAAAGGTGTACTTGCAATAGAGCAACTATAGGATCTTGTGTTCATCATTCATTAGAGAATGTCAAAGAACTTATTTTCATCATTGGGCCATTATTAACGGACATCAGAAAATCATACAACCATCACTAGTCACAAGCGCAACTATGAAGATATATTTGCGATTTATATCGGATTGGAATGTGGAAAGATTATAACATAAGCATCAAAGACATAAAGGTCAAGATGACTTCGATGTTAGCTTACCCAATTTAATGTAGCAAAATCACGCTCGTATCAAGGCAAAGATGCTAGAATGACCATAAGAACAGTTGTGCAAAACAGTCAAGGATAATGCCTCAAAACTCCAAAGTGTTTCAAAGGAACAACAAGAGACACTCAAGATCTTCAAGAACACATCCACAAGCAGAATGCAAATAAAATCATGCCCCATGTCCCAAGTCCTCTAGCTATGCATCACAGAGAAACTTATTAGACAAGGACACTCAACGAAAATCAATAACAGTTAGGACACAAAGAAAAGATCATGACATAGCTCAAGCATTAAGTGTTGCGTTAAAAAATTTAAGTGTGTTAACTGATACTGAGTTCCGAGGATAAGGATTGAATGCTTGCAAGCAGGTAAGATCACATGACAAAACTAGGGAAGACCAAACCAATAAGTGTTGAAAAACACTCGATGTTGGGGGCTGTGTTGAAAAACACAATTGGGGAGGTGTTGAAAAATATTGTTTGTGAGGTGTCCAAAAGAGAAACGCATCCAAGAGACCAAAGCTAACATAGTTATGCCCCTAGACAAAGACAAAGACCAATTCCAAACCAAGGCAACAAGGACAAGGCATGATGGAGAAAGGCTAAGTGTTGAGGACACGTGCTAAGAAATAAAGGTGCAAAGGCCTCAAGTAGCGCCTGTTTCCAGATTTTCACCACTTAGATTTATTGCAATTTTTTTTCTTTTTTTTTTAAAGACTTTTTATAGTTTTTTTGTATTTTTGCTACCAAGGCGCCTGTTTCCAAGTTTTCACCAAGGCACTTTTTCTATTTTTTTTTGAATTTTTGAATTTTTTGATTTTTTTATATTTTTGGAATATATAATTTTTTTTGGATATACATCAAAGTGTAGATTGCTAAGTTTTCACTAAGATGATGATTTTTTCAGGACATTTTCAAATTTTTAAAATTTTTAACAATATACCATTCTTTTGGATTTTTTTCAGGATCAATAAGTATGTACAAATGATGCCCCCAAACAAAATGGGCATCAAACTCCCAAGCAAGATCACATCGTGTAGTCCCAATGTCCAGCAAGGTGGAGAACAAGAGGGATTAGCAAGTTGGTGAAAGATTTGGAAGACAAGAGAATGAAGGAGAATGAAGGGAAGAAATCCTCAAGGGAAAACTTCTCAAGAGTACCCAAGCTAGGGAAAAATTGTCATGTAAAGCACATTTGGACAAGAAATGAAAGGCCAACATATGATAAGTCACAAAAGCGTAATGAAAAAGAATGAAAAGATGCAGTCCAAAGGAGTAGACATGTCAAGAGGCTTCATAGCATCGTGTTTTACTCTTTTTTATTAGATCAAGACCAAAGGGGAAAAGGATAGCGAAAGGCTAGAATGAATGGAGGAAAATAAATATGAAGGCTAAACATGAATGAAATGAAAGCAAGATCATCGTAAGATAGCTCACAAAATAGCCAAATGTTCATGTATAGGTCAACATTGTCAAGATCAAAGAGAGAAGATAAAATAGATGAAATATGTAGAAGAACTATGCATGATGCCTGATTGCCAGGTTTTTATCATGGTACTTATCCAAGGTGCCAAAAGGGAGTGGTTTTCACCATAGGACAAATTTATTTCTCTTTACTTTTACTACCAAGGCACCTGTTTCGATGTTTTCACTAAGGCATATTTTAATTTTTTCATTTTTTTTGTTTTCTTTTTGAATTTTCCTATTTTTTTTTTTTTTTAAGAAGGTAAGCTTTTTAGATAATGCTCCTTGAAAGGATAAACCATGATATGAAAAGGATTCAAAATGATATGCTCAAAGATGTTGATAGGGAAAGGAATATGGAAGAGAAAAATGGAGGATAAGGTTTTATGTAAAGCGAGTGAGGTAGGAAGATAGGAGGAATAGACAAATGAGGAAAAATGATAGAAGGTAGAAGGATAATGAATGGGTAAATGGAAAGGAAGGCAAGATCAACATCAAAACAAACCTTGAAAGGTGGCGAGAGGATAGAGGAAACGTGAATGAAGGAATACGTGAAGGACTATGGTGAATGGATAGAAGAAGTTACAGTTTAGGTGCATGGAATGGAAGAATGTTTTTGGGAGAAGATGAAGTGGAAGCCTTTGGAAGTTTGAATGTCAACTTCGCTTGTTTCTCAACATACAACTCTTTCAAGAGAGACTTTGGAATCTATATAGCCTTAGACTTTTCATTTCTTTTGTATGATTTAGAGAGAATATCTTCAATGATGGATTTTGGAACCCATACCTGTCTTGTAGTTTTCTTCTTAGATATCTCTTTTGACTTTATGACTCCATGTCGATTAGAGGGGACATGGTGATCTTCTTTTTTTGATGGATTCTTGTATTGCTTATTTTTCTTGTATTGAACATTCAAGTTACTTCCAAAAGACTTGGGACTTGTGGAAGAAGAAGGAGGATATGACTGGTTTAGATGGGTAGGTGGATGAAAAGGATTCAAGGGTATGCATCTATGTTGATCTTGAGGAAAGATAGGAGATGGAGGGACGTAAGGACCCAAGATGGATGATAAATTTGGAGATTTAGGAGGGGAAATTGAAGGGACATAAGGGCGTAAGATGGAAGGAAGACGTGAAGCCCTTAGTATTGGTGGAGGAGGTCCATGGATGGACGTGAAAGATAAAAAATGATAGTCAATAGTTTCATCAACATCTATATGAAAACCAAGGACATCAACATCTTTAGAGTGAGCATTAAGATTTGCAATAGGATCATGAACATCTTGAATAGGAGAAACTTTTTTGATAGGATTGTTTGGAGCTTGCAAAGACTTAGGAAGAGTAGAAAGTGAAAGCAAACATGGAATGGTAGAACAAGAAGATGGAAGGCTTCGATCTTGACAAGGATCTTTGGATAGCATATGTGTATCATTTTTCTCTTGATTTTCAATAAGCTTAACATTAGAAGTAACAACACCATTTTTAATAACTTTAATGGAAGTATCATCTTTGGAAAGCGCAAGTGTAGTAAGGTTATTTTGATTGTTAATAAGCTCAACAGTGTAAGTAGCAGTTTGATCTTGCTTAGGAGAAGACTTAAGACATGGTGGAATGAATGAGGAAGGGTGTTCAGGATCAAAAGAACCATGAAATGGATAAGAGACATCATGAAAAAGATTGGATGACATGAAAGGTTCTTGATCTTGATCTTTCTTTATGTTCTTTTCCTTATCATTTTTACAGTCCTCTTGACATGGAGCCACTTCCAAGGACAATGAAGCATGTTGGAATTGCATGGAAGACTTTGGAAAAGATGGTGAAGGATTAGCTGAAGTAGGCATTATAGCGCATAAAGGATTAGGCTCTTTAGGTTTAGCATTATTGAAAGTATTCGCAGCCAAATGAAGGTTAGCTTGAGTTTCTTTAAGAGGTAGCCCTTGAGGATAACTATAGGGAACTGTATGAAAAGTATTAGGATCTTTGTTGGATGAAGAATTTGTGAAAGATTTGGAAGACTCGAAAGCTTTAGGAAATGTATGAGTATTGGAGGAAGTAGGGGATGGAAGGGAACCATCAAAAGACAAAGGTCTATCATTAACATGATATTGCTTGAGAGTGTAATATTTATTTTCAACATGAATGTTCTTAGAGGAATGATTCTTATAATATTAATGTTTCAAATCAGCGCGGTGCATTTGATAGTCCTTAGTAGTAGTAAATGGATCATAATCAAGGTATTTTTCATAGAAATCATCAAAGTCTCTTTCAAAATCAGAATCATACGGATCACCATCATGATCTATCCAATAGGATGACCCTTTAGTAAGCATGAGCACATGACGAGGAGGACTCTTAGGAATAGAGGTTTCATAGGTATGACTATATGGTTCATCATCATAGCCATCAAAGGTAGGTGTGTCACTCTTTGTGGGAGAGGTATCACAAGGATTACTATATTTCTCATATTGAGGAGTAAGACTCTTGGGAGAAGTAGAAGAGGAATGAGATTGTGAAGAAGAAGAAAGTGAAGACCTAGTGGAGGAAGAAGACTTGGATAATGAGGAATGCGAATAATATCTAGAAGAGTCATGTAAGACTTGGAAGGCAAAGAAGAATGAGAAGACTTAGATAATGAAGAATGTTTGGAAGGAGGAGATCGTGAGAGGATCATGAGCATGATTCTACCAAAGGTGGGTGATTCACTTGCTTTCTTTTGTATTTTTGTCATGAATGTATCATCAATAAGAGTTTTGGAGGAATGATACACTTTAAATTGAGAAAGCAGATCATGATCATCTATTTTCAAGAGAGTTTCCACAGCAAGATAGTTGAAACTCATGGTTCTAGAAGAGGAGGAACCAAGTGTGGAAGGAATAAGAGAAAGGATGAAAATGGGAGACTAGGAAGACATGGGAGATGTGGAAGAAAGAAGACCAAGAGTCATTTTGTGCAAATTGATAGCATTGAAGTTCATTTGGATGTTGAGAAACATGTCATAACACTTTTGGGGAGATATTTGAAGTTTTTATCACTTGGGAACTCCGATTTTATTTGTTTTAAAAGATCAGGTAAAAACATCATATTTTCATCATTGATCAAGCACGCAAGAAATTAATCAAAGAGTTCAAGCAAACAATTGTCTTCAAACAATGAGCAAGGGAAAAAGCAACCTTGCACATGAACAAGAATAGTGACTTTAGTATGCTACTCCTTAAAGATTCTACTTGTGAATGTTCTCAAAATATTTTTGCAATCACGCACATAGTCCTAGCAAAGAAAAATTTGGTTGCACTATGGTTCATAGTAATGGTTTGACTCTGCAACTTTTGCAATCTCAAGAGGGTGAACTCCAATCCAGGCACACTAGGGTTTTGACACATTCTAAGAATTTAATCAATCAGAGATGTTGAGGAGATCTAATAGCCCAACAAGAAACTACACCTGTGGAGATTTCTTCCACAAGGACATTTATATAGCGGTTGTCACTACCATGGTGAAAATGGCTATTACCGCTTGAGGTTTCATCCACGTGGTTTACCCAATAAAGGGAGTGTCCACTATAGTTAACCCTCTCTAACAAGGTGATTCACAAAAAGGACCACATAGGGACTTGGTTTAGATTCAAGGATCTGAGTTTCTGATACTACCCAAAAAGGGCGTAGAGCATAATCCTCTAGCCTCTTCACTTCACCCAAACATAGAAAATAAATTAATCTGACATGCTAAGACTGAAATTAACCTCACCAAGATCTGTGGTGTCAACAACTTGTGATCTATCAACCCCTCCGAAGAGAGAATGCATCAACCAAAAGATAAGGATACAAATCAAGGGAACGTGAGATAATCTCAATATCCTCCCTACCTACAAGGGGATCTATCGTCAAGAAGAGCCTCAAAAGAAATCCAATCTCTCAAGATCACCACAAATAGTGTTCATAGGGCCTAATTACTATGTGAAACACATATGCAAAAAAGGTAAATCTATGTTCTTTTTAGAGCCCCAAAGTGAAATGTGATCTATTAAAGTAATAAACACTCAAGCTAGACACGTGAGAGATTCATTTTATTTCTAAAATTCAAATATTATAGAGATGCAACAAAATACCTCAAGTCCAATGCAACGTGCTTAGTAGATTTTTGTTGAGCTTTTTTTGTGCAAGCAAGCCACAAATTCTCCAACAAGCAAACAAGCAAACAAGATATGCAATGTATATCCAACTTATGCAAACCCTAGGGTTACATTTGAAAATCAATTTTTAGGAGCAATAATAGCCAACAAGTAATCCAAATGACAACTCATATCATGCATTGAACCATAAAAATTAAGTGCATACTCATCGCAAATTTTTTTTTTTTTTGCATTTGACCTAGTCAAAAAGATCTAATTTTTTTGATATGATTTCGACCACAAAAATAGAAATAAAAAATAGAAACCCCTAATAAAAAATAGAGAGATTTCCAAAAATATAAAATTTTTAGAAAAATCTCTTCATTTGTTCCCTAGAGACCCATTTTATGAAAAATAAACCACTTTTTATAAATCAATTATTTGAGCTATGATATTGCATCCAAATTCAAAACATAAAGAATGGACCCCTTGTTAAATTTAAAGAGATTTCTGAAAATGTAAAAATTTCTAAAAAATATGCTAATTTGCGCCAAAAATTTATTTTTTATGAAAAATCAAGAAAAAATTATAAAAAATCAAAAATACCTTTAAAAAATCTAAATTTTTTATTGGAGCTTCTTTGATATGTTTCCAAGCTGTAAAAAAAAATTTAGACCAAAACACCAAGCTGTTTGGGAGATATGATCAAATTTTTAAAAATATAGAGTTTTAGTCTCCAAACAAATTTGCACAAGGGGGTTAGCTCCAAAAATAACCAAAGCAAGTATGTAAAAGTGGGATGCCCCACAATGGGTGCCAAAAAATATGTGCTAAAATGTTGTCACACTTCTATGAGTCATTATATCCAAGATCTCTCAAGAATGAGGTCTCAAATAGCGACTCATAGCTCTCTATTCATGGAGTGCAAGAGTTTGTAATGGAGGCCCTCAGATTTGACCTAGTTTGTGTCCATGCAAGTACACCATAAAATGAGAGATTCAAAGAGAAAAAAAAAGAATACTAGTTTCTATGATCATCAAATATGCATGCAAATGAAAATGAAAGTAGATCTAAGCTAGATGCAAGAAAGAAAATAAAAATGATGATGCAATGCTTCACTATGAGAGATCTAAGAATACCATAGCTCCAAGATGCCAAGATTGAGAGACTCCAAGATTCCAAGATGCTAAGATGCCAAGAGGATGATAATGCAAGAGATGATGATGCAAAAGATGGATGATGAAATGAGGAGAGGGCTCCTTATAAAGGATTTTAGAAATGAATGAACGGTCAAGATTAAGAGACAAAAATAAATGAGTAATGGTGGAGATTAAATCTTAGTTGATCCATGTGCTCAAGATTCTCAAGAGGCAAAATCAATGGACATGATTAAGAGGCAAAAAGATGTGTGGAAGAGATTAAGAGGTAAAAACCTTTTTCAAAAAGTCAAAAGATTCTATCTCATAGGAAAGTGCACTTTACTTTATTATTTTTAGGAAAGTGGGTTCCATTATTTAATTAAAAGATTTTTTATTTATTTAAAAGAGATTTATTCTTTTAATTAAAATGAGATTTAAAATAAATGACTTGATGATTTAATTAAATGATTTTTATTTAATTAAAAGAGATTTTTATTTAATTAAAATAGATTTTTATTTAATTAAAAGGGAGTAAGTTCTCTCAATTAAATAAAACTTGAGAAATATATTAAAATATTTGAATTAATTACAATTTGATCAAATAAATTGATTTGAATTAAAAATATTAAAAATCATTAATTCAAAAAATTGATAAATTGATTCCAACATTGATAAATTGAAGAACGAGGCCCAAAGTGTAGGCGGCCATTTTAGGGTGCATACAGGTCCTACCATTTTGCCTCCAAGACTTTTTGTGGTCCTCTAGCTCAAGTTGCATATCATTAACCATGTCTAGCAAGAGGGGGCCACTTAACTCTGTGTCAATAGGGGCTTTAAAGCCTGCCCCACAAATGATTACAAAATCTATCATATCTTGCCAATAAGGAGACTTGTCACAAATAGATTACGATTAATCATTAGACAAAGCATAGTTCAACTTCAAACTATAAAATTTAAAATTTAATTTTAAACTTAAAGAAATCAAATAAAAGAGAATTACCTGGCTGCAAGAATGAAATGTTGCAAAAATACCAAAACTTTCAAATTTATTTTTAGGTAGCATCATGGACCTCCTTGTTTGATCTCATGCTCTCAAGCGAGGGTTATGCACCAGGAGTAGTGTGTGGCACAAAATAATTGTCCAACCTTGATTTTCAGATTCTAGGGCCAAGGGTAATATTGCCACTAGAAGGAGCAACGCTAGCAGTAGAAGCACTAGCACTAGGATAAAAGGGAGGCTTGGAAGAACCCTCTCCAAGATAGCCTACAGATGTGGATGCAGATGCAGATGTGGGTGTGGATGAATGGGAGCCAATAACATTTATCTCTTCCCATTGCCTCTTTCTAGTTTTCTTTTCCTCAACATATTTTTCTAATCGAACATAACAAAAATGAATTACCTTGGGAGTTGCAAATGTACATGGGTCAGCATCATTGCTAGGTATGCCAACAATATGGTATTTAAGCCTATTGATGCCACCATGAAAAATTTATTTACAAAACATGCATTTTGTTTGGTTTCTTTGTCTGCTGGGAAACTCTTTGGCATATTTCCAAAATGGACACTTTAGAGGCATTGGGAAGAATTAATTTTTTCAACTTTTCAAAACTTGGAATGTGACTGCAAAAAATTTAAACAATAGAAAACCATAAACATATAAGAAAAAATCAACACAATCTATAAAATTTAACACTTACCTCTTTCAAATGAGTTGAGAAGTCTTGGAATGGCTACTATGAGCTCCTTGATGCTCTCAGTGCAAACCTATGCTTCCCCAATCCGATTTTGTGTTTTCCTCTCTCTCTCTCTCCTTCTCCTACAAAGAAACTACAATGCCTTTTAGGGAAAATATGAAAACATTTATGCAAAAAAAAGTTTAAAAAAAGTCAATGTTTTTTTTTATGTTTTTGTAAAGCCCATTCAGGCCTGCCACGATGCGGGTCATGGGCCACGGACTCGGCAGGTCATGGCATGACCCACTGACTCAACGAGTCACGCGGGTCATGGCCATGACCCGTCGGGTGACCTGATCAGGTCATGAAAACCTGAGAGGCCCTACTTGGCCCACGGGTCAATATAACTCACCTAACCCGCAGTGAGTTAGGGAACTCTGGGTTAGATCCACCAAAAAGAGGCAAAATTGCCAAACTATAGTTCAACTCTACCAATTATAGGAAAATCCACCTTAGTAAAGGACATATCTGGTCAACCATGTGGCATAACTACCCAACCAAGCTCAAATCCACCAATTCATGGTCAGGTGACAAGTCCGCTAGTTCATGGTCAGATCTGCCAATTCATATTTGTGGATATGCTAGTTTGTGAAAAACACAAAAAATATACCTAAGAAGAAAATCCACCCAACTAGTACTGGCCAATATGTCAGTTTCTAAGTTTTTATGAGATTTTTCTTGGCTGGTTAGGGCACATATCCACCCTATCACAGTGCAGATCCACCAAATTGTAGAGCAGATTTGCTTTTTTATAGTGCATATTTTCCTTTCTACATATGTGTCTAAAAGACTTCCTGAGGCATATCTACTAATGTGAGTAAAGAATCTGAGGTGAATATGTTAATCCAATATGTAATTTGCAAGTCGAAAAGTTCTAAAAACATCAAGAAACATTATTTTTGAACCTGTGATATGGGTCCGACTAAGCATGCCATAATTTGCACAAGAATAATGTCATTCAAAGGAGAATGCAATAAAATACTAAAACACACTCAAATAACAACTTTAAAGAAACATACATAGTTAGATAAAGGAAGACTAAAATCAACAAAAAATTCAAGCCTAAGCTGCAATTCATAGTTTCCTTGATGCAACGATTTGTCCAAGGTTGATTGGTTGTATGTGTACACTATACACACAAATTTGACAACATAATGGTATGGAGATGATCCATAGTTTCTCAAGTTTTCAAAGGATGATGATGGAATCTCAAGAATTGTTCAAGAAATTGCTCCAACATGATAGTGTAGTTGCATGAGTTCCAAGTTGCATAATGGGAAATGGAATGCAAGAGTTTTGGTTAAGTCTAAAGGAATTGAATTGGAGGGTCAAAATGGAAAGTAGAAAATCGAGGGTGGAGAATGGTTAGGGTTCTCATACATAGTGAGAGGTTAAAAAGTGTAAAATTTAGAGTAGATATGAGTGTTGGAATTAGGAGAGATAGGTACTGAGAGGGGAGGGGTGAATCAATGCCTTCTAAACTTCACTTGTAAAACCTTTCAGATCTATAACTGTATACTATGATAATCGATCAAAATAACTTGAGTCTAATTGCATAAATCAATCATCTAGTTAACTTAAGAAAGTAAACAACATGAAATCAATATGACAATCACATAACACAAGTATTTTGGTAACGCAGAAACCCTTGTAAGAAGGTAAAAACTGCGGTGGGGATGACACCCACAAATTCTTCATTACTGTAGATAGAAAAGGTTTGCCTGTTAAGGCTAAAAGTTTTGATCACTTCTGGTGATCTTACCCTGTTAGGAGTAACATATTAGATCAGCTAGATCTACCTAGTTATAGGATTTTGACAACACTAATGAAGTGTGCACTCGGTTAAGAGATTTACATAAGATTGTTAAGTCTACTCTGTTAATAGATTTTATCAAAAAATCTATTACAATTGTCAGAAAGTAATAGGCAATTATTTGCTAGTTGACAACTCAATTGTATGAAATAGATCTATAAGTGCTCATTAAAATATCACCTTATCTGTGATGATTCTTTGCTCTGTTATGCTCGATAGCCTTCTCTGAATCTGTTCAATCTGATATCCTCTGTATTCTATTATGCTTAGTAAATCGATTGACTTGAAGTTAGGCAATGTCTTCAAGTGCTCCATGATTCATATATATCAGTTCATCAACCACAAAAATGATGCAAACATACAAGATATATAGTGTTCTATTTTGCCCCTTTAGCAAAAATTAGGTTACAGAAATAATCATAACCCTAAGATCTACGGTGCAAAATTAACCTAGATCAACTATTACAATAAGATAAACATTACATTTAATGAGTATCTTTTACAATAAATGCTCCTCGATCTTGGTAAACCATTTTACTATCTATTGTAACCATTTGCATAGAAGAATGTGCCATTTCATATTACTATGCCATTTCCTATGATCCTTGATAAACACTGTGTACACTGATCGGTGTATCAATGCTCGGTGTTTACTGTCTGTTGGTGTCGGTGTTTACTGGTGCTCGATAAACTGTATAGTGCTCGGTGTGAAGGCTTTACCGACTGCTCTATCTTACTTCTGGTTACTGACCAACTCAATATAAGTGACCAACCGATCTGTTTAATATCCTTTGATACTAATGACAACCTTGAATGCTCAAATAGAGATTAACAATGAGGATATTGGGTGTTGGAGGAAGATTTTCTGTAAAGGCATTTCTTGTCCTCACTCCAAAGTAATGTTGGGGAATGGAATGAAGAATATAATATTCTTTGGAGGCAAAAAAAGTGTAAGAGGCCCATGTGTATCCTTACCACATATGGTTAAGTATTTAAGGTTGAGGTGGACAAGGGGTTGCCTTTGTTGCCTAATCCATATGATTAGGAATGTGTGCATGCTTAAGGAGAGATTAGACTTAATGAAGGATGATTGGAAGGCAAGTGGGAAAGTTAGGAGGATTGTTGGGAGGAGAGAGAATAAGTGGAGGAATTAGTAATTCATTTTTATTCTAGGTGGAGGAAGTGGAGATTAATTAAGTAAATAATGACATTTACTTAATCAAATAAGAAATTAATGATGAAAGTGGTCTTTTTAGGAATGTTCAAGTGGATGGAGCTTGTAGAATTTCAAATTAATTGTAATTCAAAATAGAGGAAAGGGGATAAAGAGATTTTATTTAAATAAATATATGAATTTATTTAATTAAATGGGATGATACTATAGATAAATTAAATTAATTAATTTATTTGGGACTATAGACAAAAAGGGGAGATTCATTAAATAAATAAATTGGTTAATTAATATGATGACTCTAGAAGAATAGTTATTATAATTTAATTTGATCAAATGTGTAATGATCATATTTAGGCATCTATTGGCTCATGGAAAGATACAAAAATATGTAGGAACAACTTCACCCAAAGACATGTAGATATCGTTAAAGGAATCTTTGTGATTTTCTTCATGATTAATCTAGTGTTTGTTTCACAATAATTTTCTCTTATTTGTTCCATATTACAGATGTTAAACTTGTGTTCCATGAAGAAATACCATATACATCTCAGGATATAATAAAGAGGATTGAAATTCTTAGCAATGCTGACATCATTGGTTCATGACGCTTTGGTATGGTCTACAAATTGGTCATGAATGACAATAATGCATTTGCAATCAAGGTAATTTAGAATGATGGTTTAAGATCATATCGCCTATTTGAAAGAGAGCTTGAGATATTGAGAAGTATCAATTATACAATCCTTGTGAATTTAAAAGGCTATTGTAATTCTCTATTAGCCAAACTTCTTATATGTGACTACTTGCCCTTGGGAAGCTTATATAACTTATTTGTTGGTATTCCAAAAATTGCTAAATCTCATTTCTTTAAATCCATGGTAGGCATTACAATATTCATCTTGTTAAAATAACCTCCAAATTGATGGAACCTTGAGAAGCATGGCTATGTATAAACCAAAATGCTTGATTAAAGATAGTGATTGGAGCAGCTTGAGGTATGCCTAAGATCTACGTCATGATTGTTTCCCTTGTATAGTACATCATGATGTTAAGAAATATATTACTAGATGACAATGTGCAATCACATGTATGGGTTTGGTCTTGGAAAACTCTTGGAAGATGATGAATCCCATGTGACAATATTCTTTGGAGGTTCTCATATACCCTATTTCCCTAATGTGTGAAATAATTAGTGAAATGCGGGGATGCACACCTATCCCAAAACCCAAGAGTACCCGGTGCGAGGATGTCCCTAGGATAGGTACTTGGAGTACCCAAGTATCCCCGCCACCACCCAAGTGTCACCGCACCCGCCACTACATCGCTTGGGTTTTTGGGGACGTATGGGGTACTTGTGTACTTGGGTACTTGGGTGATTGGGTGCTTAGGGACATCAGGGGTGCTTGGGTGATTGGGTGCATGGGGATGTTAGGGGTGCTTGGGTTCTTGGGTACTTCATCCATTCTGTTAATAGGAACAAACTTACCTCTAAGAGAGAAGAGAAGTGTGTGTACAAAGAGAGCCCGATAACATGATGGGATGTAGAGCCAGAGGATCCATCTTAGATTGATAAGGATGAGATTGCAACAAAAATAGATGTAGGGTTGGTTGGTGTTCCTTTGGCAGAACTTGAGTGTGAGGAGTCTAGTAGTTCCACTGATGAGGACTTTGGCTTGGGGGGTGATTAGAGTCCTCCCATCACTACATTTTATCATTTTGACCTTATTTTGTACTCATTTTGATATTGATCACGATTCATATCATGCATGATTCTACTCATTGTTATCATCTTTATGGTATAATTGTTATTTGATAGAACTAATATAAATCCTATTTGTAGATAATTTGAATTTCTATTTGATTTTTTTAATTTTTGAATGTTACTATTGAGTATGTACTATGTTACTATGTTGAATGTTCAATGGTTCTAGTTCATGTTATAATTTTTCTATGTTCAAGTATTTCAATTTGGTATGTTATATTGAAACATCATTTCATAATTAGCATTTCAAGTTCTATATGTATAGTATGCATTGTGCAACATCCCTCCCCCTTGGCTGCTGTCATCGTACGCCTGTTGTCCCCAAACTGAGGCCCATTTTTTTCACGTCCTAAAAACCCATCTCGGAGTCTCCCTGTCCTAACGTCCCCCACATTGGTATTACATTGGAAATAATAGAATACTTTTAAAGTAGGTAGGCAACAAAGAAATCTCATGTATACAACTATGGAGTTATTCTATTAGGTTTCTTAGCGAAAAAAAAATAACCTATCCATCATTTGTTGCTAATTGCTTGAATGTTGTTGTATGCATGGGCCTTTTATTTTCTAGTTCATTAGAGAAGTGCTCCTATCAACACATTAATATAGTTTGTCCTTTTTTATTGTGGATCTTAACATTGAAATTACCTCTGTAGGTGAACACACTATTGCAAGAGAATATGTTACAATAAGTTATTGATCAAAGCTACCATTGCAGCTCTAAAGAAAGCATTAAATCAGTTTTAGAGATTGTGGTGAGTTGTATAGATTCCATTATTACAGGAGTCCCACAATGATTCAAGTTTCTCAAATGCTAGAAGTAGAGATCATGTCCCCATGTCTTAGTGATATTTATAATTATAATTTGAAATGATAAGCTCAATGTGGCTTGAATAGATCTTGTTTTCCCTACTTGTAAACACCATTTATTGGGTGTTGTGCGATTTATAAATAATACTAGTGGTTGAAAGCCAATGTGATGCATGAGCATCTTGGGTGTAAGGGCAATCTTGCATCACCCCAAAATATTTCTGGTTTCTTTTCCAATAAAGGGCTATCTTGTGCAGAGCTGCTATTTATGGAAACTTACTATTTTTGAGATAGTTGGTCATACTAGCTTGAAATGTTATGATTTTATAGGTGGAGGTACATCTTGGTCATATCATGTTAGGAATAGTCCCAAGAGATAATTGAGAGGGGGGGGGGGGGTGTGAATCAGTTATCTACAAGTTTCAATTCTTTATCTAATTAAGTATGTAATAACATTAAGTATAAACACAATGAAATAACACTTAACACAACACCATAATTTTTCTTACAGGGAAAGCCAAATAGGTTAAAAACCTAGTGGGAATTGACACCCACTAAGAAATGTACTAGTGTACTATGATCCATGTTAGAAGATCTTACAACCCTGTTAGGAGTTGATCTTTACAATGCAATAAGTACAGTGACCTGGTCAAGGGTCAGACCTTGTTAGGAGGCTTTTACAATTAACCCTATTAGGGGTGAGGACACACTGTCTAAGAGGTCACTGCTCAAAGGGGTGAAGGCTACAACCTTCTGTTTAAAAGATACACACTATATCTAGATCTTGGTGAACTACGCATAGACCTGCTATCTTGATCAGTAATAATTAATAGCATATACTCTTTACTTGGTCACATACACCTTCTGTCGATGGCTCAACACTTCGCACTCTCTTCTCTGCTCTTCTCTTTCAACTCTGAACCATACTTAGCAATCATAAATGACTGCCTATAAATATCTTCCTCTAAATGATACAATCAAGTCGGCTCATTAGAACCATCTTGAAATCATATTAGAGAAACAATACAATTCTCTAATAAAATCTTTGTCAGCTCTACTAAGAACGCAATACAAATTAGGTCTGCACAACTTCATGTGAGTAGAGAAAAACTATACACAGTCAGCTCCACCAAATTAACTCTTTCTTCTCATGCTAAATTAAGTCATGTACTCTTAACCAAAAATTCATAACTCTCCTCTTATCATAAATCTAGGCACACATACTGAGATGATAGGCACAACTACCGCAATAATATAAACACTATCGGCTCTTCCAGATAAACTCAGGAAACTGCAACTGTCAACTGGAGACTTCATAACTCAACGTGTACTGCATATCTGACTCTACGTTCATGAACATAACATCATACCTATGTCTACAACATAAATATGAAGGTGCAAGGCTCTATTGCAACCATACTATAAATCACATACAGAACTATTCCTAGGACCTGTCAAGAATACTCACTGATATACACATCTGTACAACTGTCTTTACTAAGAATCAACCTCTGCATCGATGATATCATGCTGATAACATATTCATGAATCATATGCTAAAGGATCTCTCCATCATGCTTCCACGCATGCTGCTTACCGTATGTTGTCATCAATGACAAACATATAGACAACAAACTGGCTTGTTGGAAAATATCCAACAATCTCCCCCCTTGGCATTGATGGCAACATATAAAATGAAAAACACCACCAATCCAAATGATCAATTATTTTATAAAATTATCCATTTCCTCAACAAAACTCCCCCAAGGATGGATCCTCCATCACCTGCTGAAATCTCTAAATATCAACTGTTGCAACTCCTCATTTCTTCATATTCATTACTGAATATGCTCCTACTTACTATATACCTTCTTTTTTGTCTTGTTTCTTTTCTTTTTTTTCATGACTTCATATATACTCTCCCTTTGACATCAATGGAAAAAGGTGCCAATACATTTAAGCCCTGATACTACTCCCGAGGTAGAGTAGTCAATCCTTTATCAATCACTAAGGATTGATGCACTCCTACTATCTCTAATCAGATTCAGGGAAGGGAATTACTCCCAACTTCTCCCTGAGATACTCAAAAGTATCCTTAGGTAGAGGCTTTGTGAATATGTCTGCTAGCTGATCTTTTGTACTCACATAATCCATCATTACTTCTTTCTCTGCTACTTTCTCTCTTAGGAAGTGATACTTTATCTCAATATGTTTAGTCTTCGCATGCATCATAGTGTTCTTTGACATATTGATAGTGATAGTGTTATCACAATGAATAACAATAGGGTAATCAATCTGAATGCCAAAATATTTTATCATTTGCTTGATCCACACAATTGTAGAATAATTCAATGCCACTAGTACATACTCTACTTCTATTGTTGACTGAGAGATACAATTCTTCTTTTTACTTGTCCAAGTGACAAGTCTATCACCAAGGAATATAGCTCCTCTAGAGGTACTCTTTTTTCCATCCATGCATCCTACCCAATCTGCATCTGTATATACATGAAGCTTTGCATTTTTTGAATTAGGATACCATAAACCATAGTTTAAGGTTCCATTCAAGTATCATAACATTATTTTTACTGCCATGAGATGACTTTTCTTAGGTTCTTCTCCAAATCTTCCAACAATATCAACTGCATTAGAAATGTTTGGTCTTGTTTGAGTAAGATATATAAGTTTACCAATCATAGACTTATACAACATTATGTCTACTGCCAGTGAATCATCTTCTTTTGAAAGCTTACATCTTGTTATCATAGGCGTACTTATTGGCTTGCAATCATCCATCTTGAATGTCTTCAAGATCTCTTTTACATACTTAGTCTGATTTATGAATATACTTTTGTCTGTTTGCTGCATATTCAATCCCAAAAAGTACTTGATAGTCCAATCATGCTCATTTCAAATTGTCTCTGCATTTCTTTGGAAAATTTTGCACTAAGCTTATCATTACCACCAAAGATAATTTCATCAACAAATATAGCAACTAATAATAATCCATTAGATGTTTCTCTTATGAATAAATTATAATTTCCTACTCCTTTCTTGAATCCAATTTTAGTCAAGTATCCATCAAGTCTTTCATACCATGCTCTAGGGGCTTGCTTAAGTCCATAAAGGGCTTTCTTTAATTTGCATACCATATCAAGTTTGTCTGATAAGGTGAATCCTTCAGGCTTCTCTATGTATACTTCTTCCTTTAATTCTCCATTCAAGAATGCTCACTTAACATCCATCTAGTAGACCTTAAAGGTTTTGTATGTAGCATAGGCTAGAAACAACTTTATGGCTTCCATACTAATCTAGATTTTTTTCTTATTAATGTTCCATCTTCATTCATCTTATTTATGAATATCCATTTGTTTTCAATCACATTCTTATCACCAGGCCTAGGGACCAATTCCCATGTGTCATTCTTAATTATCTAATCTAGATCTTCTTTCATTGCTTCATGCCAATCTGAATCATTACATGCATCTTCAACACTTAAGGGTTCAATCTGTGATAGTAAACATACCTCTTCATTTGCTGTGGAACTCTTTGTTTTTGATCTTGTCATAAATTTAATGTTCTAATCTCCAATGATGTCTTCCTTTGAGTGATATCTAGATGTGAATTTAGGAACATTGGGTGTGACACTCTCATCTGACTTCTAAGATTCTGCTTCACTAGTTTTAGGGTCATTGAACAATACATTAATGTTGTCAAATATTTCATCAACCACTATTTCTCTAGAGACAGGTTTAGGTTCTTCTTCAATCATAGGTGCATAATCATGATATCTTTCTTGAATCATATACTTCTTATCAATCTTGACATGAGCACTTTCAATGATCTTCTTTAATCTCAAGTTAAAACATCTATAAGCTTTTCTTTTAGTAGAGTAACCAAGAAAAATACCTTCATCACTTCTTGAATCAAACTTGCCAATTGCTTCATCTCTCTTGATGTAGCACTTGCTTCCAAAGATTTTGAAGTATTTGACTGAAGGCACATTTCCAAACCATAGCTCATAAGGTGTCTTGTCTGGGCCTGGCCTCAATTGAATTTTATTGATAGTATTGACTGTTGTATTGACTGCATCTCTCCAATAGGTGTGTGCAACCTTCCCTTCAATCATGATGGTGCATGCTGTGTCCAGTATGATCCTATTCCTTATTTCTACAATTCTATTATGCTAAGGGGTTCTAGGAGGACATAGTTGTCTCTTTATCCCATGTTCTTCATAGTACTCATAAAATCTGTCAGAGGTGAATTCTCCTCCTCTATCTGATCTCAGACATTTAATCTTCAATCCAGACTCATTTTCAACCTTAACCTTGAACATTTTGAACTTGTCAAAGGCTTCTAATTTATCCATTAAGAACGTAACCCATATCATTCTAGAATAATCATCAACAAACAAAATGAAACACCTTTCACCATAGTATGATCTTGTTTGAGTTGGTCCACATAGGTTTGTATGTATCAGATCCAACTTGTTCTCTACCGAATTGTGCTTGCTTCTAAATGAATTCCTTGCATGCTTTCCCATCACACATTCCCTACACATTGCATCAATTGGTTTTGCAATGCTGGGAAGATCTATTACTACCTTTACATTACTTATCTTTACTATGTTATCAAAATTGATATGACATAGTCTCTTGTGCCATAGCCAACTGTCATCTACTTTAGCAACAAAACAACGTGCTTCTGGATTAAGCTGAAAAACATTACCTTTAGTCTTTGATCCTAATGCAATAATTTCTCCTTCCTTGTTGTTAATGATGCACTTGTTGTCTTTGAACTCCAACCAGTAACCTTTGTCAAGCAACTATCCAACAATCAGTAGGTTATGCTCCAAACTATCAACATATAGAACATCATCAGTGTTGTTCTTTCCATCCAAGGTGATGGCTCCTCTACCAATGATAGGTTTAGGATTATTATCTCCAAATCTAACCATGCCTCATTTGTATCTATCCAGATGAACAAATCTATCTTTGGCTCCTGTCATGTGATGTGAGAAACCACTGTCAATGATCCAATCTGTCCTGATGTCTGCTTGTGAAATCAGTGCTAACTCTTGTGTATTCTTTTCATCTTCAAGAGCAATGAATGCAATTTCCTCCTCTGCCGATTCTTCATCTCATACTCCATCTCTAGCATAGTAACATTCCTTTGTATACTTAGGCTTATAGTTATTTTTGAACTTCTTAACTCTTGTAGGACACTTAGATGCAAAGTGACCAATCTTATTACATGAAAAGCATTTGAATGGTAATTGACCTTCATATTTTCATTTTCCTTTCTTTTCTCTTTTATCAATCATAGCAATGAAATCATCTAGTGCTTTCTCTTCATCATCATCATCAAAATTACTAGAGGTGTTCAAGGATTTCTTACCATGTATTGAAGCTTTGAAGGCTATCTTGATTTTAGGCTCTGTCTTTAATCTTGACATCTCAAAGGCTGAAAGCTTGCTGATTAAAGTCTTTTGTGGACTGCACAGTTTCATCAAGGATGCATATTTTTTTGTCATATTTTTGTGTCAAGGTAGTCATCAATTTATCCATTATGTCTTCTTCTGAGATTTCTCCACCATTGTTTTTGATTCCTACAACTACTTCATTAATCCTTTGATTGTAAGCTCTGACATTCTCATCAGGTAGCATCTCTAATATTGCATCTTTTCTTTCATTTCTTTCTATGCACATTCTTGGCTTGAATATCTCCTTCAAACATGTCTCCTAGGTACTTCCATATCCTATAGGCTTTGTCCATTTTATTTATCTCTGAAAACTCACTGTCAGTAGGGTGCTGATAAGGGCTTCTTTGGAAATAGCATTTGAAGTGAACATCTCCTTTTATTTTAAGGTTGCATCTTCTTTTACAAGATCTGCTAGTGAAGGAATCTCAACTTCTTTGGTAGCCACTTCAAAAGTCTCAAAGGCAATGCACTGAAAATGTGTCATCATCTTGTTCTTCCAGTCAAGATAGTTCTCTCCATCAAACTTAGGAATTTTTTTTTAAATTATGTCATCTGATCAACCTCAAGTTGTTAAACTTTATGTCTGAGGCACTTTGATCTGATACCAATTGTTAGGAATAGTCCCAAGAGATAACTGAGAGGGGGGGGGGGGGGGTGAATCAGTTATCTACAAGTTTCAATTCTTTATCCAATTAAGTATGTAATAACATTAAGCATAAACAAAATGAAAGAACACTTAACACACCACCACAATTTTAGTTACAAGGAAACCCCAATGGGAATGGACACCAACTAAGAACTGTACTAGTGTATTATGATCCTTGTTAGAAGATCTTACAACCCTATTAGGAGTTGATCTTTACAATGAAATAAGTACAGTAACTTGGTCAAGGGTTGGACCTTGTTAGGAGTCTTTTACAATTAACCCTTTTAGGGGTGAGGACGCACTGTCTGAGAGCTCACTGCTCAAAGGGGTGAAGGTTGCAACCTTTTGTTTAATAGATACAGACTATATCTAGATCTTGGTGAACTATGTGTAGACCTTCTATCTTGATTAGTTCCAATGAATAGCATATACTCTTTACTTGGTCACATAGACCTTCTGCTGATGGCTGAACACTTTGCACTCTCTGCTCTGCTCTTCTCTTTCAACTCTGAACCATACTTAGCAATCACAAATGATTGCCTATAAATATCTTCCTCCAAATGATACAATCAAGTAGGCCTATTAGAATCATCTTCAAATCATACTAGAGAAATAATAAAATTCTCCAATAACATCTTTGTCAGCTCTACTAAGCATGTAACACAAATTAGGACTGCACAACTTCATGTGATCAGTAGATGCAACGCTACACACAGTCAGCTCCACCAAATTAACTCCAACTTTATTCTCATGTTGAATTAAGTCATGCACTCTTAACTAAACATTCATAAATCTCCTCTTATCATAAATCCAAGCGTGCATACCAAGATGATAGGCACAACTACCGCAATAATATAAACACTGTCGACTCTTCCAAATAAACTTAGGAAACTACAACTGTCAACTAGAAACTTCATAAATCAACCTATACTACATATCTGACTCTGCGTTCATGAACATAACATCATACATATGTCTAAAATATAAATATGAAGGCCCAAGGCTCTACTACAACCGTATTGTAAATCACATACACAACTATTCCTGGGACCTATCAGGAATACTCGCTGATATACACATCTATACAACTCTCTTTACTGACAATCAACCTCTACGACTATGATATCATGTTGATAACATATTAATGCATCATATGCTAAAGGCTCTCTCCATTAGGATTCTATGCATGCTTCTTACCATATGTTGTCATCAATGACAAACATACAAACAACAAACTGGCTTGCTGGCAAATCTCCAACATATCAACCTGTCAGTTGAGTTTCAGTGCCATATCATTTGTAGTGGTGAAGTTATTGAGTTTTTTATCTACGAAATCTTTGATCTCAATTTTGAAGGTCTTAGAGGCTCTGGAATGAGATTGAACCCTTGCTAATTGGAGTTTGAGCGAGTCAGGCACCATAGATCACAACCTACCATTTCTGAAAAGTGGTTATAATAGCCAAACAAAGCTACGGTTAAAAAGTTATGGCCTCTAAAAGTTAGGTTACCTAAAAGTATAATTTGTAATTATTTTGAGCTGACCCTAGTGTAAAAAAATGAAAAATAAAATAATTCTAGGGATAGTCAGCTTCAATGGCTAAAATTATGGAACTTTCTCAAGTGGTGGAAAATTGTCTATATAAGGAAGGTTGTAGTGTTTTTTAAGGTAGTTTTGGGTAGTGATTCAAGGCTTAGTCCTACATAATATTGTAAGGAAAATTTTCATGTGGCTTTGCATATTGCAATTCTAAATTTTTTAATTCCACACTTTTGAAGATAATAAGAAGCCCATTTTCTATTCTTGCAAATTGTTGTTGTTTCTCTGTTTCTATTATGTGTTTTTGGTATTAAGGGGAGTACCCTTCATCAAGTGGTATCAAAGCAGGAGTTCTTGAGTGTGTAGAGAGATCACCGACTATGAGGCCATTTGCACCAGGACTGTGGTTTAGGGTTTCAACGAGAAGCGTGAAAATGCCTCCACAAAGGGAATGTGGTAGAAGATTTAGAGGTGTGTCACATGAGATTAGTGATGACATACAACTGATTGAATATCTAGATAAACTAAAGGAAGAGTGATTAGAAATCACCAAGATACTAAAGTGATATGTAAGATGATTAAATCAGTCAATATGTTGTCATTGATGTCAACTAGTTTTTGACAGTACTTATCAAGATAGTTACAAACATCTGAACATCTGTAGAAGGAAGAAAAGATGAAGAAATGGGATAACTACATAAGGAAAAGATGGATATGATAGATAAGGATAAGGTAAACATTGGGTAGCTTATTGATGAGTCTATGGCTTTATATTGCTGACTTGAGCATGTTACATTAATCTATTGTGAATAAGAGATTTGAATTGAACAAGTCAATGTGGTCGGTAATTGAAGATTTCTATATACACCAAGCCAGTGCAATGTATACCAAGCGATAGTAATAATTGAGTTAGTTATCACTGACATATTTTAGTATTAATTTTGAGTATGGATGAAAACATTAAATGCTAAGAACAATCAACTGAAATTGATGAGTTGGATATTGTTAGGATTTTGAGGTTAAGGATGAAGTTAGTTATGAGATCCACGATTGACAAAATTTAGAGAAGATCTAAAGGATGAGATTGAAACGTGTTAAGGACACATTTGCTGAGGAAAGTTTAAGTGGTAAAATGGACGAAGGAGATTAAGAGGCAAAATCCGATGACTGATATGAAAATGATTTACTTATCTATTTAAGTGATCAGAAAATGATTCGACATCTCATTAAATGAGATTTTTTAATTATAATGAACTTTCAAGTTTAGGTTGTCCGTTCAACTTCTAATGGGAATGCAAAAGTAATGACCTTTCAACTTCAAATGAAGATTTATAAAGAGGCTGAAGCCAAATTCAAGAGCAGAAAGAAATGGAGACACATCTTGTTTGCTGAGATTGCTATCAGATCTTATGGAGTTCATGGGCATACATCTCATTCACGGGATAGCCCAACTTCTATGAACTTGACATACAACTCATCTACGAGTTTGTTCAAGCAGATTGATTAACGAGCATCTATCTCACTTACGAGATTGTCCAAAAATTGTACCAGATTCTTAGAATTATGAATGAAGAAAATTTTTAAAATTTGTTTATTGTGTATTTACAATACCAATGTTTCTTCTTTTGGTATTGTCCTCTGAATTGACAAAATAATTCAGATCAGTGGTATCAGAGCCAAGTTCGATCGCTTTAAATGTGTCTACAATCAGATTTAGCCCAAAATGAAGGTTTGATAATCTTCTCCCTCAAAAATTAGCATTGGGTCTCCTGCAATTCAGTTTCTTAATTTCCATTTGATTTGGCGGTGTATTATTTCGGGTTATTGTAACAGTCCTAATTTTTTGATACTCATGTTCTTCATTATCAGGTTATGATTATTCTGTTTGAAAGATTGTCAACCGATATCATTAGTTCGGTTTAGCCTATGTTCAGTTTTATAACAGTGATAGAAATCGAGTTTTGACAGTTTGATAGTAATTAGAATCGGTTCCCATGATAGGGCCAATTTGGGATGATGGCAGTTTCTCATGTAGTAGAGAATTGATTTTTAAAGTCTGAGCATTCGTTGTAGATTGAATTTAAGAAGAAACGGTTTTGTCAAGAACCGTTACCACATTATGGTACTGGTTTAATTTTATCATCGGGACTGGTTATTCAGTCTAACTATACCAAGCAACGCTAAGAGAATATGGGTCTACAGTTATTGAAAAGAGGGCCCAAGAAAGTTTTGATTCTACAGATTATTCATAGTTGGAGTGACCAAATGATATTAAAGATCATTCATTCATAATAGTCGAAGACTATCATGTTGGGTATTCGGTCTTACAGCAAGGAAAAGGTGGCAAATATGTATTACGTGCATGTACGTACTGTGACAGACCCGTATGGTAATGAATTATATTCTCAGTCCATGGTAAGTGTAAAAATGGTTGTTGGTGACTTTGAATCAGAGTTATTTCATGTTTGGGGTGTTGCCGAGAGATGGTGTTTTCAATCTTAATCCATAGAAGACCCCAAAGATATCAAAGGAATATGGATCTCTGAAATCAATGTTTATAAAGGAAGCTGAGATGATTAAGTGGTTGCAGATTTAGAACCATCGAGTTAGAATGGGACACCAACATATCTGAAAGTTCACTTTTGTGTCTGACAGTCTTGCATAAGAGCTCTGCAATTTCTTGTTCCTCTGCAGATTGTTCTGGTTATGCGCCTGTGAATCCCCATCTCAAGTGGGTTCTGTGGTGCAGTCAGAGGTTATGCTCCTCTTCTTGCAATGAAAAATTCACACACTCATTTGCAATTTTAGCTACCCAATACAGAGGAGCGCTCTAAAAGAAAAAAAAAATTCATGAAAGAATTATGATTTTGGAAAATCGTTGCTTCATTTGGAAGATGGTAGGGCAATGGGGTCCATTGCCTTCTAAGGAAGGAGGAATGATTAGAAAATGATTTGACATCTCATTAAATGAGATTTTTTAATTATAATGAACTTTCAAGTTTAGGTTGTCCGTTCAACTTCTAATGGGAATGCAAATGTAATGACCTTTCAACTTCAAATGAAGATTTATAAAGAGGCTGAAGCCAAATTCAAGAGTAGAAAGAAATGGAGACACATCTTGTTTGCTGAGATTGCTATCAGATCTTATGGAGTTCATGGGCATACATCTCATTCACGGGATAGCCCAACTTCTATGAACTCAACATACAACTCATCTACGAGTTTGTCCAAGAAGATCAATTAACGAGCATCCATCTCACTTATGAGATTGTCCAAAAATTGTACCAGATTCTTAGAATTATGAATGAAGAAAATTTTTAAAATTTGTTTATTGTGTATTTACAATACCAATGTTTCTTCTTTTGGTATTGTCCTCTGAATTGACAAAATAATTCAGATCAAACATGTCAGACAAAAAGGAGACTGCAAAGATTTTGTGTGAAGACTTTATTTATTCATTCCTAATCAAGCTGGTTATAGAAAGAACCGAGTTGTAGACATTACCGAGCATTAGAGAACTATCAACCGAGTGAAGTATGTTGAGAAATATTGAGGAAGTGAATTGATTAATGATCAGAAGATTTTTATGAGCATAGCATAGATCTGAATATTTTCAATTGAGTTGTATTTGAATCAGATTAGAACTCTATTAGTTTAACCATTGATTTAGAAAATCTCTTAACCGAGTGGACTTAATAGTCTTATTGTACTATCCTATGACATTCATTGAATGAAATTTTTTATCTTGTTGACCCCATAGTGAATGTTGGTCAAAAGTTAACTATTTGTGATAAATCCTCTAACCTGGTCACACCTAATTGTCATGCCCAGATTTCCTTAGGCAAAAACACAACTTTTAAAAAAAAAATATTAACATATATATATATATATATATATATATATATATATATATATATATATATATATATATATATATATATATATATATATATATATATATATATATATATATATATATATATATATATATATATATATATATATATATATATATATATATATGTTAAAAGTGTATAGCTTACTAAGAAATCTTCTAAACACATTTTACAATAGCAGTACAAGAACCAGTATGGACAAATTATCACAAGAAACATAAATAAATAAAGAATGTTACTCTTCCTACAAGTTACAGCTAAAATCAAAGAGATACATCAATAAGCATTTCCCTTTTTTTTTTATTACAACTTGGAAGCATGTCACTTCTTACACACACTACAAAACTTTACAAGGAGACTCTATCTTACAAGAAGAAATAGATGAGACAAAGACTTATATTACATTTTTACAAGGTAAACTTTACACCCAATACCACATTGAAGGAATTCACAAACACTACATTCTTTCATAGCCCTGGGCTGGTCCAACCAAGATATCTTGAAAAATTGGCAAGAAAACAAAACTGACTAGCAAAACCATGGTACTCTCCTCCCTACCATATGGCATCATGAGACCTCATAGGTCCTAGCCAACCCCCAAGCAAGGGGAAATCAAGCCAACAAGAAACACCCATACATCCCTCAAATATTCCACACATCACATTACTTCATGAAACAACAACATATATGCCATTCTTTGCCTCACACAAGGATTACAACAACCTTTTTTTTCTTACATGGCCATTCACAAAAAGGATCTACTAAGACCCACTCAACAAGAAGGAAGTAAGAACTTCAAGCAACAACAACCATGGTTCATCTCTAGCTCACCTAAGATACACATTTATCACTATGACACAAGAGATTCAAAACACTTTGCCCACACAATACTCTCATGAATGAACTCAAGGACTTACATAAAGCATAACAACAACTCACAACACACATATACAAACTGAAATACCTTCCTACTCATATGAACTCATAAAATGCATGAAATCCATTAATGGAGGTTGAGGTGCACATACCTTCACCTGAAGTTATGGTAGACAGATCAAGTGAGTCTTCCCTTTTCTTCCCTTTTTCTTCTCTAACTTTCTCCTAGCTCCTAGATTGTCTCCAAAGTTGGAGAGTGGGTGATTAGGCAACACAATCTAAGTTTGCCACTAAAATAGGATTCTCACACTCTCCCATGCCCTTGGGAGAGTTGTGAGCTTCCCATTGGGTGACCTACCCAAAACCTTAAAACTTTCCTAAAGTGGAACTGCAAAAGGTGAATGGGGAAGAGAGTTGGAAACTTTTTGACTTATGAAGTTTCACATGTGAGTTTGATTTTCGCCATTTGACAAAAGCCCACTTTTGGAGGCCTTCCCAAGGTGGCTCTAGGGTGTCCTATGGTTAAAAAGGATCCTTACCCATAGGTATAACCCATGGGCCTTCTATTTTTGTGTAAAAAAACTCTGTAGGGGTTAATTTGACCCCTCAAAACCCAACCTAAAAGTGAAATTCGAGATTTAAGGAGATGTGACTTCCCATGTGTGCCCTAACCAAGGTAGAGGTATGGGGAAGACCAATTTGTACTAGGGTTGGATGGTGACAACTTCCTTAATTCCAAGTAAATTTAAAATGCAACTAAATTCACATTACAAGTGTCATAGAAACCTCAAAAACACATCACTTTCCTACTTGGCAAGGTCCACAATTAAATAAAGAAATAATAAAATTAAACATTCACATAACCCCTTTCTCTTCACAAAAAAAATAAGACACATCACAATAGGCCTAGTCCCCCTTTAGGACATGAATTTTGGTGTCAAGGGAGGCACACACAAAATAGCTTGACTTCCCCTTTCCATGGTTTTAGTCCTGCACACTCAATGTAATTATCAATATTCCCATAATAATCAGAGCATGATCAAAATAAAATAAAACCTTAACTTTCATTATATCAATACACTTTCAAGTTAGGTAACAAGTTATCCTCTAAGGAATCCATCAATTCTCTTATGATACTGAATTTCAAAATGCTTCAAATTACAATTAATCCATAATTCCAATCTATGAAATCATCACTATTTGCTTTATTGAACCAATCTTATTCTATCAAGAAATTATAATCTTCTCAATTCCCAAAAGTAAGATTTAATTTTGAATAAACATCGTGACCTAAAGTTAAAGTCACATAATTATCAACCCTTCATTATTAATCCTACCTCAGGGTATACTAGGGACTATGGTAAAATAGTTATCAATGCTATTTCAAACTTCACATTTTAACTCAAGGTTAAGTAACCTAATCATTCATTGCAGTTTCACCTCTAGTTCATAGCAATTAATTGTCTAATCTGATTTGTCAGGATGTTCCAATTCTACAATATTAAACTTTGAACAAATTGAATTAACTATTAAATCCATAATTACATGAAAGTGCAATAAGAGTTTCATTTGTACATCATTTCCTAGCTTAACCATAATTATTCATCTTGAATTTCTCCCAATAACTATTCTTAGAATTAGTTTCGCCTTGGTAAACATTATCATCATTGAGGTTCTAAATGTATCACCAAAATTGAAATATACTTCTCTCTGGACATATTGTTTTTTTTTCGTAAGTAAATGGGGTTTACATAATCACATTACATGGATTCTCATCAAGGTAATATGTTCTAGTAGGGCTCAAAAAGGCTAAAAGACTAACAGTCTCCCAACCTTATCCACAAAAGTGTCTCACATAGAGGGAGAATGGTAGGGGCCAATTAAATTGCATAGCTCAATTCTATCACAAAAATTTACTTTTATTTGAAGCCTTCCTAAATTTATATTTTGATGCGTACACCTATCACTCTAACATAAATTTTACACTTCTAGAGATCATTACAAACCATCTATGCGTGTGCATCATCCATACCTAAGTTAAGGCATCATAACATATAATGTTGCCAAATAACTTAGAGATTCTATTAGGTTTACTATTCACTTGTTAATTGCCATTGATTGTCTTTATTTTAAAATGTCTCAAAACTATGTTAGTTAATTTGACTCATTCTATTTTTCATTAGGGAAATATTCTAATCCACGTAAGCTCCCTTATTATAATTTCAGATGGAATTTCCAAGCATCTTATAGTAATATTAATTCTATCATGTAAGCACAGGTATACACCTTCATGTTCTAATACCACAATAGTTAACTAAAGGTAATAGTACTTCAAAACTATGTCTTAAATTAACATATTCCATGAATTCATTGGAAGATGAAATCTATTCTAATTAAGTTGATGAACTACAATCAAGATATCTAATAACTTCACATAAAATCTATAGAAAGTTTTGCAAGAAATAACAATAGTGCTTACCATAGTGTTCTTATCTAGATGAGGGAAATGGAGGGGTCCTACACTAATAGTGTGCATTGTAACCTTTAGACGAGTTGGCTCCTAGCTGAGCTCACTTTAGAAGAGTGAATTATTTTGGGTTACCAGTCCCAGGTGGTTTTTCTCTTAGTAGGGTTTCCATGTTAAATCATTGTGTTATGTGTTAATTGTTATGATTGTTTTTATATCATACTTTACATACTGCATAGTTGATTTAATTGGTAATCACAGTTTGGATAATTACTGGTATTCAGTAAAGTGAACAGACAGATTGATATTTTATGTTATCGAGTTGCAGAGATTGTTGGAAAAGTTATGAAATGTACATTAGGGAGTTTTGGATTGTAGGATAACTGATTTAACTAATTCAACGCCCCCCCTCTCAATTATTCTAACAATTGGTATCAGAGCATATTGGTTGCTTGGAGGAATGTTTTAAGGACTTGAGCAGAAAGATCACAAGATGTATAAGAGGGAAGTGCCTAAGCTAAATAAAGATAACTTCTCCACATGGAAAAGCAGGATGAGGCTTCACATATTTGAAATTGGAGAATTTGCTATACCTCTACTAGATAATGGCTACTTACAACCGAATGTTGGAACTTTGACACTTGATCAGTTGAGGGACAAACATGAACACAATATTACTATGATAGAGATTTCTGCTGCTCTATCTGATGCTGAGTTTGAAGATGTCAAGGATTGCACTACAGAAAAGAAAATTTAGGAAAAGATTGCACTAGTTTATGGTGGTGATGTGAATGTAATGAGAGCCAGAGATGAAATCTTAAGAGGTAGATTTGATGACATGAAAATGAAGGAAGGAGACAACATCACACAATACTCAAACCAAATCATAAAGGTTGTCAATGCTATTTGAGGAGCGGGAGGCATTATTTATGAAGACACTGTGGTAAGTAAGATACTGAGAACCTTGTTGCCTGTCTAAGTAATCATAATATATGATATTCATCAAATGAGGTCTACACCTAATAACACTCTTACTCTTGATAGTCTGATTGGAAATTTAACTACTTTTGACCTGGATAATTAAGATTGGCCATAGTCTGATTGGAAATTTAATTATGACAATAGTGTTGTACTCAGTGTTGAGTATGCTTTTATGTCATCTATTAAGATTGGTAAATCTAGCAGTAAGTATACTATAAATAATTAAAGTGACAATGACAATGAAGATGATCTTGATGAACTTGAAGAACTTATGGCCCAGAGACTACAAAAAGGTAAAGGGAAGTATAAGGGAAAATTACACTTAGCTTGTTTTAATTGTAAAGAGCTTGGCCATATTGCTGCTAGTTGTCCTAACATGAAAGAGGAAGATAAAAACAATGATCGATCTGGTGATGGAAAGTTTGGTAGAAGAAATAACATAGGTTACCGACACCATGACAGAAGGGACAATAAAGACAATTGAGATTATAAAGACAAAGGCAAGAAGGCATGTTACATTGTTGATGATAATGAAGATGACACCAACACCGACACTAATGATGAAATTGAAGTGGTATTTGTTGCAATGAAAGATGATTCAGAAGAAGAGGAAAGGTATGTAGAAACAATCCTCATTTCTAAAGTTAGTAAGAATGATACTTGGATCATTGATAGTGGCTGTACACATCACATGACTAGCGATGAAGATAAATTTGAACATCTTGAGCACTACAATGGAGGATCAGTGAAAATGGGAAATGATACACCTTATCAAGTGAAAGGAAAAGGGTCTATCTTATTGAATGATAGGATTAGATGTGATAATGCATACTAGGTTAAAGGACTTAACTACAATTTTTTGAGTGTAGCACAACTAAATAAATTAGGTCACCAAGTTGCATTTGAAAGAAAGAAGGTGAAAATATATGATAAAAATGGAAATCTTGTAGGTACTAGAGGACAATCAAAAGGTAATTTATTCTATCTTGACAATGCTAAAACTTCTTGTTTACTAGTGAAGAAATGAAGATGTATGGTTATGGAATAAGAGGCTATGTCATGTGAACTTTGATATCATGATTAAGATCAGTAAAAAGAGAAAATTTAGAGGTTTACCGAGTCTAACTAAACTTGATCATGTTATGTGCAATCAATGTCAGAAAGGAAAGATGACCAAATCTAGTTTTAAAAGTTGTTAAATTTGAGTAGATTATGTGATCATTTTAATTCTTTCAAAATATTCTTATTTATATATATGACTTCTCAAATTATCATACAATAATATATCTATCCTATATATAAATATCAATGAAATTTTATGCAAAAATTATAATATATTAATTAAGGTGACTGCACCAAATATTAATATATTAAATATAAATTAACTGTCGCTGTTATAAGAAAGTTTTCTATTTTGTCATTTTCTGTATTATGTTCTGTATGATGAACTAGAATTGATTTAGAACTTGATTGAAGAATTTGTGATACATTGATCACCGAGGAGCTTCTGATTAGATATGTAAGATGATTAAATCAATATTATGTTGTCATTGATGTCAACTAGTTTGACAGTACTTATCTTGTAAGTTACTATATCGACACATCTAGAAAAAGGAGTGAAAGAGATGAAGAACAAAAAAATCTACATGAGGAAGATGTATATGATAGATGAGGATAAGGAATACATTGGGTAACTTATTTATAAGTCTATGACCTTATGATATTGACTTAAGTATGTCGCATTCATCTACGCTGAAGAATAGAGCTGAAAGACATAAAGTAGTGTTGTCAGTTAATGAAGCATTATAGTATACACTGATGGGGTGTAGTGTATACTAAGCATAGTGTAAAATAAGCTTGTGTTTACTGACACATTTTTTTGTTAACCGAGAAAGAGAAAAGGAACTAAATGACTAGTTTAGCCAATAGGATTGATGAGCTAGAAAGTGTATGATTTGGAGATAACATATAAAGTTTGTTATGAAGATCAACAACTAACATAAGTCAAAGAAGATCTAATGGATTGAAATTGAAACATGTTATTGACACATCAGCCGAGGAAGTTTAAAGTGGAAAAATCAATGATGATGATTAAGTGGCAAAATCTGATGGAGGAAAAGAAAATGATTTACAAGTCTATATAAGAGATAGAGATTTTACACTGAAATGTATGCTAGAGAAGAATACTGTAGGATTTTCACGTGAACAAGTTTCATGCATATCTGATCAAATTGGTTATAAAGGAACCAAGTTGCAGAGTATATCGAGCATCAGGAAGCTATTACCAAGTGATAGTAAGTCAATGAAATTGATTGAAACATAATTGATATATTGATCATAGGATTTGAATGAGCTTAACATTGATCTGTACATCTGCAATTGAGTTGTATTAAGACAGATCACCTACTATTACATTTTAATCATTGTACATAGTCAAATCTCTTAACTGAGTGAACTAAGAAAGTCTTTATTATGTTGCATTCATAGAATGGACATTGTTATCATGCCAACCCCATAGTGAATGTTGGTTGGATGATAATGGTTAGTGTTAAATCCTCTAACAAGGTCACACCTAATAGTGTTTTTGTAACCTTTAATAGGGTTGGGTCTTCACCGACCTCACTTTAGAAGAGTGGATATTTTTTGGGTTGCCGGTCCCAGGTGGTTTTTCGCTTCACAAGATTTCCATGTTAAATCTTTGTGTTATGTGTTGATTGTGATATTTGTTTGATGTCATATTTGCATGTTACATATTTGATTTGATTGGTAATCATTATATGTTACTTGACTGGTAATCAGTAAAAGCACAAATAGTATAAGTATTTCAAGTTATCGAGTATCAGAAGTTTGAGATAAATTGTTTTGGATTATACATTTGGAATTGGGACACTGGATAACTGATTCACCCTCCTCTCAGTTATTCTAACAATTGGTATTAGAGCATTGGTTTCTTGGAATAGGGTTTTAAGGACTTCAATACAAAGATCTCAAAATGTATAAGAGGGAAGTGCCAAAGATGAATAAAGATAACTTCACAGTATGGCAAAGCAGAATGAAGTTGCACATATCTGGAATTGGGAATTCTGCACTAGGCCTTATGGAGAATGGCTATCTACAACCAACCATTGGTCCCCTGACACTTGATCAACTGAGAGGTAGGCATCAACACAATGTTACTATGATGGAGATTGCTGCTTCCTATACCGATGCTGAATTTGAAGACATTAAAAGCTGGACAACTGCCAAAGCTATGTGGGATAAACTTACTCAAGTTTACAGTGGTGATGTGAATGTTACAAGAGCTAGAGCTGAAAGCCTAAGGGGTAAATTTGATGATATGAAGATGAAGGAAGGAGAGAATATAGTGCAATACACAAATAGATTGAAAGAGGTAGTACATGCTATTAGAGCATCTGATGGTGTTATTGATGAAGAGACATTAGTAAGCAAGGTTCTCAGGACACTATTGCCAGTTTATGTAATCAGAATTTTTGCTATTCATGAAACAAGATCTGCTTTGGGTAATGCCATTACTCTTTACAATTTGATTGGTAAAATTACAACCTTTGAATTGAATAACTTTGATAACAGTGTTGCACCGACTGTTGAATCTACTTTTATTACTTCTCTGAAGATTGGTAAGTCTAGTAGTTGAAACAATAAGAATGATAGTGATAGTAATACCGATGATGAGCTTGATGAACTTGAAGCTCTTTTGGCTAGAAGGTTACCTAAAGGTAAAGGAAGGTATAGAGGAAAGTTACCTTTAGCATGCTTTAATTGTAAATAAGTTGGCCACATTGCTGCTAGATGTCCACATAAGAAAGATGATGAAAGAACCAAAGACTGATCTGAAGGAAGCTATGGGAGGAGAAACAACAAGAGCTACCGATACAACACCAAAGACAACTAAGACATTAATGTTAAAGGAAAAAAGGTATGTTATATAGCTGAAGAAAATGAATTTGAATTTGATTCTGATGATGATGTAGAAGTAGTATTTGTTGCTATGAAAGATGACTCAGAAGAAGAAGAAAAATATGATGAAACAACACTTATCTCTAAAGTTGATAGGAATGATACATGGATCATAGACAGTGGCTGTACACATCATATGACTAGTGATGAGGAGAATTTTAATAAACTTGAAGAATAAAATGGAGGATCTGTGAGAATAGGTAATGATGCACCCTGTATGGTAAGAGGTAAAGGTTCACTGATGATTAATGATAAGATAAAGTGTGAAAATGCTTATTGGGTAAAAGGAATGAACTATAATCTGCTAAGTGTGGCACAACTAAACAATTCAAGCCACTGACTTGCTTTTGAGAGAAAAAAGGTAAATATATATGATGATAGGGGAAGACTTGTCAGAACTGGTACACAATCTAGAGGTAATCTATTTTATCTTGATATTAATCAGTCTTCTTGTTTAATAATGAAAGATGAAGATGCATGGTTATGGCATAAAAGGTTATGTCATGGGAATTTTGATAACATGATTAAAATCAGTAAAAGGAAAAGAGTTAGAGGTCTACCTAACATGTCTAAGCCAGATCATGTTATGTGCCATGAATGTCAGAAAGGTAAGATGACTAAGTCTAGTTTCAAAAGCAAAGACTATTCAATAAAGAAGATACTTGAGTTGGCTCATACCGACCTATGTGGTCCTATGAGAACTCAGAGTTATTATGGTGATAGATACTTTATTCTTTTTGTTGATGACTATACTAGATTGATGACTATCATGCTCTTAAAAGAAAAATCTGAGGCATTCAAGATGTTGAAATGGTATAAGGCAAAAGTGGAGAAAGAGATAGGTAAAGAAATAAAATTCTTAAGATCTGATAGAGGAGGTGAATTTATTTATGATGAATTTACTAATTTCTATAATGAACATGGTATTAAAAGACAGGTCTCAGTACCGAGGAAACCTAAGCAAAATGGCATTGATGAAAGAAGGAATAGGTCAATAGTTGATTGAGCTAGGACACTGATATTGCAAAAGAATGTTGCTCAGACATATTGGAGGGAAGCTGTCAGTATAGCTATTTATGTACTTAACCAAGTTCAATTGAAGAAAGACACCAACAAGACACCCTATGAGTTATGGTTTGGACACAAGTCGACAGTAAGTTATTTCAAAATTTTTGGAAGTAAATGTTTTATTCTGAAAGATGAAAGAAATGGAAAATTTGACTCAAAAGGTGATGAAGGGATATTCCTAGGATATTCTACTAAAAGCAAAGCATATAAGTGTTTGAATAAAAATACTAATAAAATGATTGAAAGTACTAATGTTCAGGTAGATGAGTTTGATGACAAAAATGAAGAGGAAAGCAGAAAGGAACCGAAAGAATATGGTAGATTCACTTACATTGAACAACCTGAGTATATACTGACACAATAAAAAGTGATAACCGATCAACAGATTAACCCTATCAAAGAACAAGAAAGAGAAACTAATGAGCATGATGGTGCTACTGAGCAAGCAAATGAACCTACCCAGGATGAACAAGAAAGAAGAGACCAAGTATTGGCTAGATTTGTTAGAAGACATCATCCTGAAACACAAATTATTGGAGACAAACAAGTTGGCATGATGAAAAGGAGCAAAGCAAGACAAGGTACATGTCTAATTTGTGAATATGAACCTAAAAATGTGAAAGTTGCATTAGAGAATGAGGAATGGATTAATGAAATGAAGGAAGAAATAGAGAAAATTGAGAAGAACAAAACCTGGAGTTTAGTACCCCAACCTAAATATAAAAATGTTATCGACACTAAATGTATTTTCAGGAACAAACTGAATGAAAATGGAGAAGTGACAAGAAATAAAGCTAGATTGGTATGCAAGGGATATGCATAGGAAGAAGGCATTGACTATGGTGAGACATTTGCACCTGTTGCTAGACTAGGAGTTAGAATGTTACTTGCATATGCTGCACACAAGAAATTTAAGGTATATCAAATGGATGTGAAGTCAACATTTTTGAATGGAATACTTGAAGAAGAGGTCTACATAGAACAACCAGAAGTGTTTTTTGATCCAGACAACATAGACATGGTATGTAGACTACATAAAGCTTTATATGGTTTAAAGAAAACACCGAGAGCATGGTATGAAAGACTACATACTTACTTGTTGAGTATTGGATTTGTTAGAACTAGTGAAAACAACAATTTGTATATGAAAGGAGATACTGATGATACTATTCTTATTGCTGAAATATTTTTGGATGATATTTAATTTTGGAGGCCAAGATCACATATGTAAATCCTTTGCTAATGAAATGAGAAAAGAGTTTGAAATGTCTATGTTTGGAGAGATTAAATTCTTTCTAGGACTATAAGTGATTCAACAGAGTGATGGGATATTCATCACACAATCTAAATACATAAAGGAAGTCTTGAAGACATTTGGCATGGAAGATGCTAAACCTATGGGAACACCGATGGCTACTGGATGTAAACTGACCAAGGAAGATGAAACTACAGAGGTAAACCAAACACTGTACCGATCTATTATTGGTAAGCTAATGTATATAGTTCATATTAGACCAGATATAGCACATGCTATGGGAATTGTTGCTAGATTTTTTGCTAACCCTAGAGAATCACACATGGTTGCTACTAAAAGAATCTTAAGATACCTGAAAAAGATAGAAGATTATGGACTGTGGTATCCTAAGGAAGGAAAATTTGAACTGAAGGTATACACCAATGTTGATTGGGCTGGAAATGTGGATGATAGGAAAAGCACCACTGGAGGAGCATTCTTCTTTGGTGAAAGACTTGTTACATGGACAAGTAAAAAGTAGGCTTGCATTTCTTAGTCTAAAGCTGAAGCAGAGTATGTTGTTGTGGCTACAAATTGTTCAAACATTGCGTATATTAAGCAAGTATTGGAAGGAATGAATGAGGTAATCACTGAGCCAGTGATTATATATTGTGATAATACAAGTGCTATTAATATTTCAAAGAATCTAGTGATGCATTTGAAAACAAAGCACATTTCTATTAAGTATCACTACTTAAGAGAACAAGTATAGGAGAAGCAAGTGAAGTTAGAGTTTGTTACATCTAAAGAACAAATTATAGATATCTTTACAAAGCCTCTACTGAAGGACACATTTGAATATTTGAGGACAAGACTAGGGGTTTGTCCCCTATCTACCGATCACTAATGTGATTTGGATGCTACATCAACCTAATCTTATCAGAAGATCATTCATGTTGATGCATCATAATTCAAACTTTGGATCATGTCTAAAGTTGTGAAAAGTTGGGAAAATTGGAACTGATTGGCATATCAGTATATAGAGATACCAAGACTGCACCGAATGATAGAGAGTTACATGGCTAATATAGAGCTGTTTGTTTATTTGTTTCTTTTGGCATTGTTGTTAAAGGGAGAGATAAACAAATATGAAATGACACATCTAAGGGAGAGACAATCTGACAAAGCTGAACATTGAAGATCAGTTACAGAGAACAGAAGTATGATAATGTTGTTTAGTAACATATTAAGCTAAGGGATAGCTTGTACAACATTTGTTCACAAGTTGTAGAATACATGTTTGGTATGCATATGGTATATTTCATATTACTTGAGTTGCCATCAATGCCAAAGGGAGAGATTGATGAACTACAACTAATTTAGAACCTGATTGAAGAATCTTTGATACAGTGATCACTGAGGAGCTTCTGATTAGATATGTAAGATGATTAAATCAGTATTATGTTGTCATTGATATCAACTAGTTTGACAGTACTTATCTTGTAAGTTACTATACCGACACATCTGGAAAAAAGGAGTGAAAGAGATGAAGAACAAAAAAATCTACATGAGGAAGATGTATATGATAGATGAGGATAATGAATACATTGGGTAGCTTATTTATAAGTCTATGACCTTATGATATTGACTTAAGTATGTTGCATTCATCTATGATGAAGAATAGAGTTGAAAGACACAAAGCAGTGTTGTCAGTTAATGAAGCATTACAATATACATTGACGGGGTGTAGTGTATACTGAGCACAGTGTAAACTGAGCTTGTGTTTACTGATGCATTTCTTTGTTAACCGAGCAAGAGAAAAGGAACTAAATGGTTAGTTTAGCTGATAAGATTGATGAGCTAGAAAGTGTATGATTTGGAGATAACAGATAAAGTTTGTTATGAAGATCAACGACTAACATAATTCAAAGAATAGCTAATGGATTGAAATTGAAATGTGTTATTGACACATCAACCAAGGAAGGTTAAAGCGGAAAAATCAACGATGATGATTAAGTGGCAAAATCTAATGGAGGAAAAGAAAATGATTTACAATTCTATATAAGAGACAGAGATTTTACACTAAAATGTATGCCAGAGAAGAATACTGTAGGATTTTTGTGTGAACAAGTTTCATGCATATCTAATCAAACTAGTTATGAAGGAACTGAGTTGTAGAGTATACCAAGCATTAGGAAGCTATTAATGAGTGACAGTAAGTCAATGAAATTGATTGAAGAAAAATTGATATACTGATCAGAAGATTTGAATGAGCTTAACATTGATCTGTACATCTACAATTGAGTTGTATTAAGATAGATCACCTACTATTACATTTTAACCATTGTACACAGTCAAATCTCTTAACCGAGTGGACTAAGAAAGTCTTTATTATGTTGCATTCATAGAATGAACATTGTTATCCTGTCAACCCCATAGTGAATTCTGGTTGGATGATAACAGTTAGTGTTAAATCCTCTAACAAGGTCACACCTAATAGCATTTTTGTAACCTTTAATAGGGTTGGGTCTTCATCGACCTCACTTCAGAAGAGTGAATATTTTTTGGGTTGTTGGTCCTAGGTGGTGTTTCCCTTCACAGGGTTTCCATGTTAAATCTTTATGTTATGTATTGATTATGATATTTGTTTGATGTCATATTTGCATGTTACATATTTGATTTGATCGGTAATCATTATATGTTACTTGACTAGTAATCGGTAAAAGCATAGACAATATAAGTATTTCAAGTTACTGAGTATCAGAAGTTTGAGATAAATTGTTTTGGATTATACATTTGGAATTGGGACACTATATAACTGATTCACCCCCCTCTTAGTTATTCTAACACTATATTGCAATAATTTTAATATATATACATTAATGAGTGTCCTCCGAGGGGACATGTCCATGGATGGACATGACTTCAGTCTTGTGGAGTCATTTCCCTTCATGGACATGCCTCCACATGGGAACCCTTACTTTTCATGCAGTGTCTCTTACATACTTTAATTACACCGTCAACAAGGAATTAAATATTAAATATTTAATAAGTTAGTTATATGTATATATATAATATAATCAATAAAATAAATTTATATTTCATAAATATAAATATTATATAAAACATTTATATTTCATAATTAACCAATAATTAATAATTAATTATAATTAATTATTATTCTTAATAGTAGTTATTTGACTAAAGCTATAATTCATTAACACTCCCTCTTAGCTAGGGAGGATCAACACAAGAATAGATACTACCTCAACATAATATAGCAATTTGAATGATAGCTTAGATCAGAACATTTCCATCATTTAATATCTCATTTGAGATCTAGAGTATTGGACTGACAACACATGACATTCACCAAATACTCAGAGTATTGGCCTATCAGAACACCAACATATGGTATTCACCAAGTACTCAATAAGGTACTGGCCTACAGTTTATCAACACATGATATTCACCAAATACCTATAATATATCTATACAAACAACTTATAGATCGTCAATGACATCTAACACTTAGTTGTTGATTTACAAGATATATCTATGCAAACAACCTATAGACCATCAATTTAATGACATCTAACACTTAGTTGTTGCTTTTACAAGATGCATCTATACAAGCAACTTATAGACCGTCAATTTGACATCTAACACTTAGTTGTTTCTTTACAAGATATATTTATGCAAACAACTTATAGACCATCAACTTAATGACATCTAACACTTAGTTGTTGCATTAATCCATCATGATCTATTTCAACATTATCAATAATGTATATCATGATTTAAGTTATTGTAAGATCGTCACCTTCCAATAACTTCTGCAAATAGAAGTGATAATCATTTGGAAGTCGTCACTTCCTTATGATGTACATAGGAGGTAGGCCTATTAAAATCATATAGTCACACACATATGAACTTTCAAACTCCCTCTAAATATCAATCATCTGATCTCCTCATTAATGATGCTTTGATAGAGCATCCGACTCCATTTGAATTTGACATCAATTCTCCTTTTCCTACAAGAGCATCCTCAAAAAAGATCAAGGTAAATAGTTCATAAATGATTTTATTTAGATTTACACAATAAATATAGTATAATAATTTTGAAGTGTTCTACATTAGAAAATGATAGAACTCCCTCTTAATATAATCTTTCACAAGTATTAGAGTACAAATTTCTCTGTGCAGACTTTGGCAAAAGATGCTTGATGTTTGAGTCTATCTAGGCATTTTGCTGCTAAGTGACCATATTCATCACATCTGAAGCATTGCATTTTAGAGTAGTCCATATATTTTATTTTCCTTTTGAATTTTGGTTTCTTCCTTTTATCAACTTGAGTTGTGAGAACTTGAATATCTTCATTTGAGGATTCTATATTGGTTCCTCTAGATATTAGATTATACTCTTCCTGAATGCAGTCAGCTTTTAGTCGATCAAATTTAGGAAGTTTGGAGCGAGAACTTATTCCTTGTCTAAAGTTTTCCCAAGACTTAGGAAGTCCATTTAAAGCCACCATAGTTAATTCTTTACTATAATAGATGTGACCAATTGTTGATAATTGATTTCTTAATTCTGTTATCCTCATAAAGTGTGAGGTGATAGTCTCTCCTTGTTTCACTCTAATATTAGAGAGTTGATTTTTAAGAGTAAGGATCCTGCTAGTGTTATTGATCTCATACATGTTTTCTAGGGCTTTGAACATTTTGTATGCAAAGTATAATTTTGTTATAATAGGTAGTAGATTATCTTTCAATCCATCTAACAATAGTTCCATTTCTCTGGCATTTTCCTTTTCCCATTTTCTCTTCTTCTTATTCTCAATAGTTTTAGGAGGATTTTGAACAATAGTATTTAACTCATTCTTTGTTAGTATAAGAATCATTCATAGTTTCTAAGAATCAAAATTTGAAGCACCTTCAAGTCTATCTTCGAGTCTCATTCCATTCACCATTTTGTGAATGTAATTTTTCCCAGAGAATATAAATTTATAAAGAATTTATGATCTTAACCTCCCTTCAAATTAATTAGATCTTCCTTCAAGTTTTTTAGACTTTTAACGAAGGAACCTACTTTGATACCATGTTAAATTTGAGTAGATTATGTGATCGTTTTAATTCTTTCAAAATATTCTTATTTATATATATGACTTCTCAAATTATCATACAATAATATATCTATCCTATATATAAATATCAATGAAATTTTCTACACAAATTATAATATATTAATTAAGATGACTGCACCAAATATTAATATATTAAATATGAATTGACTGATGTTGTTATAAGCAAGTTTTCTATTTTGTCATTTTCTATATTACATTCTGTATTGCAACAATTTTAATATATATACATTAATGAGTGTCCACCAAGGAGACATGTCCACAGATGGACGTGACTTCACTCTCATCGAATCATGTCCCTTCATGGACATGCCTCCATGCGGGAACCCTTACTTTTCATGTGGTGTCTCTTACATACTTTAATTACACCGTCAACAAGGAGTTAAATATTTAATATTTAATAAGTTATATATATATATATATATATATATATATATATATATATATATATATATATATAATCAATAAAATAAATTTATATTTCATAAATATAAATATTATATAAAATATTTATATCTCATATTTAACCAATAATTAATAATTAATAATTAATTATAATTATTTATTATTCTTAATAGTAGTTATCCAACCGAAGCTATAATTCATTAACAAAAGTAAAAACTATTCATCTAAAGGTATTTTGGAGTTGGTTCATACCGACTTATGTGGTCCTATGAGAACACAAAGCTACTATGGTGACAAATATTTTATTTTATTTGTTGATGACTACTCTAGGATGATGACAGTCATGTTCTTAAAAGAAAAATCTAAGGCATTCAAATTGTTTAAGTGGTACAAGGCTAAAGTTGAAAAAGAAACCAGAAAAGAACTAAAATGCTTAAGATCTAATAGAGGTGGTGAGTTTATTTCTGATGAGTTCACTAACTTCTATAATGAGCATGGTATAAAAAGGCAAGTTTCTGAAACCTAGGACACCACAACAGAATGAAATTGCTGAAAGGAGGAACCGATCTATTATTGATTGTGCTAGAACATTGGTGATTGAGAAAAATGTTGCACAAATGTATTGGAGAGAAGCAGTTAGCACTATTGTATACACCTTGAACCGAGCTCAACTGAAGAAAGACACAAACAAGACACCCTATGAGTTATGGTTTGGCTATACACCGAATGTAAGTTATTTTAGAATCTTTGGAAGTAGGTGTTATATTCTAAAAGATGATAGGAATGGTAAATTTGACTCTAAAGATGATGAAGGAATATTTTTAGGATATTATACTAAGAGTAACACATATAAATGTTTGAACATGGATACTAATAAGATGGTAGAAAGTGCTAATGTAAAAGTTGATGAGTTTGTTGAAAAGAATGATGAAGAAAGCATGAAGGAACCATAAGACTGTAGTAGGTTTACATATGTTAAACATTCAGATTATCTACCAAAGCCACAAGTTAAATCTACCGAGCATCAGGAAAATGCTACCGAGAATCAGCAAATGCAAATCGAGAACCAGGTAGAAGCTATCGAACAAGAAAATAAACCTGAACTGAATGATGAGCAAAGAAGAGAACAAGTGCTAGCAAGATTTTTTAATAGACACCATCCGTAAAATCAAATCATTGGAGACAAGAAATCTAGGATGTTGACCTCAAGAAAGTTAAGACAAAACACATGCTTAGTTTGTAATTTGAGCCTAAAAATGTTAGAGATGCACTTGAAAATGAGGAATAGATTAAGGCTATGAATGAGGAAATTGAATAGATTGAGAAGAATAAGACATGGACATTATTACCCAGACTGAAAGATAAAAATGTAATTGGTACTAAGTGGATTTTCAAAAACAAGTTAAATGAAAATGGTGAGGTCACTAGGAATAAGGCAAGACTTGTATGCAAGGGCTATGGACAAGAAGAAGGTATAGATTATGGTGAAAAATTTGCACTTGTTGCTAGACTTGAAGGAGTTTGTATACTACTTGCATATGATGCACATAAGGGATTCAAAGTATATCAAATGGACGTGAAATCAACTTTTCTGAATGGAATTCTTGAGGAGGAGGTCTACATAGAACAATTGTAAGGTTTTGTTGATCCAAATCACAAGAACATGATATGTAGAGTGTACAAAGCTTTGTATGTATTGAAGCAAGCACCAACGGCATGGTATGAAATAATACATGCTTATCTTATCAGTATTGGCTTTGTAAGGACTAGTGAAAATAGTAATTTTTACATGAAAGGAGAATCTGATGATAATATTTTGATTGCTGAAATTTTTGTTGATGACATAATCTTTGGTGGACATGATATGATTTTCAAATCTTTTGCTGATGAAATGAGAAAAGAATTTGAGATGTCAATATTTTTCTAGGCTTACAAATTATACAACAACGTGATGGGATTTTCATCACTCAATCAAAATACATTAAGAAAGTGTTAAAGACTTTTGGCATGGAAGATTCAAAACCGATAGGAACACTGATGGTAACCAGATGTAAGTTGAAAAAGGATAATAAATAAACCAAGGTAAATGAGACACTGTACAGATCAATGATTATAAAATTGATGTATGTGGTACACAGTAGGCTTGATATAGTACATGCAGTTGGGATTGTGACAAGATTTTCTACCAATCCTAAAGAATCACATATAGTTACAGTAAAGAGGATTGTAAGGTACTTGAAGAAGACTGAAGACTATGGTTTATGGTACTCTAAGGAAGGCAAATTTGAACTCCAAGAATACAAAAATGCAGACTGGGATGGAAACATTGATGACCGGAAGAGCACAACTGGTGGAGCATTCTTCTTAGGAGAAAGGATTGTGACTTGGATAAGCAAGAAATAAGCATGCATTTCTCAGTCTACTATTGAAGTAGAGCATGTTGTTGCTGCTGCAAATTGTTCAAATATTGCTTGGATTAAACAAGTTCTGGAAGGAATGAATGAGGTAATCACCAACCTAGTGATTATATATTGTGACAACACTAGTGCGATAAATATTTCTAAGAATCATGTGATGCATTAAAAAATAAAGCATATATCTATTAAGTATCACTATTTGAGGGAAAAAGTACAAGAGAAGCACATGGAATTGGAATTTGTAACATCTAAAGAACAACTTGCTAACATATTCACCAAGCCCTTACCGAAGGACACATTTGAGTATTTGAGGACTAGACTAGGGGTCTGTCTCTAATCTATCATTCACTAAGGTGATCACGAGGTTGCATCAACCTATACTTTATCAAAATATCACTCATGTTGATGCACATAGCTCACATTTTAAGTTATATAAGGTTGTGAAAGATTGTAGAAGCTGGAATAGGAAATTGTTTATCAGTACAAGAAGGTACTTGATCTGGACCAAGCAACAAAGAATTACATGGCTACTAAAGAATTGTTTATTTTCTTTGGCATTGTTGTGAAAGGAAGAGAGACTACATATGAAAAATTGGTTAGTGAGAACAAAAAAAAGGGAGAGGAACTACTGAAATATCTGTTGTTGAGAACATATATGGGAGAAAGAATCTGAGAACTAAAAAAGATCAATTCTGCAAGGAGAGTTTGCATGGAATGTTGTTTGTTTGTTTTGTAGTGATTAAACATATTAAATATCAAGATAGGGAGAGCTTACCGAGATACAACATTTACCTACATAGTTGTTGAATACATGTTTGGTATGTGTATGACATATTTCATATTGTTTGTCTTTCCATCAATGCCAAAGGGAGAGATTGATGATTTACAAATGATTGAATATCTAGATGAACTGAAGGAAAAGTGATTAGAGATCACCGAGCTACTAAAGTGATATGTAAGATGATTAAATCAGTCAATATGTTGTCATTGATGTCAACTAGTTTTTGACAGTACTTATCATGATAGTTACAAACATCTGAACATCTATAGAAGGAAGAAAAGATGAAGAGATGAGATATCTACATAAGGAAAATATGGATATGACAAATAAGGATAAGGTAAACATTGGGTAACTTATTGATGAGTTTATGGATTTATATTGTTGACTTGATCATGTTACATTAATCTATTGCGAAGAAGAGATTTTAATTGAACAAGTCAATGTGGTTGCTAATTGAAGACTTCTATATACACCGAGCTAGTGCAGTGTCTACTAAGTGACAGTAATAACTGAGTTAGTTATCACCAATGCATTTTAGTATTAACCAAGTATGGGTGAAAATATTAAATGATAAGAACAACCAACTGAAATTGATTAGCAAGATATTCTTACGATTTTGAGGTTAACAATGAAGTTAGTTACGAGATCCATGATTGAAAAAATTTAGAGAAGATCTAAAGGATGACATTGAAACGTGTTAAGGACACATATGTCTAGGAAATTTTAAGCGAAAAAATGGATGAATGAGATTAAGAGGCAAAATCTGATGGCTGATATGAAAATGGTTTACTTTTCTATTTAAGAGACATGATTTTCATTGTTGAAACATGTCAGACAAAAAGGAGACTGCAGGGATTTCATGTGAAGACTTTAATCATGCATTCCTGATAAAATTGCTTACAAAAAGAACCAAGCTGCAACCTACAGACATTACCAAGCATCAGATAACTATCTACCAAGTGAAGTAAGTTGAGAAATATTGAGGAAGTGAATTGATTAATGATCAGAGGATTTTTATGAGCATAGCATAGATCTGAATATTTGCACTTGAGATGTATTTGAATCAGATTAGAACTGTATCAGTTTAACCATTGATTTAGAAAATTTCTTAACCGAGTGGACTTAACAGTCTTATTGTACTATCCTATGACATTCATTGAATGTAAATTGTTATCTTGTTGACCCCATAGTGAATGCTGGTCAAAAGTTAACTACTAGTGATAAATCCTCTAACCAGGTCACACATAACAGTGTGCATTATAACATTTAACAGGGTTGGTTTCTAACCGAGCTCACTTTAGAAGAGTGAATTATTTTGGGTTATCACTCCTAGGTGATTTTTCCCTTAGCATGGTTTCCACGTTAAATCATTGTGTTATGTATTATTTTTTATGATTATTTTTCTATCATAGTTTACATACTACATAGTTAATTTAATTGATAATCATAGTTTGGATAATTACTGGTATTCACTAAAGTGAATAGACAAATTCCTATTTTATTTTATCGAGTTGTAGAGATTGTTGAAAAAGTTATGAAATGTACATCTAGGAGTTTGGGACTATAGGATAACTAATTCAACTGATTCACCCCCCCTCTTAGTTATTCTAATAGTAGAGCCCTCTAGAGACAAGTGCAAGCATTGCAAGAAGAGAGTCATAGAGGAATGAATCTTGTCATAAGAGATGAAAGTGAGGATGAAGCCAAAGAAGAAGGAAATTTTGATTAGGAAGGAGAAGATGAAATTTTGAACCAAGAGGAAGAAAGGCTTTTCCAAGCCATTTCCAAGATTGGGAAAAGACCTAAGATTGAGGATCGTACATTTTTTAGGAAATCTTAACCTAGAGGAATTGATTGATTGGATCATTGAATTAGAAGAATATTTTGAGTATGAAGATATCAAGGATCTTGACAAGGTCAAGTTTGTGAAAGCTAGACTATAGGGTCATGTGAAAATCTGGTGGCAGGAGTTTCAATTGGAGTGAAATAGAAGAGGAAAGGAGAAAATCACAAATGAGATTGAATGGTAGATAAACTGAAGTGACAATTCATACTCATTGATTATGAGCTTGATCTACTAAAGAAAATGCATGGGTTGAAGCAAGCAGGAAGATTTTTTCACGAGTATACATAGGATTTCTATCAAGTCCTCATTAGAACAGACTATGCAGAAGTTGATAAGGAGAAAGTTATCCTATATCTCAATGGGTTAAGGCTGAGCATTTAGGAGGAGTTGAATTTAGTCTGAATGAATAGTATTGAAGAGGCATACTAGTTTTCCCTAAAAGTAGAGGAAAAGCCGAATAAGAAGTTTGAGAGTAGGCAAGGTGGAAGAGGTCATGGTGGAAGATCTAGTGGATGGTCTTATGGAGGTTGAAATAAAAATTAGAAAAAGAAGGATGAGGCTAGAGTAGTTAGAATCAGAGGGGAAATAATTTCAATCGTTTCCATGATCAAAATAATAGAGATTAGAGAGGAAGAGGAAGAGGAAAAGGATCAGGAAGAGGAGGCTTCGATGGAACATGTTTTCACTATGGAGAAGAAGGTCATAGGGTGCATCAATGTCCACAATTCCAAGGAAGGATATATAGGAGAACTGAAGGTCAGACTAGAGTTGCACATGTGGATTAAGATGTCAGATCATCATATTCTGAAGATGTTGAAAGAGGAGAAGTCCTAGTTAATAGAAGAGTCCTAGTGAGTGGTGAGAATGAGCTTGAGAAAAGGAGGAGCTTATTTTGCATTAGGTGTAAGTGTGAGGATAAGTGTTATGATATAATTATCGATAGTGGAAGCACTAATAGTCTGTTGTCAGAAGAGATGGTAATGAAGTTAAAACTCAAGAGGCAAAAATACCCACATCCATACCAGATTTCCTAGGTGTAGGATGACCATAAGGTCATGGTCAATGAATAATACCTAGTGAAGTTTAAGATTGGCGGATACCATGATGAGGTACCTATGGATGCATGTCATATGTTGTTGGGTAGGCCATGGTGGTTTGATAGGCATGTTGTAGATGATGGTCATGTGAATACCTATTCCCTGAAAAAGGATGGAGTGAGACATAAGATAAAGCCATTAAAGGACATAGAAGAAAAGGTATGTAGTAATGTAAGAATAATTTTTGTTAATGGAAGAAAGTTCCTAAAGGGTATGAGGCATGAGCATACATGTTTTTTTTTAATTCCAAAAGCTAGTAAAGAAGAAGTAGAAGATGTACCTCTATAAGTTGTAGATTTGTTAAATGAGTTTCAAGATACTGTATCTGATAATATGCGTGATGGATTACCACCCGTAAGGAAGATCGGTCATTAGATAAACTTGATTCTAGGAGCCAGTTTACCAAATAAGATAGCACACATAATGCCACCAATAGAAAGTGAAGATTTGAACATACAAGTACAAGAGTTTTTACAAAAGGGGTTGATTTGAGAGAGTTCAAGTCCATGTGTTGTTCCATCAGTATTAGCACCAAATAAAAATAGAGAATGAAGGATGTGTATGGATTCCAGGGCTATCAATAAGATCACAATCAAGTATAGGTTTCCATTTCCATGGATGGATGATATTATGGACTATTTAAGTGGAGTTGTGTATTTATCAAAGATAAATCTAAAGAGTGGATATCGTCAGATTCAAATCAGAGAAGGGGATGAATGGAAGACTATCTTCAAGACAAAGGAAGGGTTTTATGAGTGGCTGGTCATGCCTTTTGGGCTAACCAATGCACCAAACACTTTCATGTGGCTCATGAATGAGGTTTTGAAAGAATTTATGAGTAAGTTTATCATTGTTTACCTAGATGATATTTTGATTTTCAGTAAGACATTGCAGGAGCATATAATGCATATTCATAGGGTGTTTGAGAATTTGAGGGAAGAGAACTTCTATTTAACTTGAAGAAGTGTAATTTTTTGAAAAATGAGTTAGTGTATCTGGGAATTGTAGTTTTAGTAGAAGGTCTATAAATGGATGCATAGAAAGTGAAGGCTATCCTTGAATGGCCCACTCCAAGGTGTGTTACTGAGGTAAGATATTTTCATGGTTTGGAAAGCTTTTATAGAAAGTTTATTAGGAGTTTTAGCAATGTTTTTGGACCCTTGACTGAAACAATGAGAGGGGATAAGAAAGAGTTTAAGTGGACTACAAGGGAAAATAAGAGTTTTAAACTTTTGAAACAAAAAGTTACAAAACAACTTGTTTTAGCAACTCCATATTTTAACAATGTGTTTCAAGTAGACTGTGATGCTATTGGTACTACAATAGGAGTTCTTTTGAGCCAAGAAGGTAAACTTGTTGCTTATTTTAGTGAGAAGTTAAATGATGCCAAGAGAAATTTTTTTTTTTATGATCAGAAATTTTATGCTATAGTTCAAACATTAAAAAAGTGGAGACACTATCTTCTTCCTAAAGAGTTTTTTTTGTATATTGATCATAAAGTTTTGCAATATTTGAATAATCAAAGAAATTTGAATTGGAGACATTTGAAATGGGTTAAGTTTTTGTAGAGTTATACATTTGTTTTGAAACACAAAGAGTGGAAAGTCTAACAAGTTGCAGATACTCTTTGTAGAAGGTAAATTTTGTTGACATAAATGTAGATTGAGATGGTTGGGTTCAAGGAACTCAAGAGTTTGTATCTAGAGGATCCTGATTTTGGTGAAGCTTGAAAAGCTTGTACAATTTTTGTTACTCTAGACACAAGGAAGTGGTTTGATTTCATCATCTAGGATGGTATGCTATTCAAAGGGAGTTAGTTGTGCATTCCACAAAGTTCTATGAGGGAGAATCTCATCAAGGAGAAGTATAGCAGAGGATTGGCTGGACATTTTGGTCAAGATAAAACCCTTGCTCTGGTTTGTGAGAATTATTACCAGCCATAGTTGCAACAAGATGTTGAAATAACTTTGTAGAAATTTGCAGAATATGTCAAATGGAAAAAGGAGAAAAAAAGAATACATTGTTGTATCATCCATTACTTGTACCAGAGAAGCCATGGGAGGATATTAGTATGGACTTTGTTCTTGGTTTATCAAGGACTTAGTGGGAACATGATTCAATTTTTTTGGTGATTGACAAGTTTTTAAAGATGACATATTTCATTCCCTACAAGGAGACTAATGATGTTGTTCATGTGGCAGAATTGTTTTTCAAAGAAGTGGTGAGACTACATGGTTTTCAAAAGAGCATAGTTTCAGATTGAGACACTATGTTTGTTGGATATTTTTGGTGCACATTGTGAAAGAAGTTGAAGACATATTTTATGTTGGAAAAATGGTCAGCGCTCCCCTCAGGATTTGCAACATGGCTTAACTACCTCTTGTGTATTCTATAAGTCTAGTGGTTTTATCGTGCATTAATAGGTCGATCTTTTGGTGCAATGACAACCACTACTTGTAAAAAGTGGTATCAAAGCTTGGTCACAGGTTCAAATCCCCTTAGGTAATGGTAAGGGGGAGATTGTTGGTAGAATGGTCAGTGATCCCCTCAGGATTCACAACATGGATTAACTGCCTCCTGTGTCTTCTAGAAGTCTAGTGGTTGTATCAGACATTAACAAGTTGACTTTTTGGTGCAACGACAACCACTACTTGTAACATTTTAATTTTAGCTCATCACATCATCCACAGACTGATGGACAAATAGAGGTGGTGAATAAGAGTTTGGGGAATTTATTAAAATATTTGGTTGGAAATAAGCCAACAAAATGAGATTTTATTTTACCATAGGTAGAATTTGCATACAATAATTATGTCAATAGGAGCACTAGTAAATCACCATTCTAGATTGTATATGGAAGTAGTCCCATAAATACTTCTAAGTTGAGGAAGATAGATAAATGAGAAATAAGTAGTGCTGAAGCTAAGGATTTTGTAGAACATTTGAAGAACATCCATGAGGAGTTGAGGAAGAACATTACCAAGATGATTGTGCAGTATAAGGATAAGACATATGAGAAAATGAGGCATAAAGAATTTTGGGTTGAGGATGAAGTCATGGTTCATTTGCGAAAGGAGCGATTTCTAGTAGGTACATATAAAAAGTTGAAAATGAAGAAGTTTGGGCCATGTAATATGTTTAAGATTTTAGGATCATTGCAAATGTAATAACACTATCTGATTGTATGTGTTTTCCAAATGCATCGATCTTTTTGTATTTATACATGACAAGGATAAGAAGATACATGTCCCTTCATGGGACATGTCTATCCATTAATCTACTATATTGATTTAATTATATAGTTATAATAAGAATAAATATAGATTAACTTTATATGTATGCATATTAATATACAAAATAATATCAATTATATATATATGTGTGTGTGTGTGTGTGTGATAAATCATTTCTTATAATAATCATATAGTTAGTTTTATTTATATGATCGATGCTACATATATCAACACTTCCTCTTAGCTAGGGAGGATAAATCAATCCAATGTCAACACTTATGATCCTCACCATAGCTACACAAAACTGCTATTATCATTAACACTCCCTCTTAGCTAGGGAGGATAAATATATTGCCTCAATTTAATATGTGAGTATAGATAATCATTTAAAATTTATACCATTTTACTAATATCATGAGCAACAATCTTCAAGTATCAAATCCATGATAATCACCAAGTACTCAGAGAAATGGTCTCCAAATATCAACTCACAAGATATTCACCAAGTGCTAAAAAATGATTATCATGAGTAATGGTCTCCAAGTATCAAATCCATGATACTCACCAAGTACTTGGAGTAATGGTCTTCAAATACCAAGTCCATGATATCCACCAAGTACTCAAGATTTCTTGTATGATATGTGCCCTAGTATCACATATATGTGAGTATAGATAATCATTTAAAATTTATATCATTTTACTAATATCACAAAAAATGGTCTTCAAATATCAAATCCATGATACTCACCAAGTACTTAGAGAAATGGTCTCCAAATATCAACTCACAAGATATTTACCAAGTGCTAAAAAATGATTATCATGAGTAATGGTCTCCAAGTATCAAATCCATGATACTCATCAAGTACTTGGAGTAATGGTCTTCAAATACCAAGTCCATGATATTCAACAAGTAATCAAGATGTCTTGTATGATATGTACACTAGTATCACATATATGTGAGTATAGACAATCATTTAAAATTTATATCATTTTAATGATGTCATGAGCAATGGTCTTCAAGTATCAAATCCATGATACTCACCAAGTACTCAGAGCAATGGTCTCCAAATATCAACTCACAAGATATTCACCAAGTGCTAAAAAATGATTACCATGAGTAATGGTCTCTAAGTATCAAATCCATGATACATACCAAGTACTCAGAGTAATGGTCTTCAAATACCAAGTCCATGATATTCACCAAGTAGTCAAGATGTCTTGTATGATATGTTCACTAGTATCACATATGTGATACTTTCCATATAGACATGATATTATATAGATTGATCATGGCATGTCTACAGATATTACGTCACATAATATCCACCATGAAGATCTATAAATCATCTATGATTTATTTAATGATATCAGCCTTCTGATATCTACCATGATGTCTAAGAGATCCTAACTATCATGACATATCCACGGATATCAAGTCACATGATATCCATCATGATGGAGATGTTTCAAAGTCATCACCTCACAACATCAATAAAATACAAGTGTTCATTGTTGAAAAGTCATCACCTTTCTCCAATGTTCATACAAGGGCCCATAAGTCCTGGAGTCACACACATGAAATCCACCTTGACTCATCTCAGAGGGTGGATCCATCATGGCTCATCCCAAAGGGTGGAAATAAGGGATTTCACCTTAGAATTCTCTCTCAAAAAGAAGAATGAAATAACATACAAGATAATAGATCAAAGATGTTAACACTCCTTTTCATGTAAGGCTTCATTCTCCATCATACCAAGTTTATCTTGAAAGTATACAACCTTCTCTCTAGCAAGAGACTTGGTGAGAATATCAACCATATGTTTTTTAGTGATAATGTACCTTGAAAAACATACTTATGTACTATATCTC